>VWPW01011266.1:0-86159 GCA_013389825.1 Crypturellus undulatus | reverse complement strand
CTGCCCTTGGTAAACACCGAAGCAAAGAAGGCGTTCAGCAACTCTGCTTTTTCTGTGTTGTTCGTAACTAGGGTGCCCATCCCGTTCACTAGGGGACCCACATTTCCCTTAGTCTTCCTTTTCCTGTTTATATATTTGAAAAAGTTTTTCTTGTTATTCTTAACATCCCTCGCCAGCTTACATTCCAATTGCGCCTTAGCTTTCCTCGTCAGTAGCTGATCTTTTCTGCAGTTGACTGCATTTTGCTATTCCTCAATGGGAAGAGTTCAGTTAGCTGCATCGGTTTTAAGAAAACAGAGTCTGACTTGTCTTGGAGGCTGAGTGTCATCCCAAGTGACCTGTTGAGAATCTGACTCCATGGAACTACAAACTGCCCGACCCCAGATTTGATTTCACAGGAAAAATGGGCATACCGCCTGGCAACATGTGGCGTGGCGAGGCTGGACAAGAATTTTCCCTAATTCAGTTTTTCTCTTATCTCAACTCCTAAAAATTCTTCTTAACTTTCAGTAGGAGCAAAGTCAGGCTGATAGCAGAAAGCGAGTGCCAGGAGCGCTGAGCACTGAGCAACCTTTTGTATTGCCTTTTTGTTCCTACAGTGGGAACAATCCACAGAATGGGACTTCTTGTTCACATTTCCAGTAATGCTCTGCACAAATTTTAGCTATTTAGTTTGTCCCTTTCTTTATGACCCAACAGAGTTTTGCTGCTTTATGCTGCCCTGCTGATATGCAAGCTGCTGAGCATTACCACCTCGGTCTCTAAAAAGGAGCTGGTATCACATGTGAAGGGGAACAGGCAAGTGCTTTCTACCCAGTAAGCAGCAGAATGGAGGAGAGATCACCATGGCAGCAGCACTATTAAGTACAAAGCCTCTTTTCAATCATTTTCATTACATACCAACTCCCCCGTAGCACTCTTTATCCCTAAAGGTGGCAACTCTATTGCAACGTGGCTGCAAGGCACAGATGGCAGGTTCAGAAATGCATTACAGACTTAGCTCTTGAACCCCATAAAAATACCATCTTGTAAGAACTCTGCTCTGGGCTTTAGGCTGGTGCAGTGAATGATGCGGACACAGTTTTGGGGGCTACTGTCCGTTTGCACTGCTGCTGAGTTGCCTTCCCCATTCAGGTAACTGGATTTTTCCTCTTTCTTCTGTAATTCTGGTCAGTGCCTCTTCATATTTTTTTTCCGTGAGCTGCAGCAGGGAGTTAGCTCATGAATGAGGCACCTTAGGAGCCAGCTACGTAAAATGCACTTAGGCTCCTCATAAAGTCCTGGAACTGCAATAGGCTTGAGATAATTACACCACTATTATGCTTGATTGCTTAAATATACTTTAAGAATTCATAAACAAGCATAGACTGTTCATGAAATAATAATGAAATAAACATGGAAGATGCATATTTCCATTATAGATTTAGATGAGGTACTCTGAGTTCCGTTCATCATTAATTTTGCTAAAATACAGTATATGTGATTTGGCTATTTACTTGCTGTGCATTATCATGGACTCCGTGTACACTGTGTGCGTGAAGGTTACTCACGGCGTCCCACTCCGCTCTGGATATTGTTGCATATTTCTGCAAGGTGGCTGCACGTGGGTGTCTGCTGCGCTTTCCTAGGCACTTTTGAGGAGGTTTTCGAGCCATGGTTTATTGCTGGAATTTGGTTTTGACCTGGCTCTCTCCAGTTCCTCTTAGCTGCTGCTTCTCCCAATGTGCTGGGAATGTCCTGCCTGGCGCTGCTCAGGCTGCACCTCTCCAAGGCACAAAGTTTGCTGCCCCGTTCTCTCCATTACCCTACAGAAGGCAGGGCAATTCTGAGCAAAGCAGGCAGCGTATTCCCTAAAAACAGTATCCCAAAGGGAGTGTGGTCACCAAAGGGGAAGAAGCTTCAGCGTTTCAGTGTATGTCATCTTAATACCTGAAGTGAAGCAGATAGAAAATGTTTTCCTGTGTAAATGTATATTAACTCTCAACAGGACTGTAACTGTTCCTTGTCATTTAAAGAAAGGGCTAATTGCAGTAACTCAGTATCTAGTAATTCTTGGCTTTTTTTTTTCTTAAACACTGTCTATATTGTCCAAAGGAAAAAAATAAAGAGGGAAGTTATTCAGGGAACCAAGCGAAACATACCTACTGCTGTAACAAGTTTCTGCATATCAGTGAGGAGAGCAGAACAACCTACTCGTTTAAATTTCCTGTTAGAGGCAAGGGCAATGGGATAAGCAGGCACCCATCACTGGCAAGGTGTTTAAGCAGCTCAAAATGCCCTGCTTCTATCAGCAGCTTGACGCCTGGAGCTCTGCTAGGGATTCTTGAGAATTGCCAGTGCTTGAGAACAAAAATTACAGATAATTTTCCTTTCATCTCCTTTTTCCATTTATATTTCAAGATCATCATCATCATCATTCTGTTAATATCAGGACTCCTCCCTGTAGCAATCTGTTCAGATTCCTCTCACTTTTTTGGAGGTAATACTGTGAAATTACTTACAGTCTTTTGGTAATCCAAGCAATCATATGGTTGAAATCATGTTTTTCCTAGATGGATTGCTATCCATCAGTAGACTGCTTTTCTACCATGTTGAACAAGATTTACTGAAAATTGTAAGTATGAAATTTTTAATGCACCATAGAACCTAGCATTTGATTTTTGTGTTTTCGGGTTGTCTTTATGTACAGTTGCAAGTTCTCTTGTCAGCTATCAGGGATGATGGTCTCAGAAGGATTGAGAGATCCTTAAAACAGACTGTTGTAGGTGAATTTTTAAAATGAGTTACGGTAAGTGGCGGGGGGAAAAAAGGGAAAAGGACGTTCCATTTTTTTAGTAAAATGCACCAACTTTCATTTTGCATTTTAATAGAGCAATTACCTCTACTTTTCTACCCTCATGCTAAAGCAAACAAGCTGCTGCCAGTACTCACCTGGCAAATAGTCCTGTAACAATTACCAAATGCTAGAGAGCTGCCTCTCCTCTCGTTAGCTGTAGAGCAACGAGTGCTGTTAGAATATGGAAAACATTATTCTCTGCACAATACATCCTGCATATATTTACCTTCAAAATTTTTAATGGAGATTGCTCTCCCCTGTCCTGATTTCCCGTAGTGATTTCTGAAGAAGTATGGATGTCCTCATGAATAACTAGGTATTTATGTTAATAATGGGCAAGAGGCTATGTATAGCAGCAAACAGCATGAGGTGCTTGTAAGAGGAAAGGTTAATGAAGGCACAGAGAGACGAGCAAGTTGCTCAATGTCACACAGATGGGTTTATGACAGAGAAAGAACTTGAAGGAAGATCGCTTCATTTCCTGTCAAATGTCTTAATAACAGGATTATCTCTTTTCTTTGGGGAGACAACGTGGAGCACGTTGCATTAACATTTTTAGGAATTGATTTTTAGGTCATTAAGCACAGAGCAGTCCATATTTTTGAAAGGGCAGAACTAAAAGTACTCAGGCGGGACTTTATGTGCTGGGTGAGTCAGAGCCTAGTACTGATGCGTATGCTTGCAGCGGATCTTGTGTAGACATAAAGAAACAGGCAAAACATTATTTTGATTTCCTTTGCATCAGAAATTGCATGTCAGTCTCTATTCGAAAACATTCTCCAAAATTTTGCAAAGAGGCTGCTTATTCAGAGTTTATTTTGTGCAACCGCGCAGATTTCTTATTAAAGTTGGTGGTGTTTTTATGAGCTTGTGGGTACAGGTGCCATGATAACCTTGCAGATTTTGACTTAGAGTCCACCTTTGGATAGAGACCAGTTCTCAGAGCAAGGTGGAGATTAGGTCTATATCAAGAATAGTCCAACTGGCTCCTAAGTGGTTGTGTGGCTGGTAGGCAGTTCAAGTCTTACTTATTTCTTAACCAGGCAGGGTCTTCATGCACACTGGGGATGGACAGCTCTGTACATAAAGCTGGAGGTACCTGAGATTTGTCCTCAGCAGGTAAAACTCGGCAAACGTACCTGGCAGTTTAGCTGGATCTATTGCGGAGCAAAATTGTGGTGGGAATGTTTGTCCCAGCTGAGATTCCAAGCAGTGAGGAGGTCCGTGTTCTCACTTAGCACTTACCTGGAAATTGGATATTACAGAGCTCCTGGAATGGCGTTCTACAAAGGCGTGAATTTTCATCCTGTGTCTAAATCATGCAGTGGTGTAAGCAAGGATTAATTTGGCATGTCAGAAATAGAAAGGATAGCTACATTTAGGGCTATAATCTTTTCTCATAACACGTTAATGACAGTTTTATATCGCTGTCAAAAGGGGAATGTATCTCTTAATACTCTTAGTAATAGAGTAGATTTTATTTATTTTATGAGTAAGACTAAGAGCACAAAGCATCATTTTGCATTTCAGACGATTGTCTTAAAATTACACAGGGGAAGTGTATCAACGCTGCCTTGAAGACACTGGTTGGACTTTTTAATCTAAAGGTTGTGGTACCTCTTGAAGCAATTACTGCTGTGTCTGGTGCTGCTGCTCTTCAGCGTTAATGTAGCAAGAAGCCCTACCTGCACAAGTCAGAAAAAAATACCATCGCATTAAGTAGACTATTTTTTTCAGTTGCAACTACTGAAGATTTAACTGCTGTGTTTACTTTACAAGACAATGATACTTCAAGGCCAGTCTCTGTATCCACGAGCTTTCATTTCCTTGTTGAAAATCTCTGTTTTTTAGAATTAGCTCCACTTCTTACAGTAATGATAAAGGTGAAGTGACAAGATAAGATCAGCTGTTAAGGAAATATTTACTTACCATCTTAATAAATCAATCTATATTAAGTATGTTAGATCATGGCTCTTTGAGAAGATTAGTCCCAAATTGCCTTCAAAGTTTTTTTGGAAGATTGAAGGCAAATTTACTTGTTTTTGAGTGAAATCTTCAAAATTATTAATCATTTAGGGTTTTCAGTTGCTGTGAATGAATGTCAAGCTGCTGAAGCAAATGACAAGGATGTTTAAAGTGGTTTTAATTGTCCCAGGTGAGTGTTTTTATTGTTAAAAAGCTTATTGGCCCCTTTTTTACCCCTATACGTTGTCTGCTTATAAGTGTTTTTTTCCTGCTGCTGATCATAGACAGTTAAAATTCTAGTGGTTGGTTGTTGTGGCACCATTATGTGAGCTTGTTAGGCTTCTTATTTCTTTGTGCTGTGGGCTTACATGAGAGCAGATAGCCCCAGAAATGTGTTAGTAATAATTATGTACTTTAAAATGCTATCTTGTGTTTGGTCCCTTTCAGAAAAACGGGATGTAGTCAGTAGAAAACTTGATCAGATTTTAGGCTTTCTATTCTTAACGCTTTCCCTGGGCTGCATTTTGATTTTTAAAGTAGCTCAGTGGCTGATCATCCTACCAGCTTTGCAGTACCCAACTTCTAACAGAGCAAATCTATTATATGGTTGAAAAAAATCATTTGGATCCTGCTCTTGGCTGCTCTGTGTATCTTGTAGCTATGCCATACCAGTTAATATTAAACTCCTGCAGTTTTTTGTTTTATGCAAAGCGCTGATAGGAAAGCCAAGCTTTTCTAGAGTGGTGGTGCGTGGGCGCTGCCTGGCGCAGACCACAGACCTCAGCTCCCTCCTGCAGTGCTGGGGTTGCGCCCACATCCAATCCACAGAGCTTTGGCCTTCACCAACGTGAGGCTGCTCGGGCAGGAACATGGGCACAGAGAGGAGATGTAGTTTGGGAAGGACATGTGGCCCCTGGGTGGCAGCCGGATCAGCCATCCTGACATCCCCACCAACACGCTGTCCCCTTCACCGCATCACTTCGGAAAATACCCTGCCCTGGTATATGCAGTAGGTGCACGCTGAAATAACCTGTGCCTTGCTGGCTGTTTCATTTTATTTTCATTTATAATTCAGGAAACATTTTTCAGAAAAAATGTCGCAGTGATGGTAAAGAGTCATTACAAGTAGTTCGTGCTGGAGGTTTCTCATTCTGGGCAGACAAATACTCCACTTGCAGTTGGAATCGTTATTGCAGTAAACAACTAATTTAAGTCAAGCTATGAATTGAATATTTGTGATTACAAGTGTGTTTACAGCTGAAAGAGGCCGAGTGAATAGAAAAGAGCTTTCCTTTGTGCGGGGCAGCGGACAAAGCCTAAAGATTGTAGCCTAAAGACTGCGTGTTCTTGCTCTAGCACGTTCTGCCTACAGTGACACCTGCTGCGATTGTACTGGATTCTTGCTTTATAATATCCTTTTTCAGAATTATTTACATACTTACAATCAGGCCACCATAGCTGCTGGTGGTGAGCAGCACCTCATCTACATCTCTGAACAGGTGAATAAATGCCAATTAATTTCTGTCTCTGTTACTTAAGAGCCAGAATGTTACTTGGGGCAGCAGGATCCCTTCCCTTGCTGCCTTCGTGCATGGTCTCTTGAGATCCTTCCTGTCCAAGTCAAGAAGCAGCAGATCAGGAGGAAAGCATTACCAAATGGTAGCAGAAAAATGGTGTCTTGGGCACCTTTCTCACACTCAAAGCATCACTGCTGCTCTCCTGCTTTGCTGATAATGGATTGTGACAACATAAGTTCATGCAAAAAACACACACACACGTGTATGTATGTATGCGCCTGTGTATGTTTATATATGTGTAATTATACAATGCCATGTTGAGGATACTAGCATCTATCGTCATGCTGCCAGTAAAAAGCAAACTTAAAATTCCAGAGAAACCTTTTGCTGGCAGAAATGAACTGTGCTCTGGAGCAAGCAGCCACGCTTTTGTAGTTAATATTTACCAGGCTGAATAACATTGCAGATTTAATGCTTTAGTGTTTGACCTTTTGGTAGGTGTGTGTGAAATCATTGCTGACTCTGTGTTTTTTGCTATTGTTTGGGTAAATATGGAATGAGTGGTTTGCCTTGCAAATGCTTGTCTCCATATATTCATTTCACAAACTTCTTCATGTGTCATCTGTCCTCGAGATATCTGGGACTGGAAAAATACCAGTATCAACTTCTGAAACTACCGATGGCTCATGTAGGCTTCCTTGGGAGACATCATCTTTCTTTCTTGTTGCTAAAGAGATTTCTGCCTTGGCTTCTTTCTCTCATGCACATTAAATACCCTTCTAATCCTGTGTATCTTGTAGAATGCAATGCTTAGAAATGGTCCAACAATTTGTTTTCCTGAACAGACCTCCTGTATAAAAAAAAATACAAACCTCTGTGGAAATGCAGTTTCTTGTGATTCATGTGAGTGACCAGATGAAGTGGACTCCTAATTATTATGAAAGTCAAGCAAAGAACTGCAGGAGTGTTCCCTTGGGAAAGGGAGGTGCAGAGAGAACTGATGGGTGCAAACTGAGGATGAGGCTGATGCTCTTCCTGGTTCCTGTTGCAATCAAAAGCAATGTGCCCAAATCCAAATTTGACCTGGTCCGTTTTGTGACTCTTGCATTAGGAACGAAGTTGCGAGCTGCATCTGTTTTACTTATAGAAAATAAATTGGCCCTGTGATGCTGTGAGTTTTGGTTTAATATATACATGCAAAAAAAAAAAAAAAGCTTTCTTTTTTGCCAGAACTATTTTATGGACCGTTTTGATTTCTCCATAACTCCTTTTATTTAGTGTATGTGTATATATATTTTTATGTGCGTATGTTCCTAGACAGGCATATTTCCTGCTTTATGACAAGGTATTTTTTTTCATCAGCCTTTAATATGCTGACACATATGTATCTCTTGCTGCATGCACCGAGTTGTTCTATCTAAATGTAAAGAGTTTTCCTGGCTAGAATACAGTGTACAGGATGAGGCAGGTCCCTGGGGCCTTGCTCACAATCATAAGCTGACACCGATAGCGTTTTGCAGATGGTGCTTGGATGGACAAAAGAAGCGAACATATACAGATCTAATGAACGCGCTGGATTGCTTTCTGTTCAGCATTTCTCACTGGACCAGCAGTGAAAGGAAATTAAATCAACTCACGACAGCTATCTTGCACATCTCACCTGGGAAGGTATGCATGAGGTAGGACAGGCACTGCTTAACATTAATCAGTCTCCTGAAGTCATTACATTCATGAGGAAATGTAATTCACATGTGATTACTTTTTAATTTACTCTGTAATCACATTCCAAGTGAACAGGGCAAGCTTAAAATGAAATTTAAAAGTCAAATACTGCTTTGTATTAAGAATTCACAATTTTTATATGCACTTAGGTTAATAAAGATTTTACAATAACCATTTGTGACTGAACATATAATTTTTTGATAGAAGCTGGTGCCATACTTTGGATAAAATGTATTTGATTTTTGTCCAAGCATTCAGCACACCCTAGGAGCTTAAGGATTATGTTTCATACTAAATTTTCATCTTGTTTAAACTTTCTTTTTTTTTCAATAATACAACAAAACAAAATGACCATATTCCAGATCTCAGTTTGCATGAATTAATGCATTTTTAATTTCTGCTTCGCCTCTGAGGCAAATTACACATTTGTGATATCCATCATCAGGAAAAACAGGCAAGATTTTGTAAGAGAATGAAAAAAAAAATGAGAAATGTGGACATACCATCATCTCATGTTTCCTGAAGAGTCCCTTAGACTTCTGCACTGATCCTGGTTTCAGTGTATCAACGGTGGAACTCCTGTATGTGAGAAATGGAGTCAAGAGCTTTTCAGAATAACTCAAACCTTTGAAACAACCCAGATTTCTTAGTGTGTCTTGGCCTTGTGCTTGTCATTTTCATTTCTGTGGAATTGCAGGTGACTTCAAGTGGTCAGAAGATACGAGAATATTCAGTGTTAGAGTGGCTGAATATTGCAAGTTAGAAGGATGTGTGGGTGAATGAAACCCATTTACTTTGGTTTAGTTCAAAAGCCAACATGAGCTGGCACTAAGGTCAACTGCACTTGCTGCACTTTGGCGTTCACAGGTGGGACAGACCATTACGGGATGTCCCCGGGAGCCCAGGACAACAACAGGATTCTCCCTGCTCTCTCTTTGCTTCTGCGTGGAGGGCAAGGCGCGTTAGGAATTGGGCTGAAGCAATTTCTGAAATGCCTCATGCAGCTGCCTCCAGCCTGTGTGAAGCAAGAGGGATGTTTCGCCACGAAGCTCACGGGTTTCTCAAGTCTGCCAAAGACCTCGTGCCCATGGGTTTGCTTGGCCACATCTTATAGAGGGACAAAACTAATGGGTAAGCCTTGTACTGCAGATCCTCCCCAGCCTGGTGTGGTCCTGTTCCTGACCTTCCAAAGTCTCTGTCTCTCTTGGATCAGCACCCTGTTCCTCTGGGCAGTCTGCACACCCGGATTCATTCACCACTCCGACTTCTGTGCCCCTCTGCCTGCAGGTCACTGATGTTTTGGGGATTTCTGGCCCCTGGGACAGGCCTGCAGAAGGGAGCTTCTGAAATCCATATTTTTAGTTGACTAACAAAAACCTGATTTTCCGTTTTGTGGGACGGGGCTATAATGCATTCAACTAGATAGATAAGAACTGGTTTAAACTAAGATCTCCACTCTGTTACAGTGCAAAGTAAAATATTTATGAATCCTTGAGGGAAAAAAAAAAAAAAAGCAAGCTGCATCCTGGACATAGTTGCATGGATCTTCCTCAAGTAAGTCTTAACAACAGGAAATAATGGTGGATAAGCCTTGGGGTCAACTTGTGGGCCTAGCCTCCTTGAGAATTGTTGCTTTCAAAACAGAAATTGTCGGTTTAAATCGGTCCCCTTGCTGCACGCAGGCATTATCTCTGCTGGCTGTTTGTGTGACTCATGCTATCTCGATGTGTTACAAGCTTTGGTGCTGAAAACTTCAATAAAAGGACAAGCAGCAGGTTTATATATTTCTAATGCTGATAACCTTCATAAATAAGGGCAGTGAGCAAGCCGTTGCTAAATTACTTCTGAAATATGGTGAGATATTTGGGATTAGATTTCCAATGTGCTTGGGCTGTGCCCAGCTCTTCCTATGGGTTTATGGAGCATAAATAATGAAAGAGACTTTGTGCACTAACATCTGGGAAGTCATAAAAGGATATTTATCACCACCCAAGAAAGCGAGCCAAAAAAACGCTGCAGACATCGTATGGGCAGGAATAGTAACTGAGGAGGTGTGTTTAATTGATAAAGCTCTCCAGAGTGTTTTCTGAGCTGTGTCTCTTGTCAGATTATTAAAATTGCAATGATAACCAAGATAATGACTGGAGGTCTGTTGTTCTCAAGGACTGCGCGAAACCCAGGTCATTTGCTGCTCGTGCTGGCCCCACAGCCCCTCGGCAGAAGAAAGGGGGCTGTGGGGCCAGCCGGAGGGTCATGCAAGCTGTTTTACTCACTTCTCTAAGGAAGGTGATGGGCACCTTTCAGCAGTGGCCAGTAATATGTAAGAGCTAGAAAAAAAGCAGCTTTTCTATCCAGGAGAAGGTCTGTGAGGAGTTGCAGTCAGTGCAGGGAGAGGTTATCCACAGTGCCAAGATCACCCTCCCTCATGCTACACCCCCTAGCATGGGGGTTAAGCAGCAAATGTCCTCAGGGCCCAGGTCATTCTCTCAGTTCAGCTCCTGAGAAGGGCTCGGCAGCGTCTGCCTTTCCCGGGTGGCAGCCAGCTCCTCCTCCTGGGATTTCTTGGGAGAAGAAGGTCACCTGCTGCTTCGCAGGGCTGGATGGTGTTAGCAGCACCGTGCCGGCGGTCCCACCGCCCTGGGACCTGCCCTGTAATTTCACCTCCTCCAAGGTATCTGTTTCATTGCAGAGTGAAAGGGGCTTTTTTTTTATTTTTAATTTATTTTTTTCTCAGCGGGGAAATGGATATTTAGAATTGAGAGTGCTGGCAAATATTAGCAACCTGTTAATTGCAAGGGACTTACTGCAGTTCACATGGGCATATCACTTGTTGTTTTGATGAATTTTAAGCAGTCTTCTAATAACGGTGGAGCTGATGAAACTCTCTTCTGCAAAGCATTTCACAGCAGTGAGGCCAGTGCTACATGGCTGTGCTCAGCAAGTGCAGTGACGCTACGGAGAACAACAACAAAAATGAATCTAGAAATGGGAAAAACTGCCTAAGAGTGGAGAAGGCATTGTTCACTCTGGTCATTTAAGCAAAAATAAGGCTGGGTGGTGGTGTAGCTAGTCGAAGTGTTCTCTTGACAAGAAAATATTGGTGCTAATGGGCTCTTTAGCTTATGAGAAAGGGAGGACTTCGCTGGAGCCGAGGGCAGCCGACCCAACTGAGTTGGGCTTTGCTCCTGGTTGCACCTGGGCGAGTGTGTTTGCAAACAGGCTCATCACAAAAGCCAAGTTTATCATGCAGATTG
The DNA here is from genome assembly GCA_013389825.1 of Crypturellus undulatus. NCBI lineage: Eukaryota > Metazoa > Chordata > Aves > Tinamiformes > Tinamidae > Crypturellus > Crypturellus undulatus. Next base: position 74,865 of record VWPW01011266.1, on the reverse strand, counting down.
CTTAAGAGACAAAAACAGCAGCAACACTGTTTCTTGCAACTCTAAGCAATGTTATGCAGTTTATCAGATTTTGAAGTTCCTGCCTACGCCAAAAGATCTGAGTGGGACCTTTAGTGTTTGCTCCCTTTTTTTGTGTGCAGATAACTTCCTGAAATAGTCAATGAATGAGTGTTACTGTAGTTGGCATGCACAGCTATAGAAGATAGTCTTTAAAATTGAATCGTTAAAAATAAATCTGTTGTTTTTTTTTTTTTTTTTTCCAGAATAACTTTTTTGGTGAAATCAGACTGACTTAATTAGTTCTCACACCGTACATACCACAGGTCAAATTGAAGGGAAGATTTCATTTAACCTGGAATAAAAATATTGTTTTGTGTCAGAGGTGGGTTTTTTTCAATTAAAAACCAAACTCCTTTTCATTTTGGCTTCAAGTGGCAGGGTTTTTTATTTTTCATTTTTTCTTTCTAGCCAGTGGTCTAAAAGAGCAACTGTTTGACAGCTCTCGAGCCTCCTATCTTATTTCTCTTGGTTGAGAAAAAGGCAGCAGAGCAGGAGATGAATATGAATATCAGCGTTTTCCCTGTGACTTTCTCGGTCGGTCATAAGACTGAATGTCAAGACGTTGCTTTCCTTTCTGCTTTGGAAGCGGCTTGACTCTGCTTGCTGCCTTGTGCTCCTTCCAGTGAGATTAAGAAAGTGCATTTCTTTTGGGGGCAGAACAGAGTTTTCTAATAAGACACATCTGGTGCAGCTGAAGGATCAGTCGTGAGCTGACCTAAATATAGGCTGGAAGTGCTCCTGAGGGGACACTTCTTTCTTTGGTCCTTTTGATCTTTCTGAAATCCTTAGAAGTGGCAGCTCGGCTATATAAATAGTTCCTGCTCCTAATTAGCAGTTCTACCTTGCAGATGTGGCAGGGTATAGACTTTGCTAAGGGAGCCCTAAGTGAAACTGCTGTGTGTTTACCTTTCCTGAGGTCAGTGGCTCTTCCCTTTTCCTTGAGTTCTTTTCTTTACCGTGAACAATCCTGGGGAAATGTCAGTTAACTTTAAGAAAACACCTCTTTGTGCAGATTAATTTAATGAACCCAAAGCGTCTTTAAAAGGGTGTTTGCAGTGATGCCTCTGACTTGGCAAGGTGTCCCTGGCAGTCGGTGTCCCCCAGGAGTGTGATACGGCCGGATGCTCTCCGACTGACACGCAGCATCGTCACCAGAGCCCGGGAAGGGAGAGCGGAGCAGAGCTGTGCAGCTCAGCAAACCTGTCCAAAACCGGGAAACAAAAGCTGAAGTGATTGATTGTGTGAAGATTCCAGCAAATGATACCAAAATTAAAACATTAAGCTAATGACTTTAAAGCAAATTACATTGCCACATGCAATTTATTCAGCAGAGATAGCAAATGCGGTTTTACTAATAAAACAAAAGAGACCAAAGACCAGTTGAGCGGAGGAACCTTTTCCCCCCTTCTCCCTTTCCTCCCGCCCTCCTTGTGCGGAGCCTCAGAACTCAGTGGCTGTCAGAGATTTTTCATCTCTTTGACCTGTCACGGGAAAGGTCAGTGCTGATCAGCGCCTATACTTTTTAGCAGACAGAGGGCTGTAATTGAGAATAATTCCTCTGCAATTTGGTAGGCAGGGGTTGTTTCAAACCGGCTTTCAAAGGCAGTGCCGGAATGGAAATGTTAAAAACTGCAATTGAATCAGCTTTTATTCACAAAGCTGCAGCCTGAGGATTTTTTTTTTTCCCCTTAATGAAACAAATGCAAAATAGAAGCACTCGCATTTTGAGCAGCAGCGTGTCTTCCGGAAGCGACTTGAGTGTAATCAGTTTTTAGCGTCTCCCGAGGTGCCCCGGAGGAGCGGGAGCCGGGGGCCGCGGCCGTTCCTCGGTGTGGCAGGCTCGGGGCGGGAGGCTCCGCAGCCCGGGGCAGGAGGACGCGCGGCACCTCCGCACGGCACCCAGCGCCACCCCGGGCAGCAGCAAGCGGGGCTGCGGGCAGGGCGTTCGGGGCTTCGGAGCTGCGCTGCCCTACATGAGTTGAGCAGCTCCAGCTCCGCGATGTTGTTGTAGCAGGGAGCTCCGGGGAAGCCCGGGAGCTGCCGTGGGCCATGAGGAAAGACGTAACCCGCCCTATGGGCGAGAGCTCCGCGGCGGCAGCGAGGAGCCCCAGGGCCCCGCGCTCAGGGTGCTCTCAAGGAAGCTCCAAGGCTGGGGCAGCCCTATCCTCGCGCATCCCAGCTCGGAACCGGTCTCGGGTGTCCCCACGGCTGCTGCGTCCAACCGAGCTTCCTCCCCGCGCTCCTTACACCCGCAGGAAATACCGATGTGATCTTCTTGGTAGCTCCTCAGAACTTAAGGTTAAAATATGTGCAAGAGTTCTGAACAGCATGTTCTGCTAAACACCTAAGGCTTTCTGGCTTTCCGAAGAAAAAGCAAAGCTTGATTTTTAACGAGAACTCTTCAAGACTCCGGTGGCTATAAACATCAGAGTTGCTGAATAATGCAACATCTCAAAAGTTCTGTACTAGTTTTTGCCCAAAGAATTGTGATGCTCATGTGCTTTATGCTTGGGATTTCCTCAGTGACTGAGTTCCTTGTGCAAATCCTGCTCACGTTGGACATATATGCTTGGATGCTTATATGTTAGTCACTGTATGATCCAATGGAAAGGAATATAAGGAAATAGGAACTAAAAATTAGAATATTTGATTCTTTTTAGCATCACTATCCTCTCCTCCTCCAATATATTCAGCAAAATAAATCCTCTTTCTTCAGAGTTAACACTACGGAGGAAGTTCAGAAACTTCAGGTCATTTTAAATACATCCAGGGGACCACAGATTCTGAATAAGAAATATGTTTGTGCCGCAGTTAGATACATTCAGTGTACTTCAGCTTGATTATGTAAATTAATACATTCAACTTGATTATGTAAATTGAGCTGATTTAGATCACAGCCTAGGCTGAGTACAATGACTATTTGGGGTTATTCGGCATGATCCAGTGTTATTTTTTTCCTCTCCCCTGGATACGACTGCATCCTCCCGACAGACCAGAGCACAATTAATTTAGAAACATGATCAAATTCCGCAGTCATTACTGGATGTTGTCCCCGGTCCCTAGGGATGCCTGATAAGAACAACAATAGACGAAGACATGGGAGTCCTCGCTCTCTTCCAAAGTCTAATTACAAAGTTAGACACTTCAGTTCTCAGAGGACAGCCTTTTAGCAGAACTTCGGCATCTTTTTGCCCTTATCGCCTATAATTTTGTCTTTCTTTCTTTCTTTGGCAAAGCATGGGAAGCAGAGGCTAAACGTAGAATATGTTGAGTCCAGTGTGATGCTCTTTATTAAGGGCTCTCATTGAAGGTTGGGCTCCAGCGTGACTTTTGCATGTGTGTGAGCGAGCGGGAAATTTGTTTTATCGTTTGCAAACAGGCACGTGGAGGACGGGGAGGCCGTTCTCACCACTCCATTCCCAGCGGTGCCCTCGGGATAGAAAAACATTTCTTCGACCTTGCCTTGGATTTACTTGCTTCCAGCAGGCTCCAATTATGATCACTTTCATTTTTGTATATTGAAAAGGAAAAAGCTAGAACTCTTGTGCAGCTTTAGACCAGTGAAAGGCAAAATGACGGCACAGCTTGAGTGAGTGAAGTTTTGCTCTTAGAATTTGAGAAACTGCCTGAAACAACATGTGAAATATCCCCCACCTCCCAAGTATTAACTTTCAAAGAGCCTTTATTTGTGTTGGTGTTTTGTTACTTCAAATGCATCTCATCTATATGTGATAAAATCATTTATCCCTAAATCTTCTTAGTTTGGATAAAATTACCATTTTTCATCTTTGTTTTCTCCGTATCGCCAAATACTAATTTAGCCCACATTTCTTCCTTTTCAGTACCACTGACTGTAGCATCCTTGCTCCAGTAGCAAGGATAGTCTTATTCTTTTTTACATCTGTCATCTTGTGCAAAAACTAAACTGATTCCTACCCTCAGAAATATTTTCTTTCTAGAATGCAGAGGTCTGATATGAACTAGCAGTGTCACTGGAGCAGAGGGGTCTCACAGAAGTATTTACGTGACCTGACTTGAGCCCCGTCTGCTTCGGTTAGGGGCAGTGCTGGTAATCGATCTGATAGGAAGAGGAAAGCCGAGGAACACTGCGTCCCGAAGGAAGTACCTGCTCTCGCCTCCTACGCTTTGGCCCTGTGAATACGTTAAGATGTATTTATAGGCTCTACAATAAACTTTGACTCATTGTTTTAGTAGTGCTATCTGTATATGAATAGTTGCTTTTCCATTTCTACATTTAAACTATGCTTCTAGTTTTAAAAATACAAGATAAAAAGAAAGATTAACAATAGAGAATGCAATGATGTGATCTTACTTTTCTCATGCCAAATACTCAGTAAAACCCGTCCAGCTTTTTTTCCTCAAGGTTTCTGGAAAGGATAGGATTATTCTGTGCTGTATAATGCTGCATCCAAGGCAGTTCTCTTTGCATCCACAGAAGAGAGGCTTCCAGTAATGCAGACTCCCAGTGTATGTTTTGAAAATGTGAGTGTAGAAGTAATAGAGCTGCTTGAAACATCTACAAGATGGAAATTGGCAAAAATGCCCATTTGGCACAAGCGCCAAGTAGTGAATTTCCAATGCTTTCATTTAAAAAATAAACAATAAAATTTTGAAACACTCAGTTTTGTCATTCTCTAAAACAAGGTACTGTATTTTCTCAGACTTCTCTTCAAGGTTTCATTCAAACTGTATCCTTAAAAATGTCCTTAATTATTTTTTCAAAAGTCCTGGAGTGAAATATAATATGAAATATTGACAATGACAATATTTATTTTTTTCATAGAAAAAACTATTTTTTTCCTATTTATTACCTGTCAAAAAAATGACTCATTGATTTCATTTTCAACTGGACCTAATTTTTCTCATTGTTTGGGAATTTTTTATAACCTACATATTTCACTTGCTTTTCCCCTGAATTCTAATATTGCGAATGCATGGGAAGAGGCAACGGATATTCATTCTGTTTATGTGGGGTTTTCGTAAGCTAGGAAGGATGCAGGAGTTGCATTCCCACTCACTGACTTTGCACATTAAACTGCAAGAGAACTCAAGGCACCACTTGAGCCATAAATACAGTCACTCCTGTGATGCTATTCCAAAGTCTCCACGCAAAGAAATCCATTGATGCACTATATTCTAATTTACAGTTCTGTGATTCACATTTGTAGCTATCAGCACCAGCTGCCAGCACAGTGAAATAAATTCCAGCAATTCTGGCTATACTGATTTATGATAAGATCCCTCAGAAGGATGTGCAAGAAAACAGATACTGAAAAAAATAAATGTTACCGTATGTTGCAAAAAGATCTTATGTTCATTCCATTTTCCAAATAGGATTACCAAATAGGCATTAAAATGATGTCAAATCATCTGCGTTAAAATAGCTATTAAAAGTTAAAGGTGCCAAAGTAGCTTCTGTAATTTTTCCCATGCTGTTTATAATAGCACCCTGTGAGGCTTGAAATTGGAATTGGATTGTCATCTGAAATGTTACTGTCTTCTAGTCGTCGTGCTTATGAATGCTTGCGCTGAGAAATGTGTGGCTATATCACCTCGCATCTGCTCCTCCCCGACACCACGGGGAGCGGGCAGAGCCAGAGGCGGCTGCGACGTCCCTTCCCCTCGCCCAGGTCCATTACGGGGTGTTCATCGCGTGGATCTATTGCTGATCCCTCTCTTGCTCCAAGAAACACCAATAGCCCTATATTCGCAACAATCGTTTTTTACATCTGGCTCACCAATTTCCAATCCTTGTGATTTCTATCATTATCAGATTAGTTCTTTATGTGTGTGGGGGGAGCAGTGGTAAAAATTGGTGATCTCAGAAAGGCCAGATGAGTAAGGAGTGATTTGCTTGTAGTGTAGCTGAGAAGAGGAGGAGCAGAGGGCCATGTCCTGAGCAAGGCAATGGGGAGGGACCTTCCAGGCCCTTGCACTGTGTTCTTGGCTTACCCCATGAAATCAGCTTCAATTCTTTGAAATACTGCCCCCAAAGTGGTGAGATGGCCGCAATGCGGCAGTTTGCGCAGCTGGGGACGTGCAGGTGAAAGCGAGCCGCTATCAGCGGCCCTAGGAGAGTGTGCGCCTTGCTGACCCCTTCCCTCGGGCACGGAGCTGCTCTGCAGAGCTGCGTGCTCAAGGGAGAGCTCCTGGTCCCGCTCCGTGCCCCGCCACAACAGCCTCTGCTCGTTGTGCTGCATGAAATAATTCAAGAGATGTAATTTGTGACTTTGAAGAGGCTTTTCCATTTTCGCTCATGCTATTTTGTTGCTTTATTGTAAATCAGTTTTCTGATAGCTTATTTTACAAGATAGGCTTGGGCCGTTCTGGAGCCATGGTTACTACGAGAAGTTGGTTGAGTCTGCTGCTGGGCATTTAATCCTGCCAAGGTTTGGTCTTTGCCCTCTTTCCTGCTGTAGCTTCACTTCATTCTCTTAGTCATATCAGGTATAACTGGGACAATTACTTGCCTTTTCTCACATCCCAAACTGAAAAAAGAAAAGTGGTTATCCTTAAATTTTGGGGTAAAAAATGGAATTTAAGACTATGTGTGGCAGAACCTTGTTCAGTAGGGCTCTGGTGCTGCCTGCGAGCTCCTCATTGCTTTACTGTCTGGATTAGATAATACCTGGGTTATGGACTAGTCATTTTGGGTACTGCACAAACTGAGATAAATGCTCAGGTGGTGTCAGCTGTGACAGTGCCAGCATTCACCACCTTGGTGACAACGGGGATGCAAGTAAGTTACCTGGGGACGCCACCTGTGTTAGGAATGTTACTCATGCGGGAGCATTTGCAGGATCAGGTTTTGGATTTCTGCTCCGAATTAATACATCTCCTACAAAAGAAAGTCATTTTTCTGTGGTATGTGAGACATTAAGTTTGCTTGATGTTTGGGGTAGAAAATTCGATTAAAAATCAGGAATTAAAAATTTTAGTACCTCATAATTTGATGGTACCTGTCAACTTCCAGCCTGGGGTATGCATTTCAAATTCATGGGATGTTTACTCGAAAATAAACGACAAAATTATATAGTGTGGGAGGGTTTTTTTTCTACTTTATAATGTAGCTTTTATATCCCTGTATGGAATTTTTCAGAAGCTTTTGATAACCATCAGAGTGGATTTGTGTGTAATTGGTTTAACTGAAAAAATAATATACCAAGATGGGGATGTAAGTTGTGGCTTTCTACTGTAATACTTTAGTTATATAGCTTTGGGTTATTCCAGCTATTTGCAGAGTGCTTCAAAACCACCTACCTGACACTGATTTCTGAACATTTTTTCTTTTTATCCTATTTGCATCAAAAGCATTTAAATTCCATTTTGTACTTTGCAAGCTAGCACTAATATTTTATGTTTTGCAGAAGACAGCTGTTAGGCTGCTGTATTTTATCTTTTACAATCTTTTACAGTTTCATTACCTGTAGAGACTTAGAATAGTTCCCTTTTCTTCTGCACGCCACAAAAAAGCCTCTGCCACCAGTTTGACTGTCTGGGCTATTTTCCCCTTTATCCATTTATTCCTAGAAAAACCATTGGTTTTCCACCCCAGGTCATGAGATATTAGTGAAATTACTGACTGCAAATAATAACTGCCAGGTTTTAGTGCCTTCAGTGACACTGAAAGGTCCCTGCCCTCCTCTATTAGCCACGCTGGTCCCAGTGTGCTGTGACGAGCGGTCTCGTGACAGGGCCCTGTCGGGGTGTTTTGGCTGGGATATTCCAGCCCTGAGCTCCCTGAGGACAAACCTGTCCTCCCCGGGAAAGAAGAGCCGCGTTTTCCCGAGGAGGGAGGTCAGCGAGGGTCACGCAGGTCGTCCAGGTGGGCTGCAGCCCGTGCTGCTGCATGTGGAGCATGGGCAGGTTGGGGATTTGCTGTTAATTACTGCTCATCCCGATAATGGAAATTACGAGCACCCCTGGGCCCCTTCAGTGCACATCGCGGCGAGGTGAGCTGAGATAAATGCAGGTGATTTAGGCAGAAGGGTTTTCCTTCGCACTGAGGGGAGTCGCTGCTTGGCATGCCCGGTGGCAGCGGCTCTGCCAAAGGGACAGGTCCAACAGCAGGACAGTAACTGCCCCAGCCGCAGTCTGCCTGGAGGAAATGATCCCCCAGGGAAGGGGGCTGCTAAAATCACACATGGGAAAAGCCAACAGAGCAAACAGCTTCAGCACTACTGGGGTTGTGATAATTGTGCAAGTTACCAAATGCAGTCGTCAAAAAATCTCCATACTTTGCAGCAGTGTAGGCCAGCGCTTGCAATGCCAGTTTCCAGGGTAGCAGAGATTGTTCCAGGCTCGGTCATTCCTCTGGTTTGCAAGTTGCAATTCCTACTCTTACATTTTATCCCATGATTGAGAGGAGGCAAGGAATGGAGCAAGTGGCTCCTTAACTCCGACAAACTAAAGCTCTGGAGATATTTTGCTAGCATGAAGGAGAAGGATGTATTTTTTTAAGTAAAAACAGCCCCTATACCTGGCCTTCCTGTATGCACCATTTCTCATTACTGTTGCCTAACTGGTGTAACAAGGTTCTCTACCTTTAATTAGAAATCAGAATTAATCTTTTGAAATAAGTGTTTCAGCTGATAACAATGTAACGCAGCTGCGGTTAAGCTTCTCCTGCTGCTTTTAGCTGTGCATGTTTTAAAAAGGGTTTGTTACAGAGTGGTTTAATTTCTGTGTATGTGTGTGAGTTCTTTATTGAGAAAGGCCTGGGAGTCTGATTTGGTCGCTGCATTTCTGCCATGACCTGTTTTATCACCCCTGTAACTTGCATTGAAATTCTTTACATTGGTCATATCCTGGTGGTTATTGTGAATATAGCACGCGCTGTGGCTTTGCTCTCTAACCAGCTCAGAGCAATTAAACGGTACCCTGAAAACAGGCCAAATAATCTTAACGAGCACAAATCAGCTCATCTCCTGAATCCGGGAGCCGCTGCGGTGCAGCACCTCTCCTGCTGTCTTACATGCTCCTGCCATAATCTGAGTAATCTTTTTGGCTTTTCAGCCTATTTTTAGTGTGCTGTTTGTTTTGCATTTATCTACATAACAAGTGTGGGAGATTATATAGAAAAGAGAAGTGGAGTGCCTTGACCTACATTAACTCGAAGCTGGGTAGCAGCAGCATTTCTGATTTGATCTGACAACACCTGGTTAAAATGCTGCCTTATTTGTCCTGGCTGTTGCATTTTGAGCTGGTGTTCTGTGGTCTTCCCGAGCGGTCTGTGCTCTTCCAACCTCGGCTGCTCATGGCACGTTGTGTCTCTGGGCATCCGTGACCATTCCTGGCCTGCAACCCTTCCCCAAGCAGCCCGAAAGGTGCTGCTGGGCCCTTGTCAGAAATCATTTCTCAACTAGCAGTGCCACCTGCTTGATATCCTCTTTTATTTGCATTCACTGTGCCTCTTATGGCAGAGAGGGCCTGGAAAAGCTGCAGTGCTCAGGTGTGTTTTCAGGTGTCCGGAGTGCTGGGCCTGAGTTTCCCCCAACCCCTGGCAGTGGCTCTCCAGGCCACTTCAGGCTGTCTTTGGTCACGCTCATCACGCTCCCAGGAAAGCCAGTGCAGTGAAACTGGCCGCTGGATTTACTACCGGGGAGAAGAGACGTCAGCCTCACTGCCTGCGTTCACGAGCTGGATGGGCCATGGTGCAGGCCAAGGGTAGGAGTTAGACAGCTGAGAGTTACTGAGGCGAATTGTATAACCGGCTCCTTTTGTCAGGGATGAAATACCTGTCTGCAGGACGGAGGAGTGACCAGGTCGCGAGGCTGCCCTTGGAGAACGGAGCTCAGCGTTTCGCCTGCGAGTGCCTTAATAGACAGTGTGTCAATCTTCATCTAGCCCAGTTCAGCTTTGTTTGTCTTAACCGCCTTCGATCTGTGCGAACGGGCTGTTTATTGCGCTGAGAAGACAAGGGTGGCATTTGCCTTGTGTTGGTATATCCGTGTGCCTTTGACTTTTAAGATTTGCTTCGCTTGGTTTTTAAAGCATCTGTCTGTGCTGTTGGCACTCCTGTAAATGTAAACACTACACAGTGCATCATACCAGATCAACACCCTCCTACACAATAGAAAACACTGAGCCATCGTAACCATCAGCTCTCCTCCTCACTTCACAGCCGTCACTTAAAACTGCGGCAACGGCTCAGCTGTGTAGGATGGCCTCAAAGCCAATTGATGTGGACCAAGGGAGTGGAGGCAGGAGAGATTTCTGGTCTTCATTTCCGTACTTCAAAGCTCTGTGCGTGCTCATGAACTTTCTTCACCCTCCAGAATCAGAAAAACACCTTTTCCTCTCCCAACCCCTCTTCTCTTTCCATATTTCTGCTCATATGTGTCCCCTTGTCTGCTCTTTTATTCCAGATGAATACCTCCTCCTCTGCTTTTTGTGTTTCTCCTCTTTATACATGTGTGACAGCTTCTGGCTCCTTTGAACACCCATCTTGGTGCATCCTTTTCCCTGCAAACCTATCTATCCTTCCACTGATGTGCTGCTCCTGCCTGTTGTCCATCATTCTGTGCCTCTCTCCACATATTTGTCTTCGTGCTTTACAGTTTTATGTGCTTCTCCTCTAATCTGTGCAGTGAAAAATTCAGTTCTTCTGTTTGTATTGTGCTGGGAATGAGGAGTGAAAGCTGTGGAGACATTGGAGATGTGGCATGATGGATTTTAGACATTGTCCTTGCTGAATTTCATCCACTGGCGTTTGACTGGTCGCATCGGCGCAGGTCCCAGGTTGGTGGCCTGGGCACTAATTAAATCAAATTCCCCTGGGAAACCGTTGATTTCTCTAGGCTGAGCTATGTCGTGATTCACCTCTGCAGGACAGCTAAATCCCTCACTGCCGGAGACCTTCACCCGAGCACGAGTTACAGCGCCTGTCACACGCACACCCACGTTCTCCTCACCCCACAACCCCTGTCCCTTGCCCATGGACACACGTTGTCCTGTATGGCCTTAGGGAGCCCCCTCTGCCTTCCCAGATGCTCCTTCACTTTGGAGAAGTGTTTGGAAACACGCATGAGCTGTGCTTGTCAAGTGGCTCCCCGGGCCTTCCCTGGAAGTCAGCGTTATTTTCCATTCAACTCTTGTGCTGTGGGCGATTTCAAGGGCTTTTGCACATTCTGGGTTTGTTTTGCCAAAGATGATCTTGGGATTCTTGAACAGTTTATGTCACAAACTCATCTCTGTGTCTTCTGGATGTGGTGCCATGAGAATGGCAGTCACTGTCCTGGCTGGGCAGGTTCTGCGTTTAAACATGGTGCAATTGCCAGCAGCTTAAGGCTCTCCTAGTTGGTGTCTTGCTGCTGCCACGTCTTGAAAGATTTGTTACTGGAAATATCAGCTGCTCTCCAACTTTTAATGAGACTGTGCAGTGTGAGTTTTTTCACACAGCATAATGTTTCTTTCTATATTATCTCAGTATAAGCTCTAAAAGCGCTTCTGTATATTAAATCCAGCCCCCCCCATCTGATCTATGCTGTGTAATTTCACTAATGTTGCAGTCAGATCCTCTGGTGTACACTTAAGGTGATTAGAAATAGTTTAGTGTTCTTTCTCTGTCTCTCTCCCTCTTTATTTTTCTATCACTGTTACCCTAAGGAATTGAGGCCAGAAACAGTATAGAACCACTTCCACTGTTAGAGCCTTGTTTCACACCCCCAAATTCCCACTGTAATGTATTCAGGACTCTCTAAGTTTTCCCAGTGCAACAGTAGGAACACACTTCTGCTAGTTCCAGCGCTCCCTTTCACCACTAAAGTAACATTAGTTTTGTATTTAATATGACAGTATATCCAACTTTAGTGTGTCTCATGGCTTTACAACATTGGTATTCGGTGTACTGAGATTATCCGTTTTCAGCCACTGCATATTAATGTTGGCTTTGCGTGTGTGAACTTTTGTTTTATGAAGATGCTGCAGTGCGCAATGCTGAAGTTGGTAGATAGGCGCAGCAGAACATTTTGGCTACGGAAGATAACATTGGAGGGTGTCGTGGTAGCACTGCTTTCTGTCAAGTGGAAATGCTGCTTTGGGACAGTGCAGCGGAAAAGCTGAGGAGACAACCGGGAAGATTTCTCCTGGCCTTAAGGCGAGGGTGGCAAGAGAAATTTTAAGCTTTGCCTCAGACAGCAGCTTTGCTTTTTGCCAGTTAAAAGAGATGCTAAGCGTAGCGACCCCTGCCAAGGCTCCCATTCAGGTTGTGGTTTCAAGAAGCTGTTAAATGTTTAGCCCAGATCCAGGGGAACAACAGTAATGCAATGGTACTGCCGCTTAGAGCTGTCTCTAAATCCCCCTGCCTCGCAGCAGCAGCCTGCTGGAGTCTGGTATGGGGGAAAACAGGGGTATCATTAGAGACAGCAGGATGCAAGAGAAATAAATTAGCCAGGATTTCATTTCCAGCTCCATACATGACTGAATTTGTATAGACTAGAAGCACTTCAACTGTCACATCCAGTAACAGCACTGACTTCATATGGAGAAAATATTCCCACCAGCTTGTCCATGTCTGTGTCAGTCATAGCCCTTTCCAAGAGGGTTCGAAGCCTTCAGGACATCCTCCTCCTAAAGGGAATATGTGCAGGCTGCAGAGCAGACTACCAAGTACTGGGGCTTCCCCAGACTCTCAGGCTGAAGGCAGACAGGATTCAAGCAGATCCTTGTTTGCTGGAAGAAATATCAAAGAATAGGCATGGTTCTGAGGAGGTGTTTTATTTGTGGTTGAGTCAACTGTGCTTGTGTTGCTGACCCTGGTGCGTCAGCAAGTCAAAAGGGCCACAGCAGAGACTAAATGAAGAGCCTCCTGGGTTCCTCTAATTCCTGAAAATGGTGTTGCTCTTTCTGGTAACTCTGTTCAGCATTGCATATTAAATCTGACGTCCTGGTTAAATTACAGTGTCCAGGAGTAAGTTCTGTTTTATCTATATTCCTCTTCCTGTATCAGCGTTGGTCTGCTGCTCTTTATGTCCTGCAAGAGTTCATGATGTGCAGTGTGTCTTTGCCTAGAACTGGCTGGACTTCAGCAGAGGCTGTTGTGATTTTTATGTGCGCAGTTTGCAGTGTACTGGAAAGTAAAGGCGTTATGGATATGTAGTAATCAACTCAAATTTAAAAATACCTATAAAATTAATGCTTTTTTTTCAATTAGCTGATACTCTTTATTTGGGATATTTTTACCCCACTGATATTTCTTGCTAACGGCCCTCTTGGAGCTCTGTTGCTACAAGAAAGCAGGATCCCTCCAATTCTCCACTTCTTATTGATGCTGTCTTGACTCCCAGCCTAATGGCACACACCAGGCATATTCCCAACCTTTCTTGTACAGAAGAGGTCTTTGACATTTCTAAAGGTTTTCAGCCACTTTTGCCACTCAGGTGAATTGCATTGCTTTGGGGGTGAAAATAAACCATTGAAAAAATAAATTGTAAAATTTGATTGACAGAGCTTCCTTTCACAATCCCCGTGTTTCCAACTCCTCCTCCTCGGGAAGCAATTGTAAAGAACAATCTCCTCCTGGCACTTAAAGACCTAGAAGCTGTGTTTCCATCCTGACTGCAATTTCCAATCCAGGTGGCTTTGTGGGAGCTTCAAATCACAGTGTGAAAGCTTAGATCACGTCAGTTCACCTCAAGGAAGTTCAGCTGCCACAACAGTTGATTTAACAATTTTTCAAACATCTCCCTGATGCTAGCCTCCTACTGCAGAGAAAATGACATCTGTTCCTTATTAAATCTGCACATTCCCTTGTAAGCCTCTTCCGGCTTAAAGGTAACGTCTAACGTCAGCACGTGCGTTGGATTATGCTGGTTTTCATATATGGCCACAGGAAGGTTGTTTTTTCAGGTCCTACGTGTGCTTCCACCTGTGCCCCAAACCCTCCTGGGGCAGAGCTGCGGGAGCACCACCCAAAGGGCTCCAAGGCTGATGAAGTCGGCATCACACATCCCAGCACGTCAGCTTGGGCTTTCTGGTTTGATTTCTGCAGGGTTTTCAGTGCTGTTCTGCGAGAGCTTTAAGACAGCACTCAAAACAATTTTTAAAAGAGCAAGAGAATGCAACTGTTTTGAGCTCAAGTGTTTTCCTAGAGAACATATCAGTTGTTAAGGAAGCACCCTCTGACCTGTAAGATTCGAATGACTTTGTGCCCAGTGTACAGATGTACGAAAATTGAACAAAAACACTTCTTTCAGTGGGGAACAGAATAATGTGTGCAATTATTTGGTTTCATTTGTCCTTGTTACTGCTGCTTTTAACTGACGAATCAATAGTTACAACTAATAGTAACAGAGCATCTTTTATTGGGACCACGTACTGTAGTCAAATACACTTGAGTTGTTAAAGACTCCAAGTGACGTGGTTAGCACAGTTATCAGCTGTAACAGCTGACAACTAAGCAACTAAAGAGACAAGAAGTTCTCCCTTCATTTTTGAAATGGAGAAGGAATTGTTGCATTAATGACAGGCTGCAGTAGCAAATACTTTGTGCCATACAGATGTTTTCCAAAGCCATATGCTTGGAAAGGATTTTATACATGGAACTGCCTTAGAGTCATGCAGTTCCTCTACCCAGTGGACAGTAGCTGTAAGGTCTCTCTCTGCGAACTAGAGGAAGAGAGGTTGCTCGTTAGTCCCTATATGTTTTTATTCAAAGCGATGATCATGATTTTGAAAAGTTCATAAAGTTTGGGGAGGTCCAGAGAGCTTGAGAGAGACATTTTGAAACAGCTAAGCTCAAAGGCAAAAGAATGATTTCCCAGTGCATATAAATAGCTGTGAACATTAATTTTTTAAGACTCTCCGCAGTAAGGTCAAACAAGGTTTCTTTCTCCATCTTTGAGTGTCTTCTAAACTGTCAGTTCTGACAAGGGAAAGAGGCAGCTGGAAAGAAGAGAAAACAAACAGCCCATCTTGCCTCAGCTCACAGACATGAAAATGGAAGTCACACGTTGTGCGGAGGGAAGCTGGAGTTCTGCTCTTGCCTAGCAAGGCAGAGGGGTAAGGTTGGGAGAAAACATCACTGAGGAGTGTTTGTTCAGTGCTGGCTTGCAGGGAGCTCTCTGGAGGACTTTCTGCACGAGGTGTAAACATCCAGGCAGTGTGACCTTCTCGGAGACATCCTTGCTGAGCTCTCTGCAGAATAAACCTCTCCAGACAAAGTAAACAAACACAAAATAAATTAAAGGAATCCCCAAACATAACCGCTTCCATACCTGCCAAAGCAGCCACTAAATATCTCCAGGGCACAACTGTTACTGTGCATTGTCACATCTATAAAGTAGGAGGATATAAGGCATTTGTACGGTCTCTTTTTAAATTAGAGCAAAGCTAGTTCAGTCATGCTATCACACGTGTTTGCAAGTATCTTTTAAGCATATTTGCAGGTATATTGAACGCTTAATACTTGCAGTGGCTGCTAAGCACCAAAAAGTTGCGTATTCATATATTTTTTTTCAATTTCTTTATATTAAATTGACCCTCGTGGCACAGTCTAGTAGAAATCAGGAAATCCAGTGTGGTAACTATTTCTCAGTTTTGCATTACTTATCTCTGAATAGTTTGAAGATAAAATAAATAGAGAGCACTGCTGTGAACTTTCCTATCTGCTTTCCTCCGTGCACATACTTGCCCTAACACTTGCATGATGTTTCTATGGAGGCAGTCCCTGTTTGGAAGTTAATAGAGGTGCTCCGAGTTCATTAACACATGGGCTGTTCTCCGCATTTGCTAACGGTTGGTTTCCGTGGCTCCTGGGAGGGGATGAGGATGGTCGCAGGGTGGATGTTGGGTCCCATAAAGATGCACGAGGGAGCTCACGGAGGGATGCAGTGCACTCCGTGTCCCTCCGCAGGGACACTGCTGTCCTTCGGAGTTTCTGCCAGATGACCGTGTTGTGCCTGAAGGCAGCACAAAAGGATGAGCTGGCCCAGAGGCAGTTTCGCTAGGTCCAACTAGGACAAGCTGAGACTCGAGGCTCTCTCAGGACACAGAGAGCAGAAGAGGTCCTGCTTGAGAAATGGAGTAAAACTTGGCAAAAGCAGAAGTTAAACATGTGCTGAGACTAGAGTTTGTGTTGCTTTATTCCTTAAGAAAGTTTGTATACAAAATACTACAGAAGAGGAAAGAAACACCTTGTGTTTCTCTCTCTTTGGTTATAGCTTTGGTTATGTAACCTGCAGAACACTTGCTTTCAGGTAAATGAGTAAGAGCATAGGCAGATTTTGAGCAGAAACTGTGTCCTCTGATATATTTGGGTTTCTGTGTTACCTCTCTCAGAGCAGTTCCTTAACACTGGCTTGGTGAAGTTTTAAGCTCTACATGAATTCTGCTCTCCAGCCTTGGTCTGCTGCCGACTCTTGGAACAGCATGGTCAGCCCTTAGCTGCTTCTCTCTTGTTTCCTTGGTGGTGTCTGATTTCAAGATGTGGAATTTAAATTCCAATGCCAACAAAGTGCAAACAATCAGGAATTAATGGTAATAGCAGCTAGGAAATCCTTATGAGTTAAAACTGGGGATGTGTGTCCAGACTGTTTGCTTGATTCACCTGAATTTGTCTAATGTTCTGAACTAAAGCAAGAAATGGAGAGAAGAAATTCCAGAGCTGCCCAAATGACTAAAAAGAAAGGAATCTCATTGCTTAGGTGGACGCAGCAGGAACATCCGATTTGTGTTGCACTGCTATGTGAACTTGGCCCCTTCACATAATTTGGTTATATGCAAGGGAGGCCTTGCAAAGAGGTCTGCACAGATAATGCTTTCAGGAAACTCTGGTTTCTAGTGGCAATGCATCTTTTACTGGAAATACTGTAAAGGGAAAGGGTCATCTGTCCTAAACTGGGAGCCTGGCACCGGTTCCCTCTGGAGCTGCCCAGCCCCAGCTGCCTTCTCCAAATGGCTGCTATATGGATTTGCCCTGCACTCTTCTTTCCATAAGTGTAGCTGACTTAGGCACGTGGTGCTATCAAATTGAAGAATTGTAAAGAAAAAAAAGAAATTCTTCTAAATGAAAAAGCACACAGTCAGTGCACACGGTTTCCCACATGGAAGAAGGAGCACGCAGGAATGCACAGGAGCTGGGTAAATACTGGGGTGAGAGAGCGTGAGGAGTCCAGGGTGGCAGTGAGTGAAGGAGAAATCCTCAAGTTCCCCCTGTCCCTTCGGTAGATTCGCTGCCATCCAGGACGTCTCTGGCTACATCCCGCGTCCTTCCTTCCTTTTGCCCTTCCCCAGGGGAATATCAGGTTGTACAGGCGTCCGGCCGGGAGCGCCGCGGGCTGCTGCGCAGGACCCCGCGTGGAGCGCAGCGCAGCGCAGCGGGGGGAATTCCCACCCCGTGCGCTACGTTTGCCAATTTGCTGGTGTAGAGCTAATTAATTATTAGAAGTGCCTCAGATTCCTGCCAAGGCACATGGGGATTATTGGCATCTGTGTGTTTAAGCAAGCAGGTATTTTACAGCTTGCAAATAGCATATGCCTAAGGTTTTAATGTAACGATTTCGTTATGAGGAGCGGCAGCGGCAGCGCGAGGGGCTGTAACTCGCCTACCATATGCCGTGGCACGAGGGGACGCAGCGGCGCTGGAGTTACCGTATACTGCTGCCCTGGTGGAGCTGGCTGCAAAACTGGCTATTTTTGGTGAAAAATAACATCATTTTTAAAGCATTTTAATAAATAGTCATTTTTATGCACATTTTCGCGAGGAAAGTGTAATGTAGAGGCAAAGATTGCCCTGCTGCATACTGTAAAGGCTGGTTTATATGCGAAGGCATTAAATGCAGTGCATGCCAGCAGCCTTCTGCGCTGCGGTCACTTAAGCACTATTGGAAAATCCATCTGGAAGCCGTTATTCCAGTTTCCACGTTTTTCAAGGTTTGGGTGTTTGCATACATCGATCATGATTTAAAGCATTTGTCCTTTATTTAGTTAACACGGAGGCACAGCTGTTTGCCTGCCTCCCCCACCAATCTGTGCTGCAGCGTAGCTGTCTCGGAGGACGGGGCTTACCTGGAGTCCCTGCACTCGTGTACTTCGCCGTATGCTCCAGGAAGGCTCTTGCCCGAACATTCCTGCCGTACACCCCTGTCCTGACTGCGGAAACCGGCTGCGCTTCTTAAATAAGGGCTGCGCCACCAGGTTTTTAGAATTTCATACCATAAGATCTTTCCAGATCAATTAAGATGTTGAAGGCAAAGCTGTCCACTTTTCACTTGGAACCTGACTGTAAAGCATAAATGATGCCATTTGTAATTCAGTGATTTACTTCCCTGTTTCATTCATTTTGGGTGATTTTTTAGAGCATATTTTTAAGGGCATTGGCTCAAGCAGCCAGCCTAGCTGTGACTGTAATGTTCCCACTGCAAAAACACCAGGCTAACAACGCTGCTAAGTGGCACCTTCTGCAAATCTGGTAATTACAAATGATGGGAACACAAGCATGGGACAGCAGAACGGCAGCACACAACAGGCAGTGCTTGCCTGGGGATTACAGCACCTAAAGGTGGGGGCTTTGCAAACCACAACCCCTAAACCCAAGGTACTTCAACGACCTGAGATGCTTGAATTGCCCTGAGCAGCCCAGCCCGTCACACTCCACTGCTGTTACGAGTCTGTTATGGGAATAAGTGTTATTTATACATCAGAGAATCTATCGTACATTATATTTTATCTTTTATGAATTTAGAAAAGAGGTTGAGTTTTGTCAGTCTGGTATTCTCTTCTTTCAAGGGAAGAAAAAAAAACTATAATTTGTACTTTAATTAACTTTTTTTTTCTAGAGTGCAGTCTGTTTTGCAACTAAGGGAGTGTTATTGGTTTGGAATTGATTTTGGTGTCATATGTTGTCATTTGACAAAAAACAGTTTTACTAAGCTGTTTGACATTAGAACAGCTGGTAATGTCACTTTTGTTAATGTCTTTAACCACATTTTTAACAAAACAGCAGATGCTCATCACAAAAGCCATTTTCCTCTTACATCCCAATGTGGAAAATCAGCTAAGTTGCTGCTTCAATTAAAGTTGAGCCTCTGAAAAAAGGGAACTGACCTGAAAACAAACAGCAATTTCAGGGATACCCCCTAGTCTGCATCTGCTTAATTCAGAGGCTGCCCCCCACTTCTGCAATTGCTTTGGGGCAGCAGGACCCCCAGTACCTGTGGGTGCTGGCGAGGGATCCACAGTTGTTACTTCTGAATTTTGTAGGTGCTGAAACACTCAGAAGGCACAGAAAGAGCTCACCGTTACTACATGTACACGTACTGTTTAGCAGAATTATATGGCAGGTTAATTAATAAAAAATATGTATTTTTAACTGAATAGTTGAGCAACTAGGAGAAACTATCATCTGGGATCTTACATACCTCAGATTTTCACAAACGTACAAGTATTTGTGTTATAAAAACGCATTTGGTTTGTTCATAGAAAAGAGTTTCTGACCATGGTTGCACATTAAGGCCTTGCTGATGTGAAGGAAGAGCTTCTCCCCAAGTCTGCACTTTTTTTCTTTGAGAGTGCAAATTTCATACAGCAGCAGGAGTATCGCTCATATTTGAGCAATTGATTTTTGAAAACCAAAAGAAATGTGCATGTAGCACAGACTGTGCACACACTCCATCTTTTATGTTATTCTTTGAAGTTTCTTGAACATCTGAAGTTCACTTACATTAGATTTTAATTTGACTTTTGTTGTCAAGGTGACAGACTCATCCTCTGTGTCATATTTTGGCAACCCATCATAAAATCTGTAGATTGGATTGTGAAATGGGAAACAGCTTAAAGGGCAGATTATTTAACCCTTTCAGACTTTTAAATAGAAATAAATTAAAATGAACTTTACAAACAATAGCAAATAATTTAAAAATAATTACATATTTTGAATACACACAATAGTGTCTGCCTCTCTTTTTTGTTTTTAAATATTTTCTTTTAAAATAATTCTAGTTGAAAATCAGTTCCGATCTTGTAATTGTTACTAGGCAACAGTTAAAAATGCTATCCATAAGGCTCTTAAACTCTGGTGGTTACAGAGAAAATGTCCAGCTTACACATATTTGATTATAGAAGAGAAATTATTGCTTTTTATCATCCATGCAGTGATAGCAAAAAAGACATAAACATCACGATCAAGAACTGTGTAGTTCGTAATTTGTAATCTACCTTTTAAAAAATCTTGTGATTTTTAACAGTTGCTGGTAATACAAATTTGTTCAATATTACTATGAGTGATTATTGACATAGAAGCATAAAATTATCAGGGTTTAAACTGAATGCTGAAAATCTCTATCTGGATTATCATTTTTGTGATTATTTTATAGGCTCCACAGTAGTGCTCTGTGATAGAGCTGGCTCCAGTATTTCTGCTGCTGT
Organism: Crypturellus undulatus; assembly: GCA_013389825.1. Lineage (NCBI taxonomy): Eukaryota > Metazoa > Chordata > Aves > Tinamiformes > Tinamidae > Crypturellus > Crypturellus undulatus. Next base: position 54,420 of record VWPW01011266.1, on the reverse strand, counting down.
TTTCTTCTATTCATAGAAGCCAAGTTTGCTTCAGCTATATTCATGTCTGCGTGTTATCTTTTTCCATGATTACTGTAACAAATGCGTGCACTAACCAGGCTAGCTGTAGGAAAAGCAAATATTTACCAGCTAAGACATAATGTTCCGAGAGAGGGAAATTTATATTCCTAATTGTGACTGTTCATTCTTTATAGTGCATTGCAAGAAGTGCACATCTCCGCTGAAGAAGCAAAATTGTCAGGCGGTCTCCTGCTAAGTGACCAATTGCAACAAGCTGGGCGAGATTTGCAGCTGCCGAGCTCTAACTGCACTGCTCCCCAACCATCTACTTTTTTATACTCTTAAATCTCTGAGAAGTTGTGCCTGTGTTAGCTTTTGAACGTGCCTCACGGAGCTGCAAGAACTGTAAGGTTAGAACATGAATTGTTGTCTTAGTAAAATCAGAGGCAAAATTCCAGGTGGTTTACATTGGGTTTAGGGTTTCACCCATTCAGATAAATGAAGTAAGATGTTTTTCGCTGTATTCTTTGTGTGTGCATTACTATCTTGTAGACTTTTATGAAGTAGAATACTGAAGTAGGAAATATTTAAGCAAAATGCCAGCTGCAGCTAACTTGAGTTTCTGTTGACCAAGTACTACAAACCTAGTATACTTCTAGCTATATAGAAAAGTAACATACCACGATCAGGAAGGTGGAAAGGTTTAATTTTAGGAAGATGCTGTAGATTTTAGAACCTTTTGATTTTTTTTTTCAGAAACTGCAGGTCTAGTTGTAGACCAATATCCTGTATTTTATTTGAGAATTGGCTATATGAAAGCAAGGAGTCAGGTTAGGATTTTGTTCTGTAGTGTTTTGGTACACCAAACCACCACTCTCTCTTGCGGTAAATGTGTTCTAAAAGTTTTATAAAGTACTATAAAAATGGTCTAACTGTTTACTGCAGGTTATATTTCTTCTTGTATATGTGAATAGCCCTTAACTGAAGGGCAAAGTCAAATCATTCTTCATCTAGTAAATTACAGGTAATAGCTTGTTTCAGTGCCTTGTAGTGCAGCCTCCATGTTACAGCAGTAGAGCAGGGGAAATCCAAAAGTGGGCTGGCAAATTCGCTATGACCCATTCTTAAGCATGCCAAAGTTTGGTCCTGGTCCTTCTGGAAGGCGTTTTGTACCCCTTATTTCCACATTCTTCCATTTCTCTGGAGAGATGTCTTTGTAACCAAACCTTTCTTGCCTCGTTCTTCATCTCATACCTCTTTGGTCCACGGAATAGTTCTGAATGCCGGCTGTTTTCTCCTGTTCTGTTCACACCTTTTCTTTTTTCTTGTTCTTTTTCTTTTTTTCGACAAAGAATGTGCACAGAGTGACGTTCTCCTGCACAGAGCAGGTTTAGATCAGGGGTTGCTCTTGGAACCATAACCGCTTTCCTGTGCTGCCTTTGGACTTCATTCATTTGAAGTATTCTTGTTCCTGCTCTGCAGTGGAGTTTGCCCTACACTTGTTAGATGATGCCATGATGTACGTAGTAGGTCTCACTGCTTTCAGCTCTGTTAAAAGAGCTTAGTTTCTTCTTCCTTTTTGTTCAGATAAAGCACAGTCAATGTTTTTGGCTGGACAGAGAAGAATTCCTTCATGGTACCTGCTGACCTGCTGATACAGCCAGAAATCTGAGACTAAACACACTTAAGATATGTGTAAGATACACTGTAGAAGCATGCAGAAAGAGCTAGATACTGTAACTATAGACATTATATAGATGTTGTAATTACTATGCTTTTATTAAAGACTTTTCAATCTTAAGAGATCATGACCTAAAGATTATGAGGCATCCTTCCACTGACCTCCTTATCATCACTGTCTCTATATTATACAATGATGAGATTAAGCTTGTTGATGGATTTAATTTTCGTATCAATATTTTTAAATCCTCCAAGTAATGATATTTGAAACTGGAAAATGAAATCCCTAAATACATTCTCCCCAAAAGCCAGCTAAGAGTATCATTTATCTTTCAGTAATAATAGTAACTGAGAAGTTAGAAAATAACAAAGATTAGCAGGGCCAAGACAAGCTTGAATAATGTGTGAGTTGTGTTCAGAATGGTTATCAAATGAAAGCTGACAAGAAGTCAAGGTGAAATTTGCCATAAATGATTGTGAATGATTTCTTTCGTTTTCAGAAAGTGCATCCTTCTCGTGGAAGTTGAAATTCATTGAAGTTGTTTCACTGGATGTTGATGATGTTACTTTTTTTCAAAGTAGTTGCTTGAGGACAATTTGGAGAAATAACTGTTAAGTATATAGAAAAAAATAATACGTTTCTAAAAGTCATAATGTACCAGCAGACAGTTGGTAATTGTAGTGATGACTGTCCTGCAGAAAGATTACCTGTGCTGAAGCATAGTTGGATTTTTGAACTATTAAGATGTATTTGTCAAACATAAAAAGCAACAACTTGTTTTTTAAAAATCATGTAATTTACATAGTACACAAAATTCTTTTAAGCGTGTGCACCGAGGTAGCAAAGTGGGGTTATGAGATTGTAGAGCTAGGGTTGCCTGCGCATTCCGATGAAAAAGGCTTCTCCCTTTTCACTTTTTGGATCCAAACATCGGGTAGAAGCAACAGGAAGACACTGAGAACAGTAGTGTGGAGAATCCCGTGTCCTTTCCGTCTGGATGCAAGTCCTGCATGGACCCGGCCCGGTGTGCAGTGCTCTTGTGCGTTGGCCTGCTTTGAGGCCGGTCTGTGCCTAAATACCTGGGGACTCAGCGTGTCCCTGGGGTTCTGTTCTTTGGAAGACTTGAGAAGAGCCGCTCATCAGGGTTGCAAGCGAAAGCGGGTCCAGCAGGTGTTTGCTGTTTGCAAAGAATACAGGTATGTTGTACTCCACGCTGTGGATTTCTCAAACGCTCATAGTTATGGCAGTTACTGCTTTTAAGAAGTTATTCGATCCATCTTTTTCAAAGACTTCCTATTGCAAAGGTCTGTATTAGGGGTGACAAACATTTTCACTTGGTAGAGGTGAAATAGAAGCTGTTATGAAGCAGGTGAGCTGAAGTCTATATTCTGATAAAGTGAACTATCCCACATGCCACTGTGCATTTGTCTTGACATTGTTGTGATGTTCTGTTTATCTCAGCAACAGCCAGGCTTAGTGCCTCGTGAGGAGTGCAGGGGAAGATGAATGCCTATTTTGCAGAGCGTGGAGCAAAAATGTGAAATGTGGATGCTCTTTGGAAAGTGGAAAGGTCAAAATGAAATTATTTTCCTGCACAAGTATTAATATTTGTATTACTGGGCAGAAAACAGCAGAAAACGGCAGAAAACAGCAGAAAACAGCAGTGCTAAGCTGAGATTTTACTGTTCACCTTCTCTAATCTTTATTATATTGCAGCTGGAACCTCCCTGATACTGCAAACATAATGCTGCCGCACAGACATCCCTTCTCATCATTAACTAAGCCATGGGCCCAATTAATCTCCGTGGCTTCAATTCTATTTGTGACCTTGGGTATATTTATTTGCCAGTGCATGAAAATACAAGTCTTTGGTGAATGATACCACCAACAGCTTCTTTACCAGCCTCCATAACTAGTCCACGTTCACTGTCCATGTCCTCAGTTTCAGATTCCAAGGATTTTGGTAGATTAGCCAATAACTCTGCCCCCAAATGCTCCTCGCTTAAAAGACAAACTTGCTTTCACTGCTCACTTTGAATTAGCAGTGACAACCTGCCATCCTGCCATACTTCAGAAAAGATAAATAAATTGCCAGAGTTTTATGGTTTTGTTTTTGCTGTTGTTGAAAATGCTGGTTCTCTTCACTAAGTGGGTTTTGAGTGAAGTCTTCTTCTTTGGTTGACTTTTCTGCATATGCAGTGCCACAGGAGCGGTCTGATCTGGATAGAGACCTTGTTAATAGCACTCTGCCCGTCGCTTGCCCATGAACTGCAACTTTACCTTCTGGCCAGCTCCAGGATAAATCAGCTTCACCTGGAATAATAGAATAATTGTGGCTGGAAGGATGCAGGTCTCGAAGCAGAGTCTGAGATCAAATGTGTCTAATGCTTTCCTGTTATGTTCTGCAGGTAGGTTACCGAGAGGTTTAATTGGGAGACGTGGCTTCTGTGACATCTCTAAACGCCACTTTTAGCTCGCTTGAAATTTCCTTGCATCTCAATACATTTTAGAAGTCGTGCAGTGACAGTTGCCAGTGCATAAGGCTGGTTACTAACAGGCCCTATTTCAGCCTCACATCTCTGAGAAGAATTTAAACTAAATTTAATGAAGAGGGAAGGAGGTGCTCAGCGTGGAGGTGGGTAGTGGGCAAGGGTGGAAGTGTGCAGGGTTTGCACTGAGCTTGTCCCAAGAACCGCTGCAATCCACTTCTGATAGCCTGGCTAATCATGCCAGCTCCATCAGCAGAGTGAGCTGAGCTCCAGTGTTATTATATTCATTATACTGAGTTTAGATCTTTGAGTCTGGGTGTATAATGAGCCTCTTACTTAGTACACCAAAACTAGTGTCATATTTTGCTTGAATAACACACAAGACAGTTTTACATAATGCGGCTTTCTTGTTCCAACCTTTCAGCTAAATGCTGCAATCTAATGACAACAAGGAAATAGTTTCTGCAAAGATGCAGAAGTATTTTATGACAAAAGCAGCATTTGGAATAACATTCTAGAAAAGCAGGCGCTTTTTTTTTCTCCTTGTCACTCTCATTAAGGCTCTAAAAGACTTTTTTGTATTGTGTCTTGCTGTTAGAATACCTGTCTCCAAACAGCTTTCTGTAGTGGAAAATCCAATTTAATCTCAAATGAACACTTTTATCAGTTCTGCATTACTTTTTTCTCCTATTGGAAAATAAAATAAAAAGATCATATGTCAACCTGACTACAAGGTGTAAAGCTTCTGAGCTTGCATTAATAAATTTATGCATCAATTATATGTTTGCACATTTATATGTGGATAGCTGAAGGCAGCTTCTTTGTAGGCTGAGGCTTATTTATGCTGCACAGTGTATTTTTCCCCATCTCTAGCATTCATGAAAGGCAGGTTTTTTTCCCCGAGATTACCCAGCTTCCAGGTCTTTATGAGATTAAACTTAATTTCTTCTTCAGGGAAAGGTAACCTGAGAAATTAAATAAAATGTCTGTCTGGGATTGCAATATGCATGCAGTGACTTCAGTATTTTTGGTAACATTAACTCCTTTTTGCAGCGCGAGTACGTTCACCTGCTTGTGCAGTGGGGTGCGCTCATCCACACTGGGCTCCCTACAAACTAGTATGGACTTAGCCCAAGGGCAAAAGAAGTTCAGGGGAAAAATTGTTCTCACGGTCCCATCAGAGCAGCTTTAAGCAGCAGGTTGGGAAGGCGCTGCCCGCTGGGCCCTGCCGCAGAGCCGGGGGACGGAGGGCCCCTGAGCTCCGGAACGGGCAGCGCTGGCGGGTCCCTACACCCTGACGGGGCCTGGCTGTGTCTGACGGCCCCGAGCAGCCTCACCTGGGCCTCTCTCCGCACCACCTGGGCTCGGTGCTCCACCGCCTCCATTTAAGCTCAGTCCTGAGCCCTCAGCTGGGTTTGAGCAGTGTTGTAAGTGACACTTGGATGGTGCTTGGACCTGGGAGGCTCTCCTGGCTTTGTCCCTAGCCCTGGCTCCCGAGGGAACTGCCTGGGTGGATGCTGGCCCTGCTCCATTCCTGGGGCCGTGGTTGGACCTGGCTGCACTGGGTCACTGCGGCTCATGCTGCTCGCTGAGGGCCCTGCTGGCTCAGCTGCAGCTCTCTGCCCCGCAGCGCTGCCGTGCCAGCTCTGGATTTTGTATCCCTCTGATGTTCAGGTCAGTCGCTTCCCTGGCTTTCTCTCCACCTCTTGATTCGTGTGTGCTGGGAATGCGTTGCAGGAGCCTGAGGTGCTCCGCTGGGGACTCCCCCATTGCCACCGCTCGCAGGCCGCTCTCGCTGCAGCGCTTTGTCACTTCCAGTGCCACTAGATCAATTCTCATCAGCGTTAAGCTAAGAAGGAAGGACAGGCTAGAAACAGAAACCTATTTCCTTCTTAAGCAGCTGCTGTGTGGTTGTACCCATAGGAGACAGTGCTTACCTTGGCTGTGAAATAGTGCCTATAGCTAAAAAGCTTTCGGCATTGTAAACGATCACACATTTCATTTCAAGGTGTTTTCTCTTTCCTTTGGGGCAGTGTTGTACAGCTCTATTCCTCAAAATGTGATGCTGGTTAATACTGCATCAAATAGTTGAAAATAACACTAATACGGCACTAGGAATGAAGAGGACTGCAAACTCGGAGAATATCGAGAGCCGAGGTTGCATTGCTCTACTGTGTGGTCTTATATATTTTATAATGTTCTGAAGCTGCTTCAGCCAGCGTGTTTGAGAAGGTCTGTGTCTATGAAAACAAGAGGAAGGTAGGAAAGCATGTAAGCTTTGAGTAGAAAATTTTTGAACTATTGCAGTTTCTCAGTTATTGTAATCAGTTTTGCTCAAAGATGAGGTTGTTCCACCTTTATAATCCATGCAAAATAGGGATGCAAAACTTCCTTAGGGGTAACTTCAAAGTTTCAATGCGGTAGCTTTGTGCTGCTGCTTCATAATATGCATTGGCTCTAGCAGCTTTGCTGTAGTTCTGTTTCAAGACTTGACTTTTTGCAGTTAGCCTGGTAAGGTGTAGCAGAGCTGACGAGACCTCCAGAAAAATGGGCTGAAGAGCTGAAAATCTGGCTGGGCTTTCTGCTCTCTGTTCCAAAAGGTGAGAGCAGGCTGAGTACTAAGAATAGTCCCAACAGTAGATGTGTCAGGTCCTCAAACACAAGATCAATAATTGATCTGTCAGTTTTGCCCTTGGTGCCTGCCTGTTAATAAACAAGCTCTCCTGAAGACCGAGATGGTGGCGTTTCCTTGTGTTTAGTGGTGCTGCTGCCCTCTAACAACAGGTCCAATTCCTATCCCAACACAGCTGGGAGAAATGTGTGATGGAGGCCCTTGTAAAAGCACATGTTCTTGTGGGAGCTTCAGACTGACAGGGCAGCATGAAAAATGCCAAGTTCCCTGCGGTGTGTGACAACTTCTCGGTTGCAGGAACCTTTTCCGAAGGCAGCCTGGGGCTTGGCTTGAAAGGGTGCTCTGTCGGGCTGCATTTGCACACTGGGAATATCCCATATAGCAGCTGCCAGGAGTCGGTGCCTTCAGCTGAATAAAGGTGTTATGTTATTTTCACTTGGGTATTAAGTGGTAATTAGGATTCCGTGTGTTCATATTCACAACACAGAGTATGTGACTGTCCGTTCATTGAGAACCCCAAGAAGTACTGGTGGCGTCTTTCACTTCATGGTTTGAGGTCAAGTGATGCTTGCTATAAATGTTTCTTTCCTTCCTCTGCTGTTTGTAAACTTAATTTATAATGATCTGCTGCCAGTCATTATCATTTATAATGTGCTTCTTTATAGAAAATAATTAGAATAATGTATTAGGGTTAGTAGGGAGTCTCTTTGATAATGTGCACGTGGGTGTACAGTTTGTCATGGATTTCAATGCCAAGGAAAATGGAGGTTGAGAGTATTGCAGTTGATATAGGTGGAAATACTCCACAAGGCTAGTATTGGATTTTTAAATTATGTTATTTTAAACAGTGATTGAGAGCATGCGAGGTGTTAGAATTATTCTGCTGCATATCACTTCAAGGAAAATTCAAATCAAATTGCACTGATTTTGAGGAAGTTTTTATACAAGCTTGAGCTGCAGGAGGAAAAAAAGGTCATTTGAAGTAAGTGCTGCTGATGGTTAGATTTGCTGTAGTAAAACCTTATTTTTTTATTACTTTTTTTTTTTTTACAGCCTTAATGGTAGATCTCCCTCATTCATTGCTGTAAATACCGTGCTTGTTAAATAAACTGTGTTAGGGGGCTTCCAACATGAATGTGTTTCTGAATCCTGAGGCTGCTCAGAGACCACAGGGTTTGGAAAAATGATATTAATTGTTTCATAGGATTGAAGGGGACTAAGCAGAAACCATCTTTTGTGCTACCTGAATAATGCTATTATTTCCATGCTAATCACCTGCCTGGTTGCTGGGTGCCACTGGAATACATTCATTTTCTTTTGACATGTACAGCAGAAAAGAAAAGCAACCAGCGATGCTCACGATACCAGTGTTTCCAAACATCATGCCTGACAAAACAACAGCCCAGGCAAGTGGGGAGCCTTAGTGTAACAAAATTCCTAAGTGTGCATCCTGCTCCGGATGGGCAGCGTCCCGAGAGAAAGGGATTTAGTAAATGGGAGCAGAGCGGGAGGAACAGGCAGGGCCCTCAGTCTGTCACAGTTACCCAGCAAGCTTATTACTGTCCCCTTCCTCTTCCAGCCTCCTGGTAATAAATCTTCCCCTGATTGACTGAAATTGCGCTTAAGTAAATCTTAGTCTAACCAGATTTAAAAAAAAAAAAAAAAAAAATCTCCTAGGCAATTGCTGCCTGCTTTGGGTTTTCAGAATTAATCAGTTTACTTAAATAAAACTATATTTTCTCAGTCCTGCAGAGGGGGCGGGTTGGTATCCTTTTCCTTCTTTAGCCTTAAACATTAGGAGCGTTGGGAAATGTGCACACTTCAGTGCTCAGGAACATCAAAAGAGATGTTGTGTTCGCATCAGCGATCAGCACCGAGTATCAAGTTGTATTTGGGAAAGAATCTGGCATATCCCTCTGACTTATCTGGGAAGTGTGAATGGCATTTAATAAAACAGATTTTCCAGCAAATGACAGGCCAGAGCCTTGAAGCAAAAAGTACTTCTGCCCAGTGCCAATCATTCACTTTCTTTCAGCTCAGTGATTTATCCCATGTAAAATGTTCTTGTATTTAAAACTGGTCCTCTCTGCTGATGGAAGCTGTCAGATCCCTCACTGAGGCAGCATCATAAAATATGAAAACCTGCATGCTAACCAGATTTAGGTTGCTCCTCACTGCTTGGCCTTCCTGAAGTTATTGGCAGCTGTTAATACTCTTAGTAAGGTAATTTGTGTGAATGCTGGCGGTTTGCATCTTTTTTGCTTAATACATTAAAATGCTTAATACATTAAAAAAAAATCCTTTTCAACAATACAGGTATTATAGAAGTTGATGGCACTTAAATTACTTCGACTTCAGATTTGTCCAGGGTTTTGCCTGCAGATTTTTGCACCCGAAGCAAATGCTGAACTTCTAACGTGGTCTCCTGTATGATGCAAGACAGATGATTGGTTTGAAGGGATTATGCAGCCATGGAACCATTCTCTTGGAAAATTGAACAAGCCATTATGGTAATAACGCTGGCGTCATGATAATTTCTGCTATTGCCGTTTGAGGTAATTCAGGCATAACTTCCCTCTCTGAGTTTCCTTTGATTGAGGTCTTTGGCTGTCTAGCTGTACTCCCATAGAAGCCCACAGGCAATCTGAATGACCTCTCTTTGCCTGTCCCGTTGGATTTAGCTTTTTTCTCTCTCTCGTTTTAATTTCAATCCGCTCGTCTAGCTTTTCCTAATGATATTCTCACTGACAGTAGGCTCTGAAGGTATACTGGGTAAGAAGACGAAATTTATAGTGTGAACAAGCTGCTTTTGTCATTTTAATGTGCACTGTGTGCCCAAAGAAAGCATTGGTATTCAGTATAGGGCTTGCCTAATCTAATAAAGTTGTTGCAAAACTGTAGGTTGCCTCATCTGCCCCTAATTTTAAATATTGCATATCTGTTTACCAAAATATGCCTTTTCCCCCCAAAAAATCACCTTATTCATAGGAAATACCATAAACTCTCTTCAGTAGAGAAGCTGGAGGCCATGCTTTGCATTTGAGCTTTTTTGGACACAACCCTCAATGTAAACGTGGTTCTGAATGCTTTTCAGAGCTTAAGTCATACTGTGCATCATATCAGCATGCTCTGTCATTGAAAATACAGCCTCATTCTTCCAAAATTCTGCACTCTTTTTTTTCACATGTTCTATTCATTTTCCTTGAAAAAGTAATGCATTGCAGAGTATTGTAGCATTAAGCCAGTTCAGTTGTATTGGCTGTTGTTAATTACCCTTACAAGGTGGATAAAAAGTCTATGGGGAGTTCCTTAAAAGAGAAGTACTTTGCCCTTGGGATGTGTATTACCATATGGAAAGCAGGCTTATGTTCTTAGTTAATTATCTTTGTTGTTTCAGTTCATTTAAAGGAAATGTAATAATTTGTTGGCTGTTAGTACCTGTGTATTTTTAAATGAGAAATAGTTAGAATAATAAAGACCTCTAGGGGATGCTTGCAGTACTCCAGAAAGATGCTTTTAATTATTTTTCCCTAGGTATTAATTTCTCTAAGTGAAACCAACAAAATATTAAACAAAGGTGACATCCAGCATCGTTGGAAAGAGCGTTTCAGTGTGTTTGTTTCTTACAGGTAGTGTCAAACATTTTCCCTGATAATAATCACATTCCTATTTTCTCCTTTCAGAAAAGACTGGAATCACAGTGAACTTTGCTTAAGCAGCAAAATACGAAAGGAATAGTTGAAACTGGGTAGGGTAACGGTGCTTAGTCTTGTCTTGAGGAAATGTGCAGCTCATGGAAAGTAAGCAAGGGAAAAACTTGCAATGCAAGGTCCCATATGAGTATGAACCTGTTGAACAGAGAGCCTTTATTTATTTATTTTGCTCTCTAAGGTATTACAGGGCTCTCTGTTTGGGGAGCACTGCGGAGCCTGCAGAACTGTGTGGAAAAGGAGCCATTTGAGTTAGAAAATGCTCATGTCTCTGGTCAGGACTGCAGCCCTCCTTGTTTTGCTGCTCGTTCTGTAATTGCTATGTGTTTCCATTAGCTTTTGGCAATATTGGGAAAAGCTTTAAGTTTTATTCCTTAAGTAAAATTAGGGTAATTTTTCCTCTCAGTCGAAATTGTAGTTTATTATTATTGATCATATTTGGCAGCTTTTGCTAGCCAAGGATTTTTATATGAGATTATGAAAATGAAGGGTCAAATTGAAGAGGCTGTTTTACTAATTTCAAGTAGATGCTTTAGGTTTGCCTTCATATGACTGAAAGCAAAAAGCACCTTCTAAGGAATTGGTCTTTTCTTTCTCAAGCCCTTGGAAAGGAGTAAATTTAATTTCTTTTTGATTAATGAAAGAAACACAATCAGCATTATATTCCCAGGCATTATCTTAGGAAATCATAATTGCCCTCTAAAGTTAAAACCAAGTGAGCTCATTCGGCTGTCTTGGCTGACTGCTTGCATGTGTTGCACAGTAGAGATTGCATTTATGTATTTCATGTCCCCACACGTAAGGCTGCCATATCAAACTAATTTTTTTTGCCACACTCGGGGACATGCATCTATTTTCAGATATTGAGTTCACATGCATCTGGTTCTGAACTGTAGTTTTCATCTAGTCTTTTAATTAAGTGACTTTACACACCAAGAAGCATCCTGGCTTACGTGGGGAAGCTGTTACCTGCATGATTATATTGCTGTTTGATTCTATAAAATGTGCTTTTAAAAAATCAATTGAATGTAAAATTACACTGGGAATACAGACACATGATTCTGCATTGCCATGAGCTCTGATCTGAGATTGAGCGGTCATCCTGCAGTGATTTCCAGATACAGTGGCAAAAGCTAAATGTATCTTGAAAGCTGCTGTTCTAAACAGCTCTGCTACAAGTGAGAGTGACAGTCGTTTGTGGTTTAGGTCACTTGGGACATCCCAGCTGGTGTGTGACAGTGTGAGCCCAGGCTGAGGTTAAACGCTGGCCTGTCTTAGCGGCTTGGAGAGCAGCCTATCTCTGTGTTTAATAGGGAGATCCCATCTTAACTTATCTAAATAACGATCAGGTACATGTTTGGGTATTGTACAGCCCCTTCTCATTTGGGAGTACTTCATTTTTCAGAAGCCATTTGGAAGCCAGACGTTTCCTGTCAATTAGTTCGGCCAAGAAGGTCCATTTGATTCACAGTAACGTAACTAAGATCTAAAAGCAAATTCCTCCAAATGTCAGGCCAACATATTGGGATGGAAGGTGGCTTGGATTTGCCACTGGGAATAGTGAAATAGGGATTTTGTTGGCTCTTTTGCTGTGTTTCACATTTCTCATGTCATGTAAAGGGCTGGTGTGTCTCTCTGGTCCTAGCCCAAAGGACGCCGCAGAGCCAAGGGGCAGCACATGCGGTGCCCCTGCTTCATGCCTGTCCCCAGCGTGGCTCTTGCTGCGGCATCTGCCTGAATCATTCCTGCCAAGGGAAAATTTTGCTAAGTGCCTTGTTCCACTGGAAGGAAAAGATCTCACTTTTCCATGAAGTTTCATCATTAGTGGCTGTTCTGAAGCAAGAAATAAGAGCCAAGATCCCAGCCAGATGTGTCTGTGCTCATCTGTCATGCGAGATGAACAGCTTCCTCATTTTGAATATTTGCCAGAAAGTTTTACATTGAGTTTGCCTGAAGAAGGCAGCTGGTACCAGCCAAACCCTGGAGGCTCAGCCGGGGCAGCTCCAGTCTTGGGTTCTGAGCCGGGGTCTGGTGGCCTGGGGTGAACGGAGTCCTGAGCAGCTCTCTCTGCCCAGACAGTGGGCAGCTGCATAACTGGACAACTTAGCATTTGTGGGCTATTTGCAGGACTTCGGTGGTATCTTAAGCCTTGCTCTGCCCTGCTGTACAGGGTTGAGGGCTGGTGCGAGGTCTGCTTAGAGGCTGAAAGACACTTAAATGTTGTATTTGCATCACCTGGAATCACTTTGTCCGGTGTTGATAGCTGCCCACAGCAAAGGAGCGGGATTCTTGGTGGGTTTTGCTGCGAGTGAAGTGGAGAAGGTGCGTGTCACTGACTGGGCGTCCGTGGGGACGGGGCACTGCGCGGGCGGCCTCGCTGCGCGCTCTGCTCCAGCAGCCAGCGTGTTCCTCTCCGTGGAAGAAAAAGGACAGCAGCAGCTCCAGCAATTAATACCCACAAAGTGTCTCCTTCCCCCTTCTTCCCTCTCTTACTTCCTTGAGGGATTTGTTTGTAGGGGAGGGCAGATTTGGGACAAAAGGCTCATCTGAGATGTTAAGCTCTAGCACTGAAAAACGGGTGGGAAAACAACTTGACGAGCTGCGAGGCACCAGAAGGCCATTTAGCTGGAGAGAAACTACAGAGCGTTTGAACACAGAAGAGTTGAAGAAATACAATGCATTAGACTTTAATGAACATTATACAAGATCTTCCTAAAGTATTGATTAACTAGACATCAGGGACTTTTGAACCTTAAACGCCTGAGAAAACACGCAGGGTTTAAAAGAGTCATTGCTACTGCACAGAATAAGAATCGGGCTTGGGTAAAAGGCTGAATAGGGCAAAGTCTTTGGTACAGCTATTCCAGGCTGCAGAGAGCCTTTGAGTGCTCCACAATAGCATCGGGGTTGGAAGCCCTGGAAGGGAAGGGAATAGAAAAGCCAGATATTCTGAAAATCATCTACATGGCATTTCAGCTTGGCGAGGTGCAAGTGAAAAGATCAAGTTAAAGCATGGAGCTCCACAGCAAAAGGCTTTGTCCCATTTACGTCCTCACCTCCCACTTGGAGAGACATTTCAGGAACGCTGACGGGGAGGAAGAAAAGCCTTAACTAATAACGTGTGTGCCTGGAGTCGGTGCTGCCTGGCCTAGGGGTGTGATCATTCCTACAGGCTGCTAATGCTGCTTCTGTGTTTCTTTTCTGATGCTACTTCTGTTTCTATATATTTAGGAAAGTCTTGATTGTGTAATCTGGTTGACTGGCTATTTCAACATTGATTCAGCTAAGGGTATCTATTTGGTAAAATGTAAGATTTTAGTGGATGCCTGATATGTTCCCATGTGAATACACATGATATTTTTAAAATTCCAAACCAGGTAAAACCAAATCCTTCGAAGGTTTGTCTTCTCAGCACTGCACTGTGTAGTCAAAGCACTACCCTTGGCCAGTTTATTCACCTGTGAAAAGCTGCTTTGAATGAGAATCAGTAGATAGTGTAGGGGAAGCGGGGGCAGAGGGTCTCCACACGCCTCAGACTTGTGAATGTCCCTCTTCTAGAGGGTTTGCCAGAAAGGAGAGTGACGGGGACAGAGCTGTTAATATTGGAGTGTATTTGCAATTAACAGCTTTTTCAGTGAACTTGCACTTTAGTTTTCTTTGACATCTAATCACCTGCACAAGCCAGGTGATTTTTATTTTTTATTTTTTTTGGCCGGTGTACTCTAAGGTGAACGTTATCTTTTAATTGTAAACAAGCAGAAGTGAATTACAAGCGGTAACGCTGCAGCAAACCAAAAAGGGAATGTATTTTTCAAAAGGTTTCGCCTAACAAGGCTTGTTCATCTTTGTACCAGACCTCCTGCATTTCAGCCGCACTTGCTTTCTCCTGGGAGCTCTCGAATCCATTGTCAGTCTGTAAAATTAGAAAGAAGAGTGACTTTAAACCCTGTGTAGACACTAGAATTTTCCTATTACATCAGAGATGATCTCTGCCTCAGCCGACTATCTGCATATCCATCCGTTGCCAAATGTTCTGAAACCTTTTCATCCTGTCACAATTTTCTTCTTGTACTTCTTCAGTGCGTTTAATAACTGGGAAGTTTGCCTGAATAGTGATGTATGAAAGAGAGTAAATCCCCCCAGAAGAGAGGAAAAGGAGGTGGAATGGGCCAGATGTGACAGAATGGCCGAGAGGTGCGTGAAGTTGATGTGCAGATTGAATGCCAACCTAAATAAACATGTAGCTGCCTGGAGAAAGTGAATAGGTATTTTAGTAAATTTATTATAATATTTGCAGAATGAAGACTCTGATATTTTGCACACTTAAGTCTGTTGCTTCACTTAACTGAGGTAGTGCTTGGCAAGCCCTATGTGTATGTCTGTATATAATATGTCAATTATTAAAGGCACATTTTGCACTACATGACCTAGAATTTATTAGAAGGAGGTAAAGCCTTTCCTTTGGAAATGTGAATTGCTTTATAAGGAGGGAGTAGCAGAGCAGCTCAGCAATCCTTTTCCATTAAGTGCGAGCCTGGGTTAGTTATTGCATATGACAGAGGGCAGAAAAAAGTAAAACTCTGTAGAGGTGGAAAATTAAAACATCAGACACTTACTGGAGCCTATTTATGAGGATGATTTCCAAACAGGAGCCTGGTGGGCCAGAACAGTAAACCTTCCTGTAAACCGCACTGCTGGGACCTGTGCTGCTAGTATTTTAACAAGGTCTAGACTATTGCCATGAGGTGGATTAAATAAATATTTGGTTAGGGCCGTGTCTCAGGGGAGAGGACCAGTGATGCAGTGAGGTATTGATTCAATTATTTTCCTAATTAAACAAAAAGCTATTGCAAATAACTATGGCTGAGGAAGGTGGCATCAGGCAGATGGTGGAAAATCTTGATGCTTTTCACCTGATCCAGGTACTGAAGGCCTTGAGGATGCTCCGTGGCATCATTCAGTCTCACTGATGGGATGCTGATTTTATGTGATTGATTTATTAAATGCATATCTTACTCTGTCATAGTATCTGAAGCAATAGCATTTCTTAAGTGGGTTTCTTTCAGCATGGCCTTGCTCTATTAATGGTAACGATCCTGATGGCTTCAAGTTACTTGAAAAATACCCTTTAACTGACTACAATATTTTTTTAATTAGTGCTCTCCTTTCACAATATGCTTACGGTATACTAGATTAATGAGATAGTAAATAGAACTAATGAGATAACAAACCTCAGTTTCTGCTGCTCAGCATTCGTATGTATGCAGCATTCATGCTACTTTATTGTACAGACAGTCTGGCTTAAGCCTGCAAGTACCTATTGCATTAGCAGGTGCTGCACTATATATCTAGAGTACTGAAATGTGCCTCTTGAATGGGGTTAAAATGTGTTTTAGCAAATGTTGGTGAATTTGCTACACCACTTGAGTATAATTTTTCTTGTACAGAGGCTTGATTCAGAGCCCACTGGCATTAGAAAAGGATTATTCTGCTTTATTATGGCATGGGCTATACGTGTATGGAAAAGCAATCTCTGCTCGTGCACCAAGGAGATGCAAGCGGGGCTTGTACCTGGGCAGCGTGTGAATTAGTCTCGTTCCTGGTCGCATTCAGACATGTCTTTGCTGCTGCTTTTGCCCATGCAAAAGCCGTAACCGTTGCACACACGGAGAAAAGGCACCCGCCTCTGCAGGCTCTGGTTTCCCGCAGGAGCGGGGTGACACTTGCTGCTCATTTTCCATTTTCGCCCCTCTCGGTGTGCACGAGATACGTGTGCTCTGCTCCTCACATCGTGTGGCAGCTCTGCCACACTCTGCCTGATTCGTCTTAGGACATACTAGTTATTTTCTTATCAAAAGCTAATTCAGGTGTATTATTAAGACAATGGCTTTAGCTTTTCAATGAGTTTATGTCTTTAAGAATAGTTTTCTGCGAATGAGTCAGCCATATGTTAAATCAAATTTAACATCCATTATGAAACACTGAATCATACTTTATATCTCTGTAATGATAATAAATGATCACCTCGTTCATGTTCCCCTCATTTGTATAACTACTCATCAATCTTGCTGATATCACAAAGATTTATTAAATGAGTAATCTTCAAACTATAACTGTTTTAATATTAATAGCCCCATTTTATGTTGTTTCTCTTACGGTAATTCCATTTGTGTTTAAGCATGCTGGCTTTAAAAGTAACCATCTTTTTCATAGTGAAATTTAATGAATAGGAAACCAGTAAATCAATAATAAAGTCCTCTTTAATGAGATTTTGTAATTATACCAATACATTACAACATAGAGTAAATTCGAGTGCCCTTCATACATAGGAGAATCACAAGAGTAACTTCTGAGTAAAGACTAAGGTAACATTTAAAGGGAAGAGATGGGGAGATACCATGAAGGATACATACAGCTGAATAAATCTGAATAAATAGTCTTAAGTTTGGAAGTTCTTGCTTGATTAGCGCATTATTTGCACTGTGCACTCGCTGTCCTCTGCAGATGTCCAAGTTTGCCATGTAGCTGAACGATAATCAAAAGATGGGCTGGTATCAAAGGGGACCTCAGGGTTGTGAACATTCCTACCCGGCTGGCTAAAGCTTCCTCTAACAGGGGCTGCAGAGGATGAAGTGCGATTCAAAGGTGTCAGGCGCAAACCCATAGCAGCTCGATGTTCTCCAAATCTAATTGCAGGGCATGTTTTCCTGATACCCACAGCTAAATGTCAGTTTGGTGCCTCATCAAACAGGAAATTGCTTCCCTTGGGTCACCTGCAATAGCAAAATAAGCTGTGGCATTATCAGTATAACAATAGCTTAGAATTATGCTACTTGGTCAGAGTTCCTAATAAAACCCTCAGAAAACCTGAGAATTCATGTTTGAGTCTCAAGAGTGTCTTTTGGGGGCCCTGAAGGGGCGATAGGGGGGAAAAAAGACCCTCACCTGTGGTAGTGCTGGGTAGGCAGCCTGGGTAGGCAGTAGTTTTCTAGTGTGTGTAATGAGCATCCAACAGCAAGCACAGGGGCCTTCAGCTTGGCTGGGACCTGCCAGGTGTTTTCAATAAGCTAAAAGGAGAATTATTTTGTTGTTTTGTTCTTACGAACTTTCCAGAATTAAAAAAAAAGTGGAGTATTTTTTCCCTTAAAAAGGTACATACCCTAGTTTCGCTGTTCCTATAGCATTTTATTACGAGCTTTAACTGACAAACTGAATTCCAAGGTGCTGGGAGAATGACATTATATTTTAGCAGTAAGTGCTGTAACTTATTTTAAAGCAAAATCTAATGGATCATAGGTGACCTTACAGGAGACACGGTGAAGGGTAACAGCCCACTTCCGAAAGCTGAGAAGCTGCTTCTGTCTTTGCTAGAGAAACTTAGCAGTGTGGGGAGCCCCTGGCACTGCTCCCGAAGCCTGGCAGCTCTTCTCTGGCCTCTTCCCGCAGTGGCTCAAGCCTGCCCAGCGCCTGAAATCACCCGTTTGAGATGACTCCGGTGTCCAGGGTTCTCTCATCCTAAGAAATCGCCCCTTCCAGGCCTCAGAACTGACTACTAGAGGAGCTTCATCAACCACTTCAGTGCACATGAAAATCTGGCAATTAATTATCTCCAGTTCTAATCCAGCGAGCCAGTGCAATTAATAACTGGCATTCAGCACCTCTTTTTGCTGACTTTTTAATTTAAGGACAGGGAGACAGTAGATCCCCTCTAGCAGAACTGAAAAGTAAAATCTCACACTTACTTCAGCTTTGTATCCGTTTCATCTCTTTGAACCCAGTGCATTTTTCACTGGCTCTGCTCTAGTTGTTATTGCTGAGCAGCTATTGCCTTTACTTGTGGCCATTAGACATTTGGCAGCAAACTTGTGTGAGGTGAGTGGTCTAACGGAGACAGAAAATGGAAACCCAGATTTCTAGGCTTTATTCTGTTTGTTTCAATGGCCAGCAAGTGACACTGGCTTATTTTACCTCTTTGTAAAATAACCTGAATGCTGCTCCAGTCCTTGGGGTGACAGATTTAACTACTAAACTTAAGCTGAAATCCTATCAAAGCATATTAGAAAGGTGAAGCAAACCTGACTGCCAAAGCCAGGAAAAGCTGCTCTTCAGCCCTACCGGGGAGCTTAGTTAGAGCATCTTTTGCCAATCAGGATGTTTCCTCTAAAAAAGACTCTGAGAAGATTCCGCTCAGGGATAGTGTTAAATTTTGAGGAAAGTGAGAATTTAAGATCTAGTGAATGAGGGTGGAAAATATAACTCAAAAATATATATATTAAAAAAAAATCTTCCGAAAAAGACTATTCTGGAAGCAGTGCTGTGAGCTCCTGAGCAGTCAGGCACTCAGCCATACCCTGTCCTGCTAATATAGCATATTCCTGGCTCGTCACATCTCCTGAAGGCAGAACACTGCTCCGAGCAGACTTATGCTCGTGTTCTCAGAGAAACCCGTTCCACCTGCAGAGCGCTGGAGTCAAAGTGGACATTCATCTTCTAATGAAGGAGTGCCAAGATGCAAATTGAATCTATGTTACTTAAATCAAAATCCTCCTGACTTTCTCACAGTGCATGACATTCAGCAATCCTGCGTTGCTGGGCTGTGATGAAGTCCTGTGACAACAAGATGTCACTCCAGAGTGAGGCAGCTGTGTCCTCTTTGGCATTACCCTGTGTGACCCTATGGCTCATGTTTCTGAGCACGGGGTCTTTTGTAGTTTTAATTTATCAGTGTAATGTGTCTTTCTCTTGGGAAAGAAGCTAATTTAATTGGTGTACTTGCAGAGAAGCATAAGTCAGCACTTGGCATAGGGTGCACTGCCTTTTTCTCAGCTATGTCACTCTTCTGCTATTTCCTACATGCTACATCTGTTTTCTGTGGGTTTCAGCATTCAGGATGGACTCGAGGCAAACTATTTGTGAGGGTGAGAACTGGCAAGTTCCTGTACTTCAGTACAGTCTTCTGTTGCATGAAATATTCCGGAGTGCTGTGGGAAGACCTTGTCAGAGTATGTAAAGGCAGAACTCCGTCAGCCTTCACATCGTATGCGTACACCAGAGACAGAAATACGAGATCTAGAATGGGAGAACTACCTACAGACATGCAGTCATTCACATAAGGATATCTAGAAGGTAGAATGTTACATAGGTGATATTGGTTAAATATTAAAGAGTAAAGAGAGGACTAAAACCATCTTTGGTCTCTTCAGCGCTTGGCAGCAAACACATGGGTAGTACAAGGGCAGATCAACTGCAGGGACTCCTGTCCCTGGGGTGTAGTAGTGCGAGGCTTCCTGCGACTCGTCTACGGGGTGAAAATCCAGCAGAAACCAGGGAGAGGAGAGCTGATGACCTGAACTGCAGGGTGCTTTTCGGCAAGGGGAAACCTGGGGTCTGCTGGGGCGGGAATGAGCCCATGTGAAAGGGAGGGGAGAGACAGCCGGGTAAGCAGTTGCTCAAGCAGTTGTTCAAGGTACCTACTTGTACCCTCAGTTCCTAACTCACAAGCAAAGCCCTAGAAAGAAATATGAGCGGAGGGCATATTCAGTACAATTAAAAATTTGTTTGGGCCTCCAGTTAACTGGAACAAGATTGAAGAAGTTCTTAGTGCCTAGTGCAATAATTTTGTTGCAAATGAGGAGCTCCCTTAAGCTATCATTAAATTAGTGGGTCTCGCTGCTTTCAGGGAACAGGAGCTGGGCTCCTAATATTATAAAATAAGCTTAATAAAACATGAGGTTGACAGGAAAGAGAAAAAGATCAACCTTGCAGTGGTTCTGTTTGTCTTTTTGTTTCTGGACATGCTGGACACATTTAGGTCCACCTTCAGGCTTTCCTCATCCATCAGGAAAACGAAAAAAATACTCTGTTTTTGGTAAAAAGCAGGAATGTTCTGGAAAGCCCATGAAAAGCCTGGCAATCAGGAGAAGATGCAGCTTTTGCAAATGCTGGCAGCAGTAAGTAGCGCTCCAAGGAAGTCAAGCACGCAACCGTTGCTGTGTGTCTTGTGAGCATGAAATTCTTGGAGACTTGCTGCAGGAGTGGGCCAAGATGGGTTTGACCCAGCTAATGTAAAATTGAAAAGAGTAGTGCCAATAAAATAGGAGCCTTTGTAGGGGAAAAGAGAAATCTCCCTGTTAGTGATGGATGCTTCTGCCAAGCACGTATGAAGAAGGAGGCTCTTTGCAATGGCCTAAGGAGCTGTTGTCGGCCTCATTACTTGTTCTGTTTATTTGATCTTTCACCTTTGTATTTTAATTAGCTCCTTTCTTTCTTTTCATGTTGTGATTTATTTTACATGCTGATGGAACACCCCTTTTATTTCAGTGTTTGTGACAGTATGACATGCATGCAAATAACACTTGAGTACAGGAAAGCTATTCTGCAACTATAGGTGTGCAGCCACAGCCTATTTTATCGGTTTAATCTCTTTGGAGAGAATGGATATATGTGAAGTGATGAAGAAAAAGGCGACAGAGCCACAGTCCCATTAGACAGTAGATGTATTTCAAACCCAGGAACCCAAACCAAAGGACCACCCCAGCTTGTCCAGGCTGGGTTATGTTATACACTTGCTGCACGTGGTGCATAAAATAAAGCCTCTGCTTTAAGCAGAGGCACCTTGTGCTTTCTCAGAGCTGTGTGTGATCAGGACTGAGGGTGGGACACAGATGATGAGGGCTGGAAGGAGAAGGGGCCAGCTGAACAGCAGTCATGTTCAAGGCTGGGGTCGCTTTTAGGCAGTACCAGGGTGAGGCTGTCAACCTTTTTTCAGTCTTTTTCAGGCAGTGGTGCTTGTAGGCCAGCATTAGTATTTATCTCTGGTCTAAAGAGAGGCAGGGAGCTTGATTTAAACTTCTTTTAAGGCAGAAGGGAGCAGGCCAGGTTCCTGAGCACACACACCTGGGCCTTCCCTGTGGCAGCCTGGCTGTTAATCTCTTGCTTCATAGTCTTCCTGAAACCTTGTCCCCCTCGTTGCTCTTGGACCGTGGTTTGACATCTCGTGGCAGTTTAATGACTGCGATCCCTGTCTCCTGTTCTCCTCTCTGTGCCACCCGTTGTGCTGCTTTGTCACAGCACAGTGACCTGCATCGGGGCCTGGGGTGGTTGAGAAAAGCCCTTCATGTGGGTCTCCAGTCTCAAATACCTGGGCTGAGAACACGCAGGAGGCTTTAAAGCCTCTTTTTTAAAGGGGATGTCACTGCCTGCAACATCAGCAGTCTGCGAACGGCTGCAGTTGCTCTCTGGGCACTTCTGCCCCCGGATCGTGGAACTTTCCGAACGGATTGGAATATCTTCTCAATTTAAAATGAGCTGTTCTCTGTGCATCTCTGCTCCCAGGCATGTTGTGAATGCCAGTTAATCTCACACTTCCTCCTGGCTAGCATGTTTTAATTATAAAAGGCAGAGAACTGTAAGATGTTTTAGGATAACCCTGATTAAAGGATATTTCTGTGCAGTAGCTAACATCAGATGAGCAGCAAGGCACAGTCTTGCAGTGTCAGATCCTTCTGCTTTGCATCTGAAGTGACGGCTAATGTAGGTATAAGAAGGTCACATAAGGTCTGACCTCTTGTAGTTTTAAATGCAAAACCCACCACCCCGGTGCCTTTGTTCTGATTTTTTTGGCAAAAGATTAGTAAGTAGCTGAGCTCAGCAGTGCTGCCTCTGACGGCAGCAAATGCCAGCGGAGCAGGAGGGCTGCGGAACGGGAGAGGTGGCTCTAGCTCTCCTCCAGTTACTTGGAAGAATCAACAGCCGACTGGAAAGCAGTGCAACTCATGGGAATGCAAATAAAATTCGGATATGTCACAATTTAAGAGGTGTCCCAGTGTAAAGCATTTTGGGAAGTTCTGCCTTGCGTTGTTGCGGTGTTGCACAGATTTCTGCAGCATGCGGCAGGGAGGGGACATGACACTGGCTGCAGGTAGGAGTGAGACCTATACCAGTGTATAGAGAGAAGCAGTTGGGTTGCAAACTCCTCCTGGCAGGGCCTGTGTTTCGTTACCCGTGTGCGCCCAGCACGAGAAGTCTCCTTTCATTTTTAGTGAAGTGGGCAGAAGCTGCCAGGAAAATAAATGGTAAAGAGGGAAAGGCAAAGGAAAGGAACATGATAGCATGTTATATATATATGTTTATATACACACTGATAGGTGCATGTATGTGTGTGTTTGAGGGGGGGTGTATGCACGCACGTGTACATGCAGGTAACAAATTGGTCTCTTGGTGTTGCTTTGTGACCCTTCATATAAAAATATTCATTTAATATTTTCTTCTCTGTAGAAAATCTTGGACTTGTTTTATTAGCATGTATTAATTTATCAAGTACATAAATAAGGGGAGCAGATAAATTATTAATGCAAAATGGGTTATTGTGGAAGTTGCTGGAAGTCACAGATGTGTCATAAAAACAGCTGGCAATCAATAAGCTCAGGAAGATGTTATTTGTTCTGCTGCAAGGCTGCGGCTCTCCACTGCCTGGCCTGCCCGTAGGAGTGTGATTGCGACCGCGCCGGCTTCGTGCCTCAGAAGGAGGTGTCCACAGCTGTAAAGAAATCAGCTTCAAGAAGCAGATTTCCAAGCAAGTACAGCCAGGACGCTTACGCACTGTCCTGCATAGCAGATTGGGGCTGTTCGAGAGCAAACCGGGAGATTACTGGTTTCTGGAAGGAAGACTGTCCATGCTTGCATGGAAATGAGGGCTTCTCCCTGGTGTTACGGGCTTCTCATGGTCACTATTTTCATTAATTTTCTTATACAGCTAATGTAGCAGGGGGAAGGTGCTGTGCTTGGAGGTTGCTTATGGCTGTAGAGCTGGAGCTCATTAAAGCAGCCTCGCGAGCCAAGGGGCACCTGGGATTAAAGCTGTTCTGTGCCTGCATCATTTGGTACCTCAAATAACAGTCAGAAAGCCCATTTGCATGAAAGTCACTTCACTTTAATTACAAAGGAGGATATTAAAATAATCCCCTTCCCTTAAAAGGCATCAGGGCTGCGGTGCTGAACCTCTTTCCTTCCTATAGCCATGGACTGATGTGCAGATTCGAAGCTCTCCAGCTTCAAGTGCTGGCGTTTTCCCTACCCCGAAGGTCCTAGCTCAGCTGCTGAAATGACAGGACTCTTGGCACAAATTTCTTGTGTGTTGGCTTAGCTCAGTAAATGCCTTGGATTATTTTTAGAAGTTGGTGTTTGTTTGAGTCCCCCTTTGGTCCATCCACCTGCTGCGCTCCAGGTCGTTGTGCTGTAGGGAGCTTGGCAAGAAGGGTCCCGTGGGGAAGCCACGAGGGCCGTGGCAGCTGTGGGTGCCCATGGGGGTGCGGAGGTGGCCCCAGAGGCAGAGCAGCCGCTGCCCCATGCGGGTCCCTGCCCTGAGCGGGAGTCTCGGCCTCCCGGCACGCGCCGGGCGGCAGGGTCTGACCCGGGCTAATTTTCTGCCGGGTGGGAAGTGTTGACATGTAGCTGCCACCTTGTTTTCATGGGTACGCGGTTTCTGTGACTTACGAATCATGATGTATGAAAATGAAAATCTCTATTGTGATGTGCTTTTGGCATCTTATTTCTTTTCGCAGGTTCCTTATTACATTTTGACAGGTGTCTGACACAAGATGCTGTCAATACTGTGATTTAACCTTGGCACGCCACCTTCAATTGCAGTGCCTAGGACTGTGAAACAATAGATCTGAGCTGAGTGCTTGAAACTTCAATAAAGTTGCATTTAATTTTATTTTCTTAAGAGATGCCCTGTGTGTAGGAGCATTTTTTTTCCCCCTGGTGCTCAGAATCCAGTCACAATTTGTTCACAGTTGCTTGATTTGTGGTTTATCTTCTATGAGAATTATTTGTGGGGATGGCAGCTCAGAACAGCCTGTCATTTTGCACAGAATTCAGCAAAAGGGACGCAGTGGTTGTTGTGCTGCTTCCTTACTTGACACTAATTTAATTCATTATAAATATCTAAGCTGTTAATACCAAAACAATATTAGAGGATGATAAATGCATAAATATTTAGCAACCAAAAACCAATTTGACACAGGTGTTTTGGGATTGGTGCAATCTTTCAGAAATCTGTGATGTGTCAACACAGAACAACTTGGGCCCTCCATCCCAGATGTGGTCGTGCAATTAGGAGGGATTGTAACGAACGCAGAGGTTCCTGTAGGTGCGTTGGTGCTACCCGCTGTGGGCAGTGCGGTCGTGCCCCGCTCTGCCTGGCTGATGCGCCGCAGGGAGCTGCCCTTGCACCTCGTGTGGGTGATTTTAAGAGTTATTTTAAGCGCTCAAGCAGCCTCCATTGCAGCCAGAAGGAAACTATGTGCTCAGCAGCCACAAAACCGAGGCCGGGAGGCTTTTCCATAGCAGAAACCCAGCAGCAGGAGACAGTCCGCACCCACCAAGTGTCTTGTTCAGATTTCCAAGCCAACTTCTGGCGTTATTGCCCATGAAGTGCAGCTCTTACGGCGCAGCACCTAGTACAAGTCATTCGTGACTGCGGAAACATGCGACCTGCCAAGCCATGAAGTCTGGCACTTCAAAAATATGTTGCCCTGCGTCAGCTCTCAAGTATCGAAGATGATGCTGTTGTCACCTGGCAGCGCTGGTCGGTGTTGTGGAAGGGGCTGTCATCTGGGCTTCATTGATCACTCTAAGCAGCTTCTTTACTTTCAATTACTCATGGATGTCAGGAGGAAAAAGAGAACACTGGAGAGGTATTATATGTAGTGGCACTTCAAAGGTGATTACTCTTTCTTCCTATCAATCATGTAAAGAAAATTCTCCTAGTGCACTTGATAATCCTATTTTCCTTTGAAGAAAAGAAACAGACTTGATTCCAAGCTAGCCATAGAATTAACAGTGTCATTACACATTTTTGAACTCATTACCATGTATTTAGTGTGCTTGAGATGTTGTAGATTTGAAAAGCAGTTTCTGCTACAATGATATGAAATGGGGAACATTTTTTTCCCCAAACAAATTGATGATCAATTCATCCTCTTCCTATATACTAATGAAGAAAAGTTCACAGTTGTCTAGCTCTGGTGAAGGGTTAAAATCATCTATTGAAGTAATGTCGTTGGCCAATATCATGTGTAGTTAGCATACGTTTTGATTGAATGCAAGTTTTTTAGGATTATTCCCTATCTGGATATTTCTCTATTGCTTAAATCATCACCCTTAGATTAAATTCACAATCTCCTTTCAGCCAATCTGCACAGAGAATTTTGTTTACTCTGGAATTAATAGGTTCAATAGAGTGAGGCGGAGCAAGATGTGGATCTTAAGAAAAGATAAGGGTTTGTTGTCGCGTCTTTCTGATAAGGTGCAGCTGTGCTCCTGACATTGGCGGACAAGGTGTTTTTGGAGAAGGCACCCAAGGGGTCTGTAGCCAGAACATTTGGTGATGTGTGTGGTGCAGAGAGGGGAAACTGCGAAGGACTGATCGAGGTTTGGATCTGGGACTCCTGTGTTAAGGATAATCTCTGCAGGGGCTGCTGGGGTCCTGCGGAAAGCGGGGTGCATCCAGCAGACCTCAATGCTTTGTTCCAGCTCTTCTCCCCTCTCTGGGGCCTTTATTCATTGCCCTCTTCCAATTTGTTTTACAAATCTCAGCACGAGCAAAGGAGCCCCTTGGGCTTTATAGAGAGCAATAATGACTGCGTAAGTGAGCTCATTCCATCTCCCCTTGGGCTCGATTATGCACCTGGCAGAGCAGAAGCTTCCCGAGGGGTCAAGAAGACAGAGGAAAGAACAGACAAATGGGAGAGCTTCAAACAAATCACCCCACGGGCACAACATGCGAGTCGGCAGCGCTCAGAGAAGAAAGGAGGAAAAGGGATGGCTCTCTTTGAGAGATTTCATTCATGTTAGTCCCTTCCCAGGCTCTGCGAGCTCTGGACACTACAGTTGGGATCTTTTACTTAAGAACATTTGCTGTTCTGTTTGAGTGCAGCTGCTGGGAAACATTTTCTTCTAACTCTTGCCTCAAGGCATTAACAAGCTGATGGAAAATACAGCTGACTGCTCTGCAATATGACCAGAATCGCCAAGATCATTAGGTAGCCTGGAATACCTAATCAGTCAGAAACCTCTCGCTGATTTACATAGTTCATTTATCTGTAAAGAGAAGAACCACCCACCTGGTTCTTCGTTTCCAAAGTTTCTGATCACTTGGCTCTGTTGGGTGGGTATTAGTGTATCAGTCTGTCAACTGAGGATGCTGAGACACGGATTAAGCGGTTTTCCCAATGTCATAATAACGAAGCAGGAAGGTTGCGAATAGCACGTTGAGTCCCAGGTCCCTGCTCGGATTGCAAGATGTAGAGGCCTGAACAAGGGGCAGCGTATTGAGAAAAATCACTTGAGACAACATGCTTGACAGCTTTTGGTTACAACACGTTGAGCTGTTATAACACGAGCACATCGCACCAGTTGGGCAGGAGTGCGAGATCTGCAGAAGGTTGCAAATGTTCTCAGTGTATCACAATTATAGCCATGCCAGTGCTAAGTAACACTGCGAAAATTCAGGGTTATGCAACCTGCAAGTTCTCACATCTTCCCTATGGCAGGATAGATTTGGGGGTAAAAATAGGACAGCACAGGATAAAGTGGAGGAGTTTAGATCAAATCTTTCTCTGTCAGGTCTCTGCTTCTGCTATGGCCAACTGGTAGGGCAGTTTTGATGGTGGTCTGAGTTGAGACTCAAGACTCTTGCTGTTGACTTAATGGACTTAGTCTCATATATCCTCTGTATGTGTAAAATCCAATGCATCTCAAACTGTTTTACAAACGCTGGTGTTTTGTGCTCTTCTGTCCCTGTGCACATCTCTTTTACAGATGTTTCCACTAATCTCATAGAGTAACTCTCTCTCGTTGCTTCAAGCAGCTCATCTGCCAGGGCTGGGGGCGAGAACCTGCATCCAGTAGTTGCTGGTTGTAATAGCAAAGACATTTTGCTGTCATGGATGGACGTAGCTGCTGCCAGCAGTGGCTAAAGTAAATGCTTTGTGACTCCTCCTGAACTCTTCTGCCTTTCTCTGGCTGGGAAAAAAAAGTCATTTTTCAGTGATCTGATAAAAACTGAATGAATCTCTCCTGCAGAAGGGCTTCATTGCCAAGGAGTTTGCGTTGAAACTGAGGGGCTTTATCAGATACCTTATTCTGTCGGTTTGCAATGGATCTGTGTTACTCCAGCTGCCTGTTGAGGAGGCAGAGGAAGATGCTGAATATCCTAGACCTGATTCATTTGTCTGATTCACCAGCAGAGCTCTGTGGTACTCAAGGTGGGTACTCCTGGTCTCACGAGTGTTTATATCTCTCAAACCCATTTGCAATTTAAATCTTATGTGCAATTTTGTGACACTTGCCCCTCTCCATCCTCCCTTGTAAGATGATTCAAGGATTATTTTTGTTCCTCGTGAGTCTGTGCTGAAGCAGCACGTGAAATGGGAAGTAACTCAGGTTTTTCCTCTTCCCCAGTGGAAAATGAGCAGCTCTTTAGTCTATAAAGAAGCAGGATTTACGTAGTGTCCCCCATCTATATGTATCTTAATGTAAACTTCTCTCTTTATTCCACAAGATGCTGTTTAACTGTGACATGCAGCTAAACTTCTATTGGAGATGTACGTGCACATGAGCTATGAGTACATAACGTCAGGGTAGGTGAAGGTACCTACCTGAAGACAACGTAGTTACGATAGCCAGATAATAAACACTCCCATCTTGCCCTTGAGCAGTTAATTAAATAGTTTGTGGGCAGTGAGCCCAGCGAGAGCTTCTTGCTCTGCAGCTGTCCAGAGATACCCAGCTAGGGAACGTAAAAGCAGTAAGCAAAACCTGCCCGGGCTGTCATCGCGTCCTGGCCCGCGTTGGAGTCACCGCCGAAGCCCGTAAGAAAATACCCATCTTTTGATTCAGCTGGAATTTCAGAGATAACGATTACTTGCTGATTGCAGGCTAATAGCCTAGGGG
Organism: Crypturellus undulatus; assembly: GCA_013389825.1. NCBI lineage: Eukaryota > Metazoa > Chordata > Aves > Tinamiformes > Tinamidae > Crypturellus > Crypturellus undulatus. The sequence goes on along the minus strand of VWPW01011266.1, from coordinate 25,950 downwards.
AGAAAAATGCCATTTAAAGTATCAAGTGTCTGATACTGCTTAATATGATGGGGAGCATCCGTGACTGGAATTATGTATTTGGGTTTCACTCGCGTAGGCTTTGATGTCCCAGCACCTCTGAGACCGGCATACAAAAACGCATAGATTTTCTCCCTCTGTGCCAGTGCTGAATACACTGCTGCCTGTTTGCCCTCTCGCAGCAAAAGATGAGAGATGCCTTAAAACAAAGCACTTAATCGTGGGTCTTACTATCCAAAATACTATTTTTCTTTCTTCTTTGGCTTTTTCCCTGCTACTAAAATAACAGATATTACAGTTGGTTTGGGATAAACTGTTTCCAAAATAATTATAGTTGGTACCTCTGCTGGTAAATGGATGCTTTTTTCTGGAGTTGTGTGTGACTCTTGTAGTTTGTTTTAGGGTTAATGAGAAATGGCATTAAAAATATCGCAGTAGCTTTTTCTCCCTAGATTTCTCGTTTGGGAATTAACCTAGATTGTATTATCAACATAATATATCATTAAAATAATGACACTAAATGATAGTTTACAATGTTCAGTACACACTGAAGTGGAAAAATATAATTAGCACATCCCTACCGCAACTCTTTATTAGTTGGTGTAACAGCATCGAGCATTCTAGCAGGGCCCCTAAATCACAACCTGTGTCACTGCAGTCCTGCTGCCAGGAGGTAGTTGCAGCCCCTAGATGAGAATTTGAGAATTACCAAGTTTTCTGTGCCACTTGCTTTCCCCACCCTCATAATCAGGGGTTATATTTTACTGTGACTCCTTGATGGCTGGAAAATGCTGCAGGATTCAGGGGGAGCTATAGAAATGAGTTACAAACTGCAGTAGCAGCAATATTCAGCTGCTTTTTTTTTCCCCCTGTGTCTTTCCTGTTTCCTTTCTTGTCTTTTCATCCTTGAATTAGTGCTTATTCAAAAAAAAAAAAAAAGCCATGGCAAGGTGAGAGAGTGGGGATCCGAGTCAAGGAAAATTGACAGCAGAGGAATAGATGAGGGATGGAGTAAAGTGGGATGACTGGGCAGGAAGGTTCTGGACAGAGAGAAGTAAAAGAAATGGAAGGGAAGCAGAAAGAAAGAGACAGGAGGTTTAAATGCTTCAAAACTGAAATGAAATGAGGCCTTCTGCCCCCAGCGGCCTCGTGGTGCCCCCGAGCTGCCAGGCTCGTGTTGTTTTGCAGCGCTCGTTTGTGTGACAGGATTCACGAGAGCAGGTCAGACCCCGCTCCAGTGTGCCGGCTGATGGAGACGGCGCAGGTAGAGGGATCCCAGCGCCCTGCAGCTCCTGCTCCCGCACCGAAGTGATGCGTCTCACTCATAGCATAAATAATGGCATGATTAGGAATTCGTAGAAAAATTACCAGCAAAAATATTTTTCCCTTGTTTTTTGCAGCTGCCATTATGCAGGGAGGTACTTAAATACCGCGCCTAGGTTTTAAATTAGGTATCAGGTGCAAACTGGGGCCGTTGCATCTTTTGGTCTGAGAAAATAGCTCGTGTTTGGAGTGTGGCAGGCTGCTTCCTCGGGGGAGAGGACTGGGTGATGGGCTCTGGTATCTGCTCTTTTTTGCAGCTGCCAAACGTATTCAGGAAGAAAGCAGGGACATGGTGACCTGTTTCCCCAGGCACCCTAGGCAGCAGGTAAGGAGCCCCCTTTTTGTCCAGGAGCCCCAACCTTTTTCCTCGGCTTGTTGCTCATGGGCTCCCTCTCTAGTTGCAGGGCTGCATGTCCAGTTACTTTCTTTAAAAGATTTTGATTACTTCTCTGCCTAATGCTTTAAGATCCTTCTGTTTCCTTTCTCTTCTGTATGTATGTACAGCCCCCATGACAGTAACACCTATCAAAATGTCCCTGTCTGCATAGTCGCCTTCCTAAGTAACCTTTCCTGAGGTTTGCATTCGGGTGGATGAAATAGTTACCGATTCCATAGACTGATGCTGTTTCTTAACTGCTTTCTACACTTATCCTAAGTGAAATGAAGCTCTCCTCATCTTCAAACCGAATTTTGTCCATGGTAGTAGCTTGTTGCCTCACTTTATGGGGTTGTTGCATAGACGTGGGTGCTCTTTCTAGCAAAACATCAACTTGGGAGGAGGACAAGGACTCGGGAGAGCCATTGGTGCTCAGAAATGCCTCAAGCAAAGCGGAGTATGGGAGCTGATGCCAACCTCTGCTGCGGGCACCAATGCTGCCGCCTTCTAGACGTTCTGCGGCACTGCTGAAGGACACAAGGTGAGCACAAGAGCTGCCCAACACGGTATGTGGGTGCGTGTGGCAGGTCTGCACCGTGTCTCCAGGAGGCTCTTGGCTGCATCCCGGTGCTCGGCATCACAGAATCCCAGAACAGTTGAGATGATTGGAAGGGACCCCAGAGATCATCTAGTCCAACCCCTGCTCCAGCAGGGACACCTAGAGCACAGGGCACAGGGTGGCATCCAGGTGGGTTTGGAAGATCTCCAATAATATCCTGCTTGGAATCTCACATGTTACTTGCTCCAGCTGTGCTCCTGTAGCCCATGTAGCTGGAGACATGGTCCTCATGTGCCTGATGATGTCCAGCTGATAGCAAAATTGCCAGACCTCTTTCAGCTGTCATTGGGCATCTCTGATTTAGTTGATGTTATTTTCGGGAGAAGAGAGACCCTAGAACCAGGCGTAAACACTTACATTCTAACCAATACTGGCTCTTCAGGAGCACGGTAAATACGTTGCTCCTAATAAGATGACCCTGAACCTTCAGAAATGAGCTGGAATTGTACAACCTCATTTTCCATACATATTGGACTTTGAAAACCAACTATATTACCCAGGTCTTTTTCTTTAGCGTGATCACATCAGACGGTCTCTCTTATTTTGCCTTTTGCATCGCAGAAAACTAATTTGAAATATAATTATGTTGCTGCTGGATATCAGCGTGGCTGTTCGGCTGCCTGTGAGCACAGTGATCACCATTTGCTAGGTGACATTGTGTGATTTTTATCTACCAATCTATCACAGTCTCTTCCCCTCATCCTTGCACAATTCAAGCTAATAACCTGCAGGTTTATCAACACAAAAAGAAGAGTGTTTTTCCCCAATATTTTTAGTGTTTTATATAAAGTTTTTTTTTAAAAAAGGTCATCTAAAGATAAAGGTGTTTGTTTGTTTATTTTAAGAGGAATGTTAACATTGGCAGAAGAGGGTATTTTAATGAGAACTGTGCTGCTGTTCTGTGAGGATGCCTGTTTTCTACAACGTTTTGTCTGAGGATTTGATCCCATTGCCGTCTGTGCAAACATCACTCGCTTGGCATCGTATAAAGAAACATGCATTTCTTGTGTACGAGTGTGACTCTGCTTAACGTGGTGGCACCTGTCTGTACCTCGCTGTTTCTGTTACCTGTGAGCCTTGATACTGCCTTTTTTCCCAGGACGGTGCTCAGTGATGGGGGTACATGAGGGGCACTAGCATCACTAGGTCTCTGATGCACCAAAAAGCAGCGGGTGGATGATGGGGAGCGGGGAGTTGTGAGTCAGGATGTCTCATCGTCTGGAATGTGTTTGGGCAGAGCTCCCCTCTTCACAGCTTCCCAGGTATCCGGAGGAAATCCCAACGAAACTTTGTGTGTGGAAAGAGCCTACCTGATTCTCAGCAAATGGCACTGAGTTTAGGATGCTTGAAGGCCGTTCTTCATGCTCTTCCTCAGGAGGAGGGAGTTGTGCTCGAATGCTCTATCTTTGAGAAGAACTTTCTGCTGATGGGTCACTTCAGATTACCCTGTGAACCAGCCAAGCCTGTGCTACATTCGATCGTAACGGTTTTGAAGTTTGAAGAATCAGCGAGTCTGTGTGCTCAGCTGGGAGAAAACAACCTGCGGCTTCAAGCGCTCCTGGGCCTCTGGGGAAGGGAAAAGAGCAACATGTAGGATAAAACCGAGGGGAAGTCTTGGGAGTACCGAACTGTAGGACATCCTACAAATTCTGTCCTGCAAACTGTAGGACATTCCTACAGGAAATTCTGCATTTGGCGATATTGGCTGTCTTGGCAGCTCTGTGTGCACTGTGTACCCAATGAAAGAAACCCCAGCTGGGCCTCATTGCCACAGATGTCAATTTTATAGCCCATTAATCCAAATTATGGACATTGTTGGATGGAAAATGGAACATCTTTCCTTGAGTTCTGTTTCTCAGCAGCTGCTGTAACCTACATCTCATCCCCTCTTCACTCTGCTATAGGAGCTGTTTACTGCAGTTCTATCCAGTCTTCCCTATCATAATGCAACATATCCTAGTTCTTGTGTCAGAGATCCGTAAAAACAGGGGAGAGGAGACTACCACAGGCTGCCGAATCCTTCCCTTGCCCGAGAGCAGCCCCCTGTGTCACCGCCGCGATCCTACACAGGCGCTTTGGGCACGTTCCCCAGTGCATCCCCAGAAAGCGCTTCCTGGCTGTGCTGGCCCCAGTGCTACAGCAATCTCCTCCTCCTTGCAGCACACTTGCACACATTGGAAGACTTTTCCAGCATTTTCTTCTGTACGTTTCTGGAGCCCACTAAGTGCTGCCATTTAGGACTTTGTCTAGCGCCTGCAGTACCCTCCTTAGACAGAGAGCAGTTTAAAATGCTGCTTGGTCGCTGATGTGTGGCCACTCATCATAAATTAATATCATCTGCGTAGATATTATGCATGCTGACCAGAACCTGATAAAAAGGAGAAGCAAAATCCCTCTATTCTTCACTTTATTTATCATATCCCCCCTGCTCATTAAAGATTCAAATACTTGCACCTTCTGGACCTGCTTTCACACGTCATGAAAGAAGCAGCTGTCCTCACGGCAGTCCCTTTGCCAAGTGAAATTAAAGTTGTGCAGGAGCCCTTTAATTTTGCAGTATAATCTTTCCAATTTTGCTGTGTCCTTTTGTGAACAATTGAGAACCGGTGGTGGTTTCAGCTGCCCCGGGTCTCTTTGCCTCTATTAGCAGCTATGTGCAAATCAAGAGACCTGTGTTCCTTTCAGCAGCGCCTGTGCCTTCCGCTCTCTGCCTTATCCTGCTTATTGCTGTACCAGCACTGGAAATTCTTCCTCCTGTGAAAAGCAGGAGAGCAGCCTTATCATTCTTGCAGCTTCAGTAACAGAGTAGCCTAGTGTTTTAACTTGGGCCACATTATATCCTTTATTTCCTCGCAGTATCATCAAAATGCTCTTCCTGCCTCTTTTTTTTCCTTAGGTGCCAGCAGAGGATAATGTGCTGTCCTTGCTGTTTTTGCCTAGAGCAGAGTAATTTCAATATGCCATTCTTCCTTTGGCAGAACAGGAACAGATGACACTCGTAAAATAGATCTCTGCATTAGTCCTGAGCCCTGCTCCCACCGCCGTGCCACAGTAAGATTTATTATTCTTCTAAATATCTCCTGGCAGGCTACTCAGAATGCTGGGAAAATTATAATAAAAGATTTTAGTCTAAGCACAAACAGAATATTTCACTGTTGAAAAAGAGTGGCTAACTCTATTCTCTTGGTGTTGGGTCTGTTAGGAACACAAAGGAGATGGATTGTAATAAATAGAGATAACCAGGGTGTTGTTGGGGCCCTCGGGGATGACCAGCACTGCTGCCTGAGCTGGCCAGTATCCTGCTGTCTGAATTCCTGTAATATCCTCGTACTTGATGCTTATTTCTAAGCGTCTCATCACACTGTGTCGGTGGAGTCTGGAACGACTCGTGTAGCCCAGGGGAGAACAAGTTTGTAGAAGGAGCGTGTACTGTGATACACTCCTCATGTCCCTGCGCAGTGTGTGAACCTGAGGACTTTCTTCTCCCTGTCCTCCTGCTATGCTGCTGATGAAATATTGGTGACAAAACAGCATTTCTTTTTCATTAACGTGAAAATCAATCCTGAAATAATCTGGACTTCCTACAGAAAACAAGTAATAAAAAGTATTCTTGGAGAATCTTGAACTTTCAAGGCAGAATCTAGAGCACCCTCAGAAGTATCTAAAGCTTTTATTGCCGGTTATTTCTTTAGCTGTAGATTTGACAACTCTGCCAGTAGAAGCAATGTTGCAGAGTTGGTATATAAATCAAGCAGTGCCTAAGAAATGCAATTTTATCTTCTGCTGAAGTTTTATCAAATCTTAGGATCTCGAGGGATTATTATGCTTGGAAGGGAGGACTTTCAGTACCACTGATACAGCAATTCTGGATTAATATATTAATTTTATAGGAGTCCCGAGGGAAAAGAGATGAGGGATGAGGAAAGTCTCTGCGAAGCCGGCAGCGACCCCGGGGGTGACTTTGCCTTCCCTGGGCTTGGTGCTGGGATTGGTGCAGGGCCTGCTCCTTCGCTAAGGATGAAGTGAGCAGCTGGCAAGCAGGGATGGCAAGAGGGGGGTTCCCATTAAGCCTCTCCTGAGTCCCAACAAGATCTCTAATATATATATGTGTGTATGTGTCTACATATATTTTACATTATAAAAGGAACTGTGAGATGCACTGTAGCAAATCTAATATTTGCAAAACAAGTTTTCAGGAACCATGCAGACACCCTCACCTTTCAAAGCCAGTCTTCAAGACAAGCAACCAAGCATCAGCGAACAAACTGCCAGATGTTTCCTGCACACTGCAGGCTCCCTGACAAATATGATTAATGGTTCCAGCTTTAGAAATTTCCCTCAGTCATGTGTCATTTGAAGAGAAACTGTGGAGGGAACAAGGCTGGTCCTTTCGTTTTCTGACACACCTAATTAGAGAGCGACTGTAGCTTCCAGTGCTCGGGGGGAGATGGATCCTTTCCTCCAAAGGAGCAGTGGAGCAGCAGGCACGTTGCCCGCTCACACACCACCTTCTGCTGCTTGGTGGGTTTAGCTGGTGTTTTCTGTATATCTTGAAGCTTCCCATGTTGGTCACAGCCAGCTCTAGACGCCCGTGGTGCCTTCTCCTGTCTCCCAAACTTGCACCAAGGTAGGAGTTTGGGAAGGCTATTTTCCCATCTGCATTTGCATCTCCCCAAAGCTGTGTTCTGGTCTGTTCTACCCAGAATGTGCTTTTTTTCACATGCTTTTCACGTGTTTTCAGACTCTTTTTGTGAATGTAATGTATGGCGTGTTTGTCTTGCCATGAATCTTTTTTCTTTGATGTCTTTTCCATAGGGCAAAAGGAAGGGACTCCACACTTAGGGGGAAAAGACCCCAATACTCATGAGACGTAAGCTTTTATTCCTGCTCCCTGGGAGGTGTGTAATGCTAACAGGCTTAAAATTCCAAGAGATTTTTCTTCAGGAAAACAAAATCAGATATTAGCAAGCAGAGTATCATTTCTGGATGGCTGTTAAAGCTTTCCCTATGTGGGATGTTGAAGATGGCAATTAACACTGCCCAGGAGGTGGAGTGGACAGTGGTTATATTTTTTTTTTTTCCTTTGAAGGTTGATTCCTCTTTAAAACATACTTAGAATATGTTAAGAACATTACCTATTTTACAGTGTTTCTTCATGCTATAAATAATTTAAAGGGAATTCAGCTTCCTAATCATATAGAAAAGAATCTCACATGGGTTATTTTGCTGCTTAGCAGTGTTTAAGGTCAGTGCTTAAAAATAAACATTTGAATGCTCAAATTGTTATAAAAATGCCTTTGGTCTGCTTGGAGCCTGGAGTAGATCTGATGTAGCAATTGTTCTACCATTTCTTGAAAAATATGTTGGTGGTTTAGGGCTATTCTTTATTGAGGAAGACAGTGCTGAGCTTTCACTTGCTTCAAGACAAGCTCTATGAAGAAGGCCTATTTTGTGTGGCTAAATATGTAGGTTTTTTGCCCTGATCTACCCTGAGAAACAGGTTCCTTCAGGGGAAACTTGAAGAAGGAACCCAACAGGAGGGACTAAACTCATCTTCTGTAGTCAAGAAATGCAGATTATAGGAAAATTGAAGATCCAGAGGTGCACATTGGGGCAGGTTTGCCTGTGCCTGCAGTTGTTGGTTACCCTTTGCTAAAGGATCCGGCCCTTGCTCTCCTAGGAAAATAGACGCCAAAATTGCCACAGCTTTTGCAATGCATTAAAGACAAGATTAGGAAAAAGTAAAAAGTCAGCAGAACTCCTTGTCCATGCCGGATAGCTGCTGCCTTTGCTCCACTCCTGTCTTGGCGACCTCTCTTCCTTGGGAAAGGCCACCTCAACCTGTCCACGTCAGGGTGGAAATCAGTGGTATGGGCTTGTAGAGAGCATGCTGAGCAGCTTGGCCGTGTGCTTTTAAAATGCACGGTAGGTATTGCCGTTTAGGAAGGAAGGAAATGACAGAACAGAGCAAAGCAACTGTGGCACATTAGTCATAGTTACACTCCTTCATTACGGCTTCAAATTGAAAAATGCCAGGCGCTGCGCAGCGCGCTGGAGGAAGTGGAGCTGGAGCCGCACACATCCAAAGGTCAGGAAAAGCAGAATTATAAAGCGTATTGCTTTACTGCCTCCACAGAAAGATTTATTTTTCCTTTGTCTTATTTTCAAAGTTGAAAAGATAGAGAGATTACGCCTGGGAATGAAATTTTAGAAATTAAATTTACTTGCAATGCAACAGCTTTTTTTATTTGAGTGGAAGGCTTGTCAAGGAGGTCTGTATTTATAGGCATCCTGTGGGAACTGTGCCTCACAAGGTGAGATCGGAGGAGCTTTGGAGGCTGATTTCTGGATACGAGGCAGGATAATTTAGCAGGATAGTGGGAGTATTTGCCTCCCTAAACTGGCTAATTTAATCTACCGTTTCTTAAAGGTAGCTATGAACCACTTAAAATTTGTTTTACATGATTGATTTGTTGTGGGATGTCATTACTTATCCATACTTGGAACTTGCCCAAGTCTTTTTATTTGAACAAATAATTGCTATAATATTCTGTTATGCAAAAATTTGGACTCTTGTGCTTTTTCTAATACACTTATTGGTGTGGTGCATGTTCTATTGTGTGACTCTGTGGTCTGGAAAGACGCCTACTTGGAAACCTAAAACTTATGAGGCTGTGCATTTGCTCAAAATGTAGCACATGAAAAATTTGCAAAACATTCCTTCTCCCTCCCAACACTATGTTCTTGTGATGCAAAAATTCCTCTTTGCACAAACTTCCTGGGAAGTGTCAGAACAAATTTCAGGCAAAATTGCATTATTTCAGTTGATTTCTGTTTGTGCATATGAAAACAGACAAATATAAAATGAAAATAAAAATGTCTTTGGTCTTCCTGGCTGCAGCTTTTGTAATAGTCATAAATGTGGCATGGTCTTGACTTGCACTGCTGTGCCTGATGCTGAATGGAGGGTAAAAATATGTAAAATGCTTAACAGTAACCCCATGTGATTCTGATTCAAAATAAAATAGAAGTAGTTATTTCAGGGAAAATAATGTAGGATGATGGATGTCTTAGATTTTAGGAAGAGTCCTGCTCAAAACCAGCTTGATGTGTGTTCATAAGGTGTTTGTTAGACCCCGAACTAGTATGGTCCTTAGATGAATAACTCTTCTTTTACTCGAAGTGGAGCTAATTTATGAAGTGCTCATCTTAATGAAGCCACCTCGGAGGGTTTAACTTACCTGGGCCTCGCGCTTTTCAGCCAGGGCCTTTCCAACTTGCCTGCAAGGTTGGAAGGCGCCTTGGCAATGGGAAGCAACGGGCTCTACAACTGCAGCTGCTTTATGCGGAATGGGGCTTGTGTAAAAATTAACGTTCTTGTTAAAAAGCCTCTTTTTGTTTCCTAGATATGCAACATTTAATGTTTTTGAAGTTAAGGTGGAAACAGAGAGGAAAATACCTATTCTAGTACATTCTAGTATACAGTTTTATTAACAATGTGAATTGAGTTGCAGTGTTATATGCAGAGCAGTTAGTCACTGATAAAATAAGAGATTGGAGTGCACAAATGTAATGTAGTCTGTTTACAGCATATTTTTAGCAGAATGTGAAGGAAGGCAGGTTGTCTTTATAGAGTGAAAGCCACAGAACAACTCTCTGTAGGGTATATTTGACTAATTTCTATTTTAAACTCTTTTCCACATTAGGAGAAAGTGCAGAGGGAGTAGGTGGGTAGGTGGCCAGGTACCAAAACGCAGAAGGGCTGCAGTGAGCATTCCCATTGAACGTGCAGCCGATGGAGTTTGTACCAACATGCAGTCATTTATAAGAAAAGTTTGTTGCCTTATGTAATGCATTCTTCACTGAATTATAATCGGCACTCAGTTTGATTCTTATTGTGTAAATTTGTAAAAATAAGAAGTAATTATGTGCTGCACAGTAAAAGGGCTGTATTTTTGTGAATCAATAACAAAGGATTCAGTGATCTTTAGTTAATCCCTAGATATTGATTTCATGATCTAAATTCATTTTAAGTTGATTTTCCTCAGCCTGTACTGGAGCTGGAGTCCTCTGAAATCTCGGCGTTCTCTCCATTTGTTATTATTAATAACTCTGCATTAAAGATACGTCAAATGAGGCAAGCAATCTAAGTGACATTTGATTGCTGTGGCAGTTGTTTAGCTTGGGGTGGTTATTATTTTGTTTTAATTATAGTAAGGAATTTGTTATGAGTTCTTTGTTCATGTTTTTGTGGTTGAAACAGAGTATAGATGTTTTAAGAGTTATGTTGCAATTTCTTGTTGCCGCTGTCGGTCAACCCCAAATAATTGTGACTGTCGTGATTTTCTTTACACATCTAGATAGGTTGTCCAGTGGAGCAGAGAATACCAATTTAACACTATTTAGGACAGTATTGTGAAGTATGTCTTGAGCTATACGAATTATGTCTCCTGAGACACCAGTGGGAAGCTAAGTTCAGAAAGACTCCATGAGAATGTGCATTTCCTTAATACAACTGCTGTGAATTTATTATTTTATTGATCAGTTCTGTGCAAAATGAAAAGCTCTCATGTCTTTATAGCTTTTTTTATTGAGTTTCTGAGCAGAGGTTTTTCAGAAGGCATAGTGGCTTTGACTGAAACCAGATTCGGGTGAGCAATATTTGGATACTGGATGAAGGGATAAGACTTTCAAAACTTACCAGCTCCCACGAAGACCGAGAGTTGGTGAACTCTGCTCTCTCTAAAGTCTACCTGGAAGCAATCACATTTCCTAAAAACTAAACGTGAAATCCCAAGCCGTGCAAGAATTGAATTGCTTTTACAGCGGGAAAAGTAGCGGCCAAGATTAAAAACAAAACAGATTTGAGGAACTTGAGCAATCCAGAGGAAGGCAAGTTGGCAAATGGCTTTGGGAGGACTTGGGTGCAGCACTCTGCGTAAAATGTAAGTCTTGGCATTAGGGCTTGACATTGGCCTCTGAAACGTCCTGGTGCTTTTGACCCCTGGGTTTTCGTGACCGTAGCCTTGACTTGTCACCCTGCCGTAGTGGCATCGGAGAGGCCAGGGAGCCTCGCTCCTCACAGTGAATTACTGTACGTCAGCGAGGAGTACACGGAATGAATTACCTGCTCTCCTTAGACCTTTAGTAGAGGCAATCCAAAATAAATAAATGGATTTTACCTTACATGTCCTTAAGATCCGGTAGAATTGGATTTCATTAGTTCGTAATGCCCTGCAGCGTAGTGGATACCTCCTGGAGCAGATAAGCCTTAGTTCTTCATCCTCACCGTCCCTGGGGATGGTCCGGTTTAATTACAAGAACGGCAACAAAAAGGTTGTGAATGTACCGGGAAGGCTGGATCCAGGCCTGGCACTAAGTGGGTATCATTTATCTCATTATTTGGACTAAGTTTAATAAACACAGGGATTCTTGGCCATGCATGTTTGATATCATCAGACTTTCTTTATGGTAGCAATTTTGATCGTGGTCCGTGAAAGAGGTGGGAAGTTCTGACTTTCAGACATTTACAGGTTTGAAGCTGTTTTAAGTTTGCCATCTGTTGCATGCAAATAAAAGTTCTGCTCTGCTGATTTAGTCAACTGAAGTGGGCAACCACCCACACCCAAAATGACTGAAATTTTCTTGGAAACATCCCCTTTTATAGAATTTATCAGTGTAATTTATGACGCTGTTACTGAACTTAGTAAAGTGTTAATTATATTTGAGGAAACGGATTAATTAAACATATCTTTGAAATAGGAAATATACTTAACAATAGTTAGCTTATTTTATATTTCACTCGATGTCCAAAACTCTTCAGTTATTTAGATTGGACTGTGTGCAGGAAGAGATTGCGAGTAGCTGAGATGTTGTTTATATTACATATAATTTTTATACTCCCATCTTATGCTGTATTATCAGCTTTGTCATGGAAATCCACAATCAGTAGACACAGGTCTAGAGTGAATCTATTTCTGTCTGTTGTTTGTGCTGTGCTTGGAGCCTGAAACGATGATAAGCTTTGGTTGAATAAGCGTCATAGGACCTGATCTGAAAGTCAAGCAGTCGCTAAAAGTTTTCTGGTGGCTTCACAGAACTCTACAAAATTATGTAGTGTGCAAATGTGCCATAAATCTATAGTCAAGCACTAACTAGGAAATTCAGTCTTGGGTATCAGAATGCAGCCGTGTTTAAGGGACTTTTGCAAAGACTTGCGTGTAAGCATGGACACAGGGATCCCACTGGTGGGAATGGAAGTGGCCTAAGGACCAACTTAAGGGTGCCCGCTTAGGGGCCCTGCAAATGGGGCTGGTTGGATTTTTGGCTACATGCTTCCAGATTTGTGCAAATAGAATGAATAACAGAAGAAAAAAAATGGCTAAATGCCCTTTTTTTACATCATCATCCCCTGTGTCTTTCATGTCAGCCTTGAGTCCCCCTTACTCCTATTGGGGAAGTACGGCAAACTGTAAATTACTGTTGCTGGAAGAGCTGCAGGATGTCACATGAAATTAAATTTCATTGAGACTGATTTTTAGAAATTCATCGCCTTAGGCACTGAGTTCAGATCAGCGTTGTGTGTTATCAGTTCACATTCCATTGGTCCAGCTAAGTTTTCACCAAATTAGCTTTTGGAAAGGGAATAAAGCAAAATGTTTTGCTAATTGATGTCTCATCTTAAGAAACCCATGACTGAGTCTGCCAATAAAAATGTGATGTCTCATGCTCTTGGCTACAAGAAAATCCTGATTATTAGATTCTGGATCTTAACTCTTGATGGAAAAGCAAAGCACCTCTAAGCCAAGGACAGCAATAGCAAAATGAGTTCCCTTCCAAGTCGCATCTGGATTTGGAGATGGACATCACGCCTCTCTCTTCCTGGTGTTGTGCAGGCCTCCAGTCCTCCAGCAATCTCACCGTCTCACCGACTTTTTCAACTTCTTTGAACCTACGCAAATTCATTACTAAAATATCTGACTTCCCATTCCCATCTGAAGCCAAGCATCCTTCAGAGCTTGATGGAGTTGCAGATGATCGAGCCTGCAGTGTATTTTCTCAATCCCTGGAGGCAATTTTGTGCTGGCTTGAAGAGGAGTAGGGAACAAGGCATGTTGAGGACCTGCCTGCAGACGTGTGTGCTATGGGAAGATATCTCTCTGTTTGGATGCCCATCAGCCTGCTCCTTTCAAAGTCTAACAGTATGTGAATCCCAAATGTTCCTGGCATGTGCTAGTGCTGTATTGCTTATTCTTATCTTGCAAACTCTTTTCCACAGTGTTAAAATCCTAGACCATGTAATAATTTCGTCTTCTGTTCACATACTTTAATTTGGATTTTAGAGCTTCCTGCTCGCTTTCCGCTTAAAAGCGATGGAGCTGGGACTGCCAGGATGGGACGTGTGGCTGCTCTGAGCCTCTGTCTGGGAAAGGAGAACTGCTGCTTCGAGTAGGGTCAGCTTGGAGGGAGGAGAAGGACAAGTGTGTCCCTGGCTGCCCGGCACAGCCGTGTGCCCGCTGTGCTTGGCTGCTGCTGGTGATTCCCCTTGGTTCTGCCTTGTCCCAGACCCACCTCCTGTGCCCAAATCTCCATTCCCTGGACAGTCCTGAGCTTTTGTAATTAACTGGAAGGGAACTTAAAGGCCCTCGGGTTTTCCTTTGGGCTGGTAGAGGAGGTTAAAGCTGTAGGCAGCAGAGATCCAAGCAGACAATGCTACAAATCCCCTTGACTTAGTGTGACATCCCGTGCCTGCAGCTCTCTCACGTTCCCCGTCACATTGCTAACCGGTATTTATTGTCATGTTGTTGTTCACTCCATCTCCAGCTTGCCATTCACTCCTTGAATCCCGAGGTAGGATTTATTGCTGAAGTCCCAATTTATGTTTGTGACCCTCCTCTTTTGGGGTTGCTGTTGTTGAGACATCTTTTACTCATGCAGAGGGATGGCAGGTACGATAGATACAGCATGAGGACGCAGCGTGATTTAGTGCATGATGCACCAAGAGAGGGCTAGGATGAGTGTGGCACCGACTGAGCATCCGTAGGCCGAGATGCCCCGAGGGTCCTGTGGGCCGAGAAGCGTTGGCCTCAGTCTGCTCTTGAAAGTGGCCTCAAGCTTGATGCACTGCCCTCTTCTGCTTCACTGTTTTCGCTTGATCTTGCTTTTTTTTCCTCCTTTTTTTATATATTTTTTCATGTCAGTATTTTTCTCCTGAGTCTTGAGCTGCTAACGAACACCATCCCGATGCTCTCACTTCTGCCTGTGTTTCTACTCTTCTTATTCCACAGAGCTTTGCCTTGTGGTCTCGCTGACCTCATCTACGGCTTCCTCAGTAAAGCGGGGCCAGTGTCACTGCGCCGTGTCACACCGAGCTCGTCCTTGGGCTGTAGATGGGTCAACACTGGCCCTGGATACAACCTGGGCTAAAAGAGCCAGCGTTGGGCAGTTCCCTGGATGGCTGGGGCTGTCCTGTGCCGCTTCTGTGATGAGCAAAGCACCTTCCTGCCACATTAGTTAATAACTGCAGTCAGCTGAGCTTCTGTTTCCAAGTGCTTGGTTTCTTCTCCAACCCACCTGGATGCCACCCTGTGCCCCTGCCGTGGGTGTCCCTGCTGGAGCAGGGGCTGGACTAGGTGATCTCCAGAGGTCCCTTCCAACCCCAACCCTTCTGGGATTCTGTGACCGTTTCATTAGATATTTTTAACTGGGAAGCATAGCTTATCTCCCAGATGAAACCACTCGGAGCAGCATAAGAAGCTGAAGTTAAACGATGGGGCAAATGTTAGCGTTAGCCCCCGCCTTATGTTTTATAAAGTGAAATTTACTGTATGTGGATTTCTCTCCTGACTGCAGTATTTAAGCAGCACAGATCTTTCTGTGCCAAGCTGCAAATTGTTTATGCTCAAAAATATGCTTTCAATTATGAAACGTCTGGTTTGATTAATTATTTTTTTTTTTAGCTTTTCCATTAGGTTAGTTTAAATGAATTTTATTTTTTGTTTTTAAATCTAAAATCTCCTGCTTCAGTGTAAAAACTTTGACACTATTTTTTTTTTTGAAGGTCTATTTTTTTGGTGTTGTTTCAAGGTTGAACCTCTAGAATTTCCCCTAAGAGGGAAATTTCATTTTGCATCCTGCTCTGGCTCACCACGAGATTTAAATAGCACAGGCACCAGAAGTGTCCTGTCTGCTGGTGACTGATGGTGGCATCTCTACAGGTAGGCAGAGCGGCTCCAAGAGGGATTGCTTTGCAAGGGGCAAGGTGGGCCGCCCTCGCCGTTGCTCAGCGTGGAAGGGAGCCAGCTGGCACGAGCAGCAGCCTCTGATTGCAGAGCAGGGTATCTGAAAGCAGAAAGAGCTCATCGGGTAACATAAGCTTCCTTGGTACCGGGGTGAAGGATGTTCAATAAACAACTAGCTGCTCATTTCCATGCAATCCTGCCCGAGGATTTAAGGACACTGAAGATATTCTGTGGTTATTGTTATATATTTCCTGGGTGTTAATGCATATCGCTGGTGTGTAATCCTCCCTCGGAGTACTCTCACCGAGTTTTATTTGTTTGCAAATATTCTGGATGCTCTGTGTGGATTTCTTCCCAGTTAAGCAGTTATTTTTAATATTTCTACAGAAGAAAAGAAACCTTCAGTGTAGATACTGCTGGCCTTGGAGACTCATAAGCAGTGTGGAGCATTATCAGTGTGCATTACTTGCCAGGTATCTCATTGCCTTCTCTGGTTAGAGGGTTTCATTTTAAAATGCTCTTTTCCATCTAGAGACTCATGTGTCTTAGAGAAGTGTTTGACAGGTCTTCTTTTTTTTTTTTTTTTTCCCTTTTCTTCCTTTTTTTTTGTTTTTGTTTTGTGCTGAGGAAGGGTAAAGTGACAAGGAGATGCGCGCTGGAGATGTCAGTTTGCAGCATCCTGAACCTGGAATTGCAAATGAAGTCTCTCTGTACCTCGCCGATGATGTGCCAGAGACTTTCAGCTTCAAGAGGATAGAAGTACAAAGCAGTCAAGGGTACCTTCCTTATCGCATAAGAAGAGAGGTTAAAAACACAAAAGAATGAGACCGTAATTTTGAATGGGAGCATTCTATTATTCATAAAGTATTTTGTTTCTGTAGAGAACCATATTATGATATGACATTCAGATCTTATTGCTCTTTTTGTTACTGCTGTGCTCTGCAGCTGTTCCGCATTAGGGGGTTTCTCCCTGCCTTGCTTTGCAAAGCAATTGCTTTCAGTATTTATTTACATTTTGAGGGTGTAGTAAGAGCAAAGTCGTGCTTTCTTCTCCTTTTTTAGTTATTTTTAGAAATACACATCCTTTCTTGCTGAGTCACTAAACGGTATGATTGGATATAGGAAATTAGTATCAGAATTGGTGTACAAAAGTAGCAGCAAGTGATTAAAATCTTATTTCCATTCTAAGTGCTGCTGTGCTATGCTTTCATAGCACTCCTTGTATGTTATTATACCATTCTACATTTTAATTGTGGTGCTTTAGGAGTAATACGGATGTTTTCCACAGCTCATTTGGAACAGTACAGAGTGTACAAATAATTCTTGCTATCTCTTCTTAACCGTTATCTTTTTTTGAGAGATAACATGCATCTCAAAAGATGGTTAATGGGTTCTTAGCTCAGTGCTGTGATGGATACAGATAACGTAGGACGAGAAGTGCAACCTTGTGCGCCAAATGGGGCCCAGAAGCTACCGCAGGACAACTTTATTGTGATGTCTGTGACTTCCACTTAGTAAGGACAGATTTTCTGCAGAACGCTCAGTGTCTTCCGTTTTGTCTTAAGGATATCTATTTGTTTCTTCTTAACGTGACAGCATGATTACCCACTGCACAGCTTGCCAGAAATTTGGAGAGATAATTGTGAGGGACAGTGCAAGTCAATGTAACAAATAGGTTATATAGTCTGGAGAGGCCTGATTTACATTTAACAGTCCTCAGTGGAAGAACATACCTCAGATCTTTCTAATACCTTTATCAGCATTTGGAGTGGTCCTGATTGCCTCCACCAAACTGATTATTTAATACTAGATAGAAAGCATGACCATAGAACAAGTTAGTTGCGCCATTACATGAAAAAATATTTAGTCTTAGGTGTGTTTTCCTTCACTTTTTCTTCAGAAGGAAGGAAACTCTCTCCTCATGAGCTAAGTGAATCCACCATGAAGGAGCAAAGACTGCAGTGCACGTGATTGCACAAAGCCTGCATGGGAGGAAACTGCAGCTTTCTCTGTTGGAGAAAGCTTCATTTACTGAACCAACATTAAATAAACATTAAAACTTGTGATTGTGGGTACAATATATGTACAGCATATATTTGGTACAACCATTTATACTTTTAGGCTTTTAAAGTTGGTGATTTTTAAATACACATGAGTGTTTCCAGGATCAAAGCCTGAAGTAGTACAGGAAGGGATACACACAATTATCCTGAGTCTTCGTGATCTCTATTAATAGCTTTAATCCCTGATGAGTGCAGGGATTTCCATTACAGAGACATACATAAAAATCTCCCAATAAATGCACTGTATCCCCAACTGCCAGCCCTCCGAAAACTCCTTCCCAAAGTAGCAGCCACCAACAGACAAAACAAGAAGTTACAGCACGCGGTGGGCCAGGAGACCCGAGCTGTTTGCTGTGTTGTTAAATCTATTTCTTTCCATCTCCTTGGCTGGTAATTGGGATACTCAACCTATGACTTGTAATGAGCTGCCAGTTTCAAGGTTAATAATAGAGTGAAGTTCTGTAGATGGTTTGACTTTTTTGTGCTTGAAATAAATAGTCTGCAATAGAAAAAGCAGATCAAGACCTCAGAAATTAAATTGACTCATTTTAAAAGCAGTGAGACAAGAGAGGCTGTTATTTACGGTTACTGTTTTTCTTTGCAGATTTTCTCTCTTTTTTGTTTGTTTGATAGATATTAGCCTACGCAGACAGATATAGTTACCAGTCTAGACATATATATCTGCGTCTTGCAAATACGTCTGTCACTCTGATCTCGCTCTTGCCCATAAGCCGTGTGATTCAAATGTATCCAGGAGTTGTGGTCAACTTCATAATTTAAAAATAAACCTCCAAGTTTTGAATTTATTCTAAAATGCTGAGTTAGGTAATACCTATGAAGGTCAATGATAAAAATCCCTGGAGAAGTTCACAACCCCATTTGATTGCTTGTTTCCAAGGCCTTGTCTGCAGGATGTTGCGTGGGCTGTTCCTACATTTTTAAACAACTGCTCTAAGTCCCTTCCTCTACTGGCGCTGCTAGAAAAATAGGTTTGCTGTTCCAAGCGCAGGACTATTTTTTACTTGCAATAGCTCCTGGCTCTCTCGCTGACTGCGAGAACAACATTATCTGAAAAGAGTCTACATTGCCCGAATCCTTAGATGCCCATAGCAATTCCCAAAGAATATTATTCAACAGAGACTTCTAAGGAAACCATAAAAGATGTTTTACCTCAGCCTGAAGTTGTGTCTTGCTTCCAAGTACTGTCTAAAATTCAGACAGGTAACAGGATTTAGGATTAAGTGTTGGGGACCCTGCAGATAACGACGAGGGAAACTTGTTTTTATTGTAATTGCAGTTAGGCACCTGGCTGCTTCAGCTGCCGACCCAGGGCCGCAGTGAAGGCGCTGCTGCCGCCCGCCCGTGCACCCTGGCACAAACACGGGGAGCCTGAGACAAATGAAGAAGTAACTAGGAAGCCTTGGGAAGAGAACTGTACTTGCAAGTTATAATTTTCTGTCTGTTTTGATCCCCAAGCAGTGTACTGTGCAGTGGTTATGTGACGAGCCTGCAGGCTTTCCGTGCGGAAGCGCCGCGAGGAGCGCTGGCTACGCGGGCGGCAGCCGTAGTGACACCTCGGGGATTCGCCTGCCCTCCTCCTCCCCTCCCACGGAGCGCAGGAGCCGGCGTGTGTGCGTGGCTCCTTCCTACCCTCCTTCCCTTCAAAGAAGATTCTTTGAAAAGATTCTAGGTGAATCATTTTTAGAGAACTAAATATGCATATGAAAGTTAAATGCGTGCAGTGTGATGTATAAGATGTAGGACTATTTTATCGGAGGGAAAGCTCTGGGAAGTAGCAAGGGAGATGCTAACACAGGCTGAGTGGTGGCAGCCAACCTGGGAAAGTACCAACTGCTCTCATCGGGCACGTTGAGCCACTCTGGATTGATAAAGTGCCTCTAAATCAGAAGACTCTGGGAGACTTTCAGCTACTGACTTGCCATAGTAATCTGTGACCTCTCTGAATGGGGCATTTTACAGACTAGAAGCAGGCAAGTGGAATAGGGGTTTAATTCCTCCATGCCCTCTAGTCCTCTGCTCTCTGCAGGTCTAACACGAGCTGTGTTTTCTGGAGCAGAGAGAACCGCAGTTGTGGAATGGCAGATGGTCTCTGCCTCTGTGCCACAGGAGTTTCACAGGGTCTCGAATTCAGGTCCACGGCAGGACTGGTGCCCCAGTGCCCCCGTCCTGAGGAAGGTCTGTGTTAGCACGCGTTGAGTTTCCAGGCCTTACTGCCGAGTTCCTTCAGTGAGCACTAAGCTAGCTCGAGTCCCTGGCGTCACCGAGCCCTCGTGGTGCAGGGATGTGCAGCTCGTGCCCATCAGCTGAAGCACCGTGACTTGCTACCCACAGTTACCGTTGTGTCCGCGAGTCTGTAATAATTACTTGTTGTTTGTGTGTTAGACAAGTGCAAATAATGAAATGTGCGTGTAAGGGTATAAATGCTTTGTAAAAGCTGTGTTTAGTCAGTCCTTGCTGCCTGGTAGTCAGGCAGGCCCAAGCAGCAGTCAGGTAGAGAGGTGGCAAGTTATGCTGCCCTGGAGCCACGTAGACTTCTGTGGAAATGTCCTACTTATGCAAATGGCTCATAAAAAAGGACAGAGTCTGCCCCCCGGCACATTTAATAGCGTTCTTAGGCTTTGCCAGGCAAGTGTTGCTTCCTGCCTCACGCTTTTGATAGATGGAAAGTAACTGCTAATGCGTTTTTAACTGTGAGGATTGGAGTGGAAATGTCACTGGCTGAAAGGCGTTCTCCCTTAACATGTCAAATGCCGCTAAGTAGGTAAGAGGGGTGTCTGCCAGGAGATGAATTTACTCATTTCGCCCTGTTTATGGACTCTTCTCGTAGGGCCCGGCGTTTCTGATAGCAGGTGCCTTCGGATCCGCAGCTGTGCCGCAGCTCTGCTTGGCCTTTGGAGGGCCACGAGGTGACAAAGACTGAAGTCTGAAAGCAACCCGGGTGCCCAGGGTGGGGTAGAGATGCGCCCGTGACAGCAAACAGCCCTCGTGGATTCTGAAAGTCGGAAACTCATCCCTTAGGTGTAGTTGCTCTCCCAGAGCCCAAGGTGTGGGAGCAGCGGGGTCCAGGAACCGGCAGCCGCCGCAGTGGGACACGGAGCGGCTCCCCGTGGGCAGCTCTGCCCTCTGCGCTGCCCTGGCGGAGGTTTGTTCCCATGCCCGGGGTTGCTCCCCAGCAGAGGAGTTTGTGCCGGGCGCGGACGACCTCTCCGATCCACCCCGGTGCTTCCCTCTGTTCTGTGTGCGCTGCTCCTTGGCCTGACTGCATAAAAACGTGGGCCTTGTTTTTGAGAGCAGTCAAATACGTCTCAAAATGCGCTATTAAACATCTCCATGGGGATTACTTAAAAACGTACCTGTCAAAGCCCTGTTTCTCTGTTCTTGGGCAAATGTTACAGTTGATTTTGGTGCATACCTGTGATGTGGCATCTTCTGTGCATATCCCTTTTTTCAACATAGGCCATGGCTTATGTGTTGCTTATGAAAATATTTCATTTATGAAAATAAGGCCTTTGCATCCCTGGTTTAGGGCAGATGTAGATGCTGCTGGATTTGCAGCACTGCCTGGTTTTTGATTTAGTTGACACCGAGGCTGTCTAATCTGTTGGATTGTATTGTCACACTGGGACCTGTGGGGAGCCACTGCAGGGAAAGCAGAAGAATAAAGGGCAAATAGGTGATGGGACTGGAGCACTCACTGAAGGGCTTTCTCGACTCAGAGCCCTCAAATCACAGAGTGTGAGATCTGCTGGCTGAAGCTGTGCCAGCCAACTGCTTACTATTGCTCTGCTGTTTCCAGGACAGTTTCAAGAATTCATGCATGCTACAAAAAATGGCATTTTCAGAACAGCTGTTGCATGAAAGACATGTCTGGTTACTAAAGCAGTTATATTTTTGCACTCCTAAAACCAGGGTTCGGATCTAAGGACTCATTCTCAGTAGCCCCATGTTGTTTGAATAATTCACCTCTGAGGAATGTTCAGACCTACACTTAGCTTTAATACCCATGGACTTATGAACCTTTCAAGAAACTGCATTTCAAGATGTCAAGATGCTGATTTACTTGCCTTTCCAGTTTTGTGTTTCAAATATCATCCTTCTGCTTTTCTACTATCATTTATTTAGGCATATTATATGGAGTGACAGAGCATGTTTCTAGCTTTATCAGGCACTGTAAATAACCTAACTTTGGTACTGATTTGCTTTCTTAAAATACGTCCATATGGATGGGGTTTACATTGTAAATACCACTGGGTTTTTAGCTGTCTGCAGGCAGTTTTGCTGAGTTAGATTATGCCAGATTTTTTGCAGTTTCCATAGGAGATGACGCTTACATGCTTGTGCTGTATATCTGTTATTTACCTCCTCTCTGTTCCTCTCCCTTGCCTGCCATGTGTTCGAGCAGCGGCTATTTCCTCCTCGGTGCAGAATGAAGCACCTGCCTCTGGTTTTGCTTTTGTGCACTGAGGGCATCAGTACTGTCTAGTGCAGGTTAAAGAAAAAAACAAAATGAGAGTGAAGCATCTTGTTCCCCTTTGAACCAAGGGAAAGGCTGAATTCAGAAATATCCTGTGGACCCTTCTGCTTTGACCCTGTTAACCAAGTCTGCCAGGAAAAGGGTCTCAAGGGGGCAGAAGGGACAGGGACAAGGACACTAGAAGTCTGCTGCTAAATGGGCNTCTCAAGGGGGCAGAAGGGACAGGGACACTAGAAATCTGCTGCTAAATGGATATAAATATTCGGGTGTAGGAGAGGGGCTCTTTGTGCTTTCCTTCTCCTTGATGTGTGGGTTTATGCCCTGATAGACTGGATCTTCCTTGTGAATAAGAGACCTGGGCTGGAGGACTTGAGTTGGAGATTGAGCTGAATTGGGAAAAATGCAGTGTTTACTGTATCAGTCTTCACCCATTGGGAAATACAGTGCAGTTGTGTAGGCAGCTGAATCTAATCTAAGGGCTGAGCAGGGTTCAAAGTGCTCCTAGGAGCAGTGGAGAAAATTGCTTGGCCAGCTAATGGGATTAGCTGACCATGTTCAAAGGGTTGCAGTGCACTAAGGAGCAGCTAATCAAGTAAGGTGGATATTTCTAATATTCATTGCTCTAATTTTTGTGTTTCATCAGGTATGAAAGGCTCAGTGGCTGCTTGAAAGGGAGCTGGAAGCCTCTGCAGGGTTGTTCAGTGTATAATAAACTAAAAAAACAGTAAAAACAGACAGAGAGGAAATGTTTGGGGAGTTTCTATTGCATTAAGAGTGCTTATGTATATAAACATATTACTCTGTTAGATGGTATTATCTTTCTGTGATGGTGTCTTCAAAGGAAGAGGCAACTGTGATTTAGGAGGCTAGGGGAAATCTCCTCAGAAATATCAATCACAGTTGGAATTATCTCCACATACAGCTGTTCTTTCCCCCCGTTTACAACTGCTGTGGTCCTTGGGAGAAGGAGCCAGGTGCGGGATTGCAGGCTGCTTCCTCCCTCCATCCAGTGGGACACGGGGCAGCTTGGAGGGAGGCAGGAGGGTGCCCTGCAGGCAGCTCTCTGCTTCATCCCATCCCTTTTCAGTAGGGAAACACCAGCCACTAATTCCACACGTGCACAGAGGCACTGAACAGGGGTTGCCTCCAGCAAGAGAGAGGGCAAAAAACCTGCGTTTGATACGGTCACCGATGGATATTCACCAAATAAGCATCGCAACAGGCTTGCTGCAACCTGTAGACAAGTATTGGATGTGAGCGTGACCCGTAAGAGCACATTAGCCATAGAAGCAGAGGAAATCACCCTGGTAATGAATGTGTAGAAGTTTCCAAAGATAGTGGGGAATTAACCCCGTTAACCTGGGGCAGGGGGAAGAACTTATGTCAATAAATATTTACTCGCCCTCTGTTTTTTCAAATATGCTCTTAGTTGTGCAGCCAGTAGAGAGTTTTCTGTAGGGATTCTATTAAAAAAATATACGTATGTATATTAATATTAACTTTGTGTCTTGTTGCCTTATTTTATTTCTTTGAAACAAGCAGTAAATTTACCATTGCAAAATTGCAATTTTTTTTTTCAGTTGTAAAATTTATCTCAGCTCATTTGTCATGAAAATGTGCCCCTTAGGACTAGTTTGAACAGTATCCCAGGTGTTTAATGTTGTTCACCTAATGAAGGCACAACTCATGAAAACAACTATTGAACTGTGGCACACCTCATGAATACTGAGGAGGCATTCAGATTTAAAATGCATGTGTACTAGTAACTGGGTCTATAAAGCGCCGCTCCCGAAGCCTCGACGCTCTCAGAATATTTCTCCATATGAACATTTTTCACTTGCATCTCTTTTTGCTTTCCAAGACAGTTTGTGTGTCTCCATTTAGCATCATCAAGCCAGAGAGTACAGTTATAATTAGCTTGGTCATGGAGAGCTTGGCAGGTTTTTTTGTGAAATACTGTAGTTCATAATATGCCTTATTAGTCACATTTCTGTCCTCTTAAATCAGGGAAGGTGAATTGTAGTAGGACACGAAGATGTAGTAGAGGAGGTAAAGAGGAGAGGAGGAGGCTGTTCGGTGCAGGTGCTGGGGTCCAGTGGCTGGGAGGCGAGCGTGCCCGCTGCACGTCCCGATGTCTTGGCATGGAGCTGGTTCTTGGGAGGAGACAGCGTTGCGAATGAGATGTCACTTGCTGCAGAACAGCTTTTCTTGCTGGGGAAAAGTTAAACCCAGCGGTTGCGCTTTGACAGCATCGCAGGAAGGATCGGTGTTCTCATTTACTCGTCAAAATTGTTAAAATTAGATTTATGAATTCAGACTGGCCAGGGATACAATTTCTGTTCCGAGTACAAAGGTCGAGGTACCCGTGTTTGTTGTTACTGGAATGGATGGTGAATTTCCCATTAAAAGTCCCTCTGAGCACGTCAGGTCCCCCTGCGGTGACCCAGCGTGGTGCTGGGGTCCACGGGATGCAGGAGGCAGCTCTCCCTGCGGAATTACCGCTCTCCCCTGAGTGCTCTTATCCCTCTGCTGTTGGCTGATCCGCAAGCGCAACTGGAGGATTTTTTTTTAATTATTGTTGTATATTTTTTTCCAGCAGTAATTCTTTTGTAATGCTGAGAAGTCTTTTTTTAGTGCAGCAATATTTTCCTGTGAATGAGCACTAACTACAGAGGAAAAATAAAGAAAAAATGCCAGGTAGCTCTGCTTTTAAACTTCTGCTGTATCCCAGAATAGCTCCAGACCTCATTCTGTTCCGAGATCTGCACTGCACATCTCTGCTCTGATATGCTGCTCTCTCTCCCTCTCCTGTATTTTTTAGTGAAATAAGTGGGAGTTCAGAGTATTTGGGAGTACAGTGTCCCTGGATCTTCCTTGCAGACCTGACACTAGAATTCTGCCCCCGTGTCTGAAATGCACAGGCTTCTGCAATATTAACCACTGCTGTGGAAAAAAACATACTCTTGATCCAGTTTGAGGGTTTTCACTTAGTCCTCTGCATTGCTACATGTTTTGCATTGTCTCTGTATTAAAATATGAAGAGTAAGTCTTGAATCTGTTGTTTTTAACCTTTTGTTAATTGTTAGACCCACCACTTGTAAGCCCAGGGGATGCAGCACATTGCATCACTGCGACATGGTTGAGAGAGATGCAGATTTTTAGACAGGGAACCTGAGCCAGGTTTGAGATCCCCTGGGCAGCTCCAGGGATTCTTGGAAATGCCATGGCTGCGGCAGTGGGGAGGTGCAGAATGGAGAGTCTTACTTGGCCATCTGAATTTCGTAGGTGTTGTGGTTTAGAGCCAGACACTTAACATCATTTTAATGCAGTTTTTGTGTCTGAATTAATATAATAAATGTCAATGTTGAATAGAATAAGGTCACATTTTACTACTTTGACCAGAAGTGTAATCTTCCAAGATTCAGTTTTATTACTATTATAACAGTCATGCTGGATAAGGTCACCAATATTTCTTTCAATATGAAGTAATATATGAAAGCATGGTTTATACCAACTTTATCCTCTGCAGTGAGGATTTGTGCTGCGGGATGTATTGACAGAGATCTACCGTGGATGTATTTGCATGTAGCACGAGGGCTGGTGTTTGGCATTATCTCGCTGTGATGCCGTGTTGGTAAGCTCATGCTCATTAGGGACTTAGTCACTGCAAAGAAACGAACCTTTGAGGCTTGTACTCCCCTACTTCAAAAGAAAAAGGGCATTTTTTTGCAGCAGTATGGATATTTAGGCTGAAAGGCGCCGCTATACACCGCACAGCATGATGAAAATGATCTGGCGTTTGCATACATATACTT
>VWPW01011265.1:256-18914 GCA_013389825.1 Crypturellus undulatus | reverse complement strand
GGGGGGGGGGGGGGGGGCAGAAAACAACCCTTTTGTTTCCAGACTCCTGATTTACCACCACAAGCCCTGAACCATATAACTACCACATTGTTATAAATGGATACGCACAAATCCTCTGAGCCAATCTATTTGTCAATATGCTTTTATTGTAAATAGCAATGTAAATAGCAAGCAAGCAGTGCTGGGTGGCCAGGCGCAGCACTGGGTGGCCGGGGAGTCTCCGCTCCACCAACGGCACGCAATTTGTAATTCACGAGAGCGCTTTTTATTCCCCCCTAGTTCCTCATTTTGTTGTCTTGCTGAGTCATTCGCCAGCCTCCTTTCTGCGCATGTCCTTCCTTGTTGCTAGGGGGTCTTCCAAGCCCTTTGGTGGTCTTCCTGGGGTCTTCCAGGTCCTCTGGTCGTCTTTTTGGTTGAAGGCTCCTCTTCTTCCTCGGTAAACTTTTCACCTTTCTGCTAGCGAGCATGCGCCCTTCAAACTTCTTTTTTTTGACTGTTCTGCAACCGGTTTGTGGTAGAGCTTGTGGTTTCTGCTACCACCACAACATGAACATCCTTTCACAGGAATTAGTAACACAAATCTTCCCTATCGGCCTTTGTGTAGCTCAAAAATATCCCCCACCACCACTTAATCATCCCTTTTGTTTAGGTTTGGGAGCCATTAGGCCCTGCACCAAGGACAAATTGCACTTAACACCTTGCACACTGTTGGTGGTGCGCCAGGGGCCAAGTGCACGCTCTGCTGCTAGCACCCGCATTCCGTGGGCGTGGGGAGCTGCCCCCTGCCCCATCCTTGTCCCCGCCGACGCCATCCACGACATAGCAGGGAAAGAGGGGACCTGCCCCTGCTTCGCAACAACCAATGGTTCTCCCCTTTGAGACTGGTATTTTGTGCAAAAAAGAAAGAAAAAAAACACTGAATTACTACATATACACATATAGAGGCTAATAAAACTATTCCTAAGATTGCTAAACACATTTTAACCCATGAACTTAGATCGGGGAACCAGGAAGTTAAACATTTCCATGTCTCTTCAAATCCAACAGGCGTATTGTCCTTATGAATTTCATGCATTATCCTAGTCTGTTTTCAAATTTCATTCAAGTCAGTAGAAATCCTCCCACTTTGATCTATATATACATAGCAGATGGTGTTAATTACTGTGCATTCTCCTCCTTGTGAGACCAATGACATATCCAGAGCCACCCTGTTTTGAATTGCTATTTTAGCGATTTCTGAATCTTCTTCTTCTAAGGCAATAATGGCATCAGAAGTTTCATTACCTGTATGTTCCACCACCGCGGAAATTCTTACCAAAGCNTCAGTAGAAATCCTCCCACTTTGATCTATATATACATAGCAGATGGTGTTAATTACTGTGCATTCTCCTCCTTGTGAGACCAATGACATATCCAGAGCCACCCTGTTTTGAATTGCTATTTTAGCGATTTCTGAATCTTCTTCTTCTAAGGCAATAATGGCATCAGAAGTTTCATTACCTGTATGTTCCACCACCGCGGAAATTCTTACCAAAGCCTTTTTCCAGTTCACTTACTCCTAACCATCTAGGCGGCAAGGCCCTCCATGCTTTATCCCCACATATCCAGTACCATCCAGATCCTTTTGGAACATTCCAATAACTGTCTTCTCTTTTTTTGTAATTGCATTCCTTATAGAAATTTTTCCTGATATCTAACCTGAACTTCCCTTGGTGTAACATGCGGTCATTTCCTTTTGTCCTATTTTTCAGTAGTTATTTTGGAGAAAAGATCGACCCCCGCCTCACTACAACCTCCTTTCAGGTAGTTGTAGAGAGCAATAAGGTCTCCCCTGAGCCTCCTCTTCTCCACACTAAATAACCCCAGCTCCCTCAGCCACTCCTCATGAGGTCTGTGCTCCAGCCCCTTCACCAGCTTTGTTGCCCTCCTTTGGACATGCTCCAGCGCCTCCATGTCTTTCTTGTAGTGAGGGGCCCAAAACTGAACACAGTATTCAAGGTGTGGCCTCAGTAGGGCCGAATACAAGGGGACGATCACTTCCCTAGTCCTGCTGGCTACACTGTTCCTGATACAAGCCAGGATGCCATTGGCCTTCTTGGCCACCTGGGCACACTGCTGGCTTATGTTCAGCTGGCTGTCGATCAACATCCCCAGATCCTTTTCTGCCACACAGCTCTCCAGCCACTCTGCCCCAAGCCTGTAGCGCTGCATGGGGTTGTTATGACCAAAGTGCAGGAGCTGGCACTTGGCCTTGTTGAATCTCATACATTTGGTTTCCAGTCCATCGATCCAGCCTGTCCAGATCCTTCTGTGACCCAGCTGGACTCCCACAGACCCAACATTTCTTAAAGACCCTGGCCACTTCTTCCCCTAGGGTCAAGAATCAATTCTCTATCTCCTGACTCGCTCCCAACCAGTGGTACGGATCTACAGAGAGTTAGCCGGGGCTTTCCATCCTTCTTCAACTGAGAAGTCCAGATTTCTGGCACCTTGGCCATCCATGCTCAGCTGTCTTGACTGATGTTTCTGTGGTTATAAGGTCCACTCCACTTTGCTGCCAGTGATGCTTCTTTCCATTCTTTGACCAAGATCCAATCTGCTGGTACTGCAAAATCCAAGGGCAGGGTCTGTGCAAGTGGGACTTCCTGTTGGAGAGTTTTTACAAGAGAAAATATTCTGGCCACATATTGTTCACTTATCTCTACCTCCCCACCAGATTGGGTGTTAGCAGGGTAGGGAATCCCCTTATTCTTGCTAAAGCTAATGGTAGAAGTCATGCCCACGGCATCTTAGTTTCTAACACCAATTTCAGAAGATTCCCTTTGAATCTTCCCATTCATTCTTTCCACTCTACCAGAGCTCTGGGGATGCCAAGGGGTCTGCAAGTCCAATTGAATCCCCAGGGCAGTCATAACACCTTGAAGGACCTTTCCTCTATCTGAATCTATCACCTCTAGCAGGCCATATCTTGGAATTATTTGTTCTAAGAACAGCTTAATTACAGACTCAATTGTTGCTGAAGCAATCGGAAATGCCTTGGGCCATCCTGTTAGCTGACATACTATTACCAGAAGATGCTTAAGCCTCCCTATATGGGGCAGATCAGTAAAGTCTACTTGGCATCGTTGGAATGGGCGCACAGCCCAGTGTCGTCCTTCCCTTGCAACTTCTGTTGTGGCTCGGCTGTTTGCCTTACAGCCCTCAATAGCTCGTTTGGCCAGAACAAAAAGACCAAGGGCAACGTAGGTTTTGAGGAAGGTTCCCACCAGTCCTCTAGAACCCCAATGGCTTCCTTCTTCTTCCCCACTATTTTCAATTATCTCTAATTCTTCTGTTGGAAAAGACATCTTTTCCGGTAATGGCTGGACTACCGGGAGGAGAGGGAGGATCTTAGTGCCTACTGCCTCCTCCGAGTATCCTGTCTGATGTCCCCTGATATGAATTATTGAAACCTTCCTGGGTAGGTTTACTACCTCCAGTAGGCGGATAATCAGATTCTTATGTGCCTTTCCTCGGCAAGTTAACAAGCCTCTTTCTTCCCACAGTTTTCCAAACATATGTACCACCCCATATGCATATTTAGAATCTGTAAAGATATTCATTACCTTGCCTTGGTATAATTCACAGGCTCTTATTAGAACATACAATTCTGCCGTTTGGGCTGACCAGGTAGACGGTAGCTTTCCTCCTTCTAGCAACTCCCTTCCCTTTTAATGATTGCATATCCTGTGGCTCGTTTCCCTTATATTACTCTTGAAGATCCTGATGATAAACACAGGATAAACACATATCACATGTGTGATAAACACATTGCCCCCATCTGGCCAAGGGGTATCTCTCAAATCTTCCCTAGCCCAAGTCTGGAGATCTATTACCTTCAATTCTTCTCCCTCAGGGCCAGTCAGTCAAGAAGCTGGGTTAAACCCTCCCCCACTTCTTAATTCTAAATCTTCCTGCTCCATTAAACGGGTTTCATACTGCAAGAACCTGGCGCTACTCATCCATTTAGAAGCCCTTTCAGTTAGAGATACCTTGACCTGGTGTGGGACCTTGACAACAAGGGATCCTCCTACGGTCAATATTTAGGCCTCAGTTACCACTAGGGTTGTAGCTGCATAATTCTGCAGACAATAAGGCCACCCCTTAGCCACTGGGTCTATCATTTTAGAAAAATATGCCACTGATCTTTGCATGCCTCTGTGCTCTTGCACTAAAATTCCCTTGGCATGGCCCTGCTTGACAACCACATATAATTCAAATTCTTTCTCTGGGTCAGGAAGAGCTAAAGCTGGAGCCTTGGTCAATTTATCTTTTAATTTTCTAAAGCTCTGTTCTGTTTTTTGTGTCCATACCACAACATTGGGGCTGTTTTGGGTTAAAAAGTCATACAGTGGTCTAGGTAAAGTAGAAATATCTTCAACCCAAGCTCTGCAGTATCCTACTAGCCCAAAAAACTGTCATAGCTCTTTCTTAGTCCTGAGTAATGGCACTTCTAAAATTCCCTGCATTCTTGCTGGGACAAGGTATCGTAAACCTCCGGTCAAAATGTTGTGAGAAACCCCAGAAGAGAATGCACCCAAGGACATATTTTCGCTACTGTTACTGGTACATTATGAGAGAATACGGACAAAACAGCAAACATGGGTTGAAGACCAAGATAAGGACTACTGTATCTTCAAGGAACTGTCCGAAACTGGGCAGTGGGACCAAAACAGGGCCTTCTGAGACAGAATAAGACCATATATGGAAGTGAGTTACTAGAGGTCATCTAATGGACACAGAAAGATGACCACCAGGGGTCTCAAAAGACCACCAGAGACCACCAAAGGGACAGAGGGCGCACGCGTGCGAGGATGGGGTATAGTGTAATTAGTTCTGGGAAATAAAATGAATATGTATGATCATTCAAAGAATTTAATGCATATGTAGATAATAGAGAAATAAAAGTTTTAGCAAATGCACCTTAAGCCATGCACAATAGGTGGAGCTATCCCTTGTGCATCCAGCGCTGCAATAAAGTGAATGCCTGCTTCTTAATACTACATTGGTGTTAAGAGGCTTATTCCTGGTTTTCGGTGACAAAAATATGCCCCAAATATTTGACCCTTCTTTCCACCATTTGTGTCTTTTTTCAGACACCCTTTTGGGGCTAAGAATTTGAGCAACTTCACAGTGGCTTCCTCCACCACCCCCTCCTGTTCCCCTGATAGGAGCAAGTCTTTCATGTACTGCAGTAACCTAACTCCTGGAGGTGGAGTAAATTCCTTCAATATTTTCTGCAAAGCTTGTCCAAATAGGACCAGTGTCTCAGTGTATGCTTGCGGGAGGACCATCCATGTCAACTGTTGTTTTATCATTTTTCTTCCCTCTTGTTCCCATTCAAAGGCACTATCTTCTATGAGAGGGCATCCAAATCAAATACTGAATAGTAATGATGTAGTAATGATGTAGTAATGATCTCAAAAAATAAGATACTGCTTGTTAGAGATTACCTGGCCTGGTTGCTTTAAAGTAAGTTGGAAAGGTTCCATGTCCAGTTTTCCATATTTTCCTGGAACTGCCCACACTTCACTGTGGCACACTTCAGATCAGCATAAGCTTTATCAGACATTTTGCACCAAGTTACAATAGTTTTAGCTTCTTTATCATCCCTTACAATACCAATTTGCATTCCCAATTTAACTATCAAATCCCTTCCCAGCGGATTGCAATCACAATTTGTGACAAAGAGAAAATCATGCATCTCAAATTTATTACCCACATCCACTAATAGTGACTGGATAAGACACACCTGCTCGTCTTTTCCTCTTGCCCCTTGGATAACCCAGGAGCCTTTTGACAATTGCCCTCCTTTTGGCATAAAATTCTATGTGGATCGAGAGGCTCCTGTGTCTATCCAGAAATGCAATTCCTCTCAGTTCCGACCCACCCTACATGTTATCAAGGGCTCCTGCGTGGTGAGTCCCTGGTACAATGGGAGCCCCTGACACCCCTAACAATCCATTTCCATCAATCAGTGAATTTCCTCTTCCTGAGGATCTATTGGCCTCTGTGGGCATTTCCTCCTCCAATGTCCTTCCTCTCTGCAAAATGCGCACTGATTTCTCCCCAGTCTCTGTTTTGGTTGGATATCTTCTGTTGAAGAAACCATTCCCCTGCTCTGCCTTTGATTAGGCCCTTGAGATCAAGCCCTTCCTCTGTCTCTCGAGGGTCCCACAAATCCTTGTGACTGTTTTCTTGGGGGTTGTATACACTGGGCCATAATCCTTGCCTTCGTTTTTGCCTTCTCATCCCTTCTCACATACACCTGCTGTGTTCTCTTTACCAATTCCTCTAATGGTCTATCCTGCCATCCTTCATCCTTCTGCATCCTCCTCCTTATATCATGCCAAGATTTAGTGACAAACTGCACTTTCAGTAATGTGTCTGGTCGCTCAGAGTCCAATCCTTCCTATTTCCTCAAAGTGTCCCTAGTTCTTTCTAACCAATGAGAGGGTCTCTCATCTTTTTCCTGTTCCAAGGACATAGGCTTTGATATATTATTAGTTCTAGGTACTGCCATTTTAATGGCTCTGATTATGTATGTGCGATAATGGCTAAACTGACTCAAACATTTGGATCCCAATGGGGGGGTCTCCTGTTGGGATCGTATCATCCACAGTGGGTGTGTCTATCACATTTTGGCCCGCCTGGGGATGCTTGTCCTCCCATAATTGACGAGTTTTTTGCAAGATCATCCTCTTTTCCTAAAAGAAAATCCCAATCCTTCCAAGGGTAATCTGCATTTCCTGAATATTCATCTATTTTTTCCTGCACTCCTATAGGATCATCTAAATAAGGGGGCAGTTCTTTCTTTAAATCCCCTTACATCTTGGGTGTTCAGGGGCACAATTACAAATCCAAATGCCCCATCCTGACCTCCCAGTGGAACCTGTCCTAGAGGCATTTGACGAATTTTTGGCACCTCGTACTGGGTTCCTTTTCTTGTTATTGAAAGGGACAAAATGTCCCATTCCTCCTCTTCTTCACTATTGCTAGAAGCAGGAGGTGCAGAGAGGGCGGGAGCAGCAGCTCCTAATGGTTCTTTCCCCCTCCTTCAGATTCCTGTTTCCCTTTTTCTCCTCTCCCTTTTGTTACATAGTTTCCTCTAGATATTGCCATTAACCATACTGACCCACCTTCTTTCTCGATAGGACCCTTCTCAGTATCGTTGAGATACAGGCACAAAACCTGACAAATAGGATCATCATTCAACCCTAGAGGGGATCACCTAAATCCCCCTGGTAATGTATATTCTGACCTAGCGGTCCTTTCCATTGGCCTAGTCCTTTCCATCAGATCTAGTGGTCCTTTCCGTCTGACTACTTGCGGACTCCCCTGGGATTTTGGGGTCATCACCCCTTTTGCTCCCCGTTGTCCCATAGTATTCACCAGTGAGATTTCAGTGGTCCTTTCTGTCAGACCTAGCCCTTTCCATTGGACTACTTGAGGACCACCTCGATCCTACCTGCGGATCCCCCTGATCCGCTGTTTGTCTGTCTCCTGACAGGCTTGGGAAACTAATCAGTCGTGCGGTGCTGGCTGCCATCGAAGGGAATCGATCATCAAAAGCTTTGGTCAGGCGCGTTGTTGACCCTGATTACTGTCCACCATCCCCAGAAGGTGGAAGGATCCCGGATGAGCCCCTAGTTGTGTGGAAAATCTTCATGTCAAAAACCGGATGTCCAAAAAGAAGACAGAGGAGTCCTAAAATTTTATTCAAATAAAGGGAGAGTCCACTGGGCATTCCCCTGTGGGTTCTCTCAAATTGTTGGAGGACGCAGCCCCCTTCTATCCTAATTTCCCGGCCGAGGGACGCCCTCTCCTTTTCCCCATTGGCCAAGGCACTCAGAAGTTACAGACTTCCCAGCCCACCTATATCGAACTCCCTGCCTCCCCACTTGCCAAAGAATTTGGCAAATTCCCTCCTCATCCACTCTCATCTGAACTCTGGCGAAACACCAAAATCTTGTGGAGTTTGGTGGCAGTGATACTTTTTAGGATGAGAGTCTTCACCAAGACAAGATACCACTTACTCATTCTACAGGCTCAGACTTTCCTCTGGAGGATCCCAAGGAGGCGATATCCTTCCCTCACATCATAGAACAGAAAGAATATGGGACTTGTCAACAAGGAGAGGAAGAAATCCTTCAATATGCAGCCCCTCTAGCCCAATCAGGAATTATGTTTTGTGTACTGAGGGCATGTTTCATTTATTCTCTGTGACTCTGTGGTTGGCCACAACCTTCTAGTTACAATTAGGGCAAGACTTTGGAGTTCCGCATGTTTAGTTTAGTTTAGTTTTTAACACTATTGATCAATTGTATTTCCCTAATGAGTGGAACACACAAGTTTGTGTCTTTACAAATAAGGGAGTTCCCCCACATTCTTTGGCTGATGAGAGGGACAAAGGAGTATAAGCCTTTAAAAAGGAGGGAATTGCTCCCCATTCTTTGGCAAGGGGGACAAAGGAGTCAGGTGACCTCAGGTGAGACTAGGAGGGAGGCAGAGAGTTTTAGGATAGGCGAGCCAGGAAGTCTGTAACTTCTGAGTACCTTGGTCAATGGGGAAAAGGAGAGGGCGTACCTCGGTCAGGAAATTAGGATAAAAGGGGGGCTGTGTCCTGCAGCAATTTGAGAGACCCCACAGGGGTATGCCTGGTGGACTCCCCCTTTATTTGAATAAAGTTTTAGGACTCCTCTGTCTCCTTTTTGGACATTTGGTTCTTGACAGCAAGATTTTCCACACACCTAATTTTTCTAAAACATGAATCTAGTGTTTTTGACAGAGCAATATATTCTCGAGACACAGATAACTGACTGTAAACCTCATGTCACTATAGGTTTTTCTCCTTGGGGTTTTCAGCAGGAATTATTTGTGCTTCCATTACCCTTTTATGACAGAGTAATGCATTAAAATAAATGTTTAATAGAAGTTTACAAGAACGGACAAAGGAATTGTTACAGTCTACCATGTAGAACATAAAGACATAATGTAAAATGCATAGTTTATACTTGCAGCATGCAACCACTTTAAATGACATCAGTATCAAATATGAAGCATTATCATGCTAATATATGTACACACACACACACAAAAAAAGGAAAGAATACAAGTAGTAACTGATTTTAAATATCCTTTGAGTATTAGCCTTAAAATATTACAGGGTTCTATTATCTGGTTGTTAAAATCCTAGAAGTCTAATCTGAGTTACATAAGAACATATTAATGCATTTTTAAAATATATGAATAAGTAAAAGGGAGAAATCACTCTTGGAATCCAGAGTGGATTTTAGTAGTTTTATTTAAAGCTTCTAAAAAATGGTTTAAATAAAGGAGATATCAACAAAGCCTTAAATATAGATGAGCTGACACCAACACAATAGGAAAAATCCCTTCTCATTCTGAAAGCTTGCTACAGCACTGCTAACATATTTTGTTACAGTGCTTAGTCCTTTACCAAATGTCTAATTTCAGATCCATTTCACATGCTTTCCTTGCAAGGTTTAATGTACATGATTAATCTCGACTTGGCTTAACACTGCTAGGAATGTGGCAATGACCTCAGCTGAACACTGGCAAAATTATTAATGTTACATGAACTGAGATTTTTTTTTAACTCAGGATCCTGGCAAGACAGGTCCATTCAATGACTAACCACTGATTGAATTTTCCAAAACTCCTGGCCATTCTGTGAGATAAACTATTCACAAAAGGTCCCTATTAAATATAAGGTTGTCATTTCTTTTTTATTTTTATAGTGAGGGCTGTGAACTGCATGAACTGTTTGTTTGTGTTTTTGATTTTTTATGATGTGGGAAAACAGGCAAACAGTTGCTGTGATGATTGTCAATTCTCTTAAGTCAAGTAGAGAAAATGCAATAAAGCACAGTTTCCATGGCAATGCATTGCAACCTAGTACCTCTGGATTATGAGCCAACTCACATCTATGATCATTATTTGTTGATAGGCATTAATTAATTAAAAGCATTAATTTCAGAGATAAAACTGGAATGTTGAGCTAAGTTATAATAATGTTTAAATATTTCCAAGGCAGTGGCAGCAAATCAACAGTAGTTACATTGCCAATTACACAATGTTAATAAACTAAATGAAAACACTTTTATTTTTGGTTCTTTTTTTTTCTAAGAAAAAATGATGTAACAAATGTATACATCTCCAAACTTGCAAATAGTAATTGACATGTATTCCCTGCTGCTGTCTGTTTTCACAACTCAATAATATTTGACCCAAACAGTAGGTAAGGATGATGGATCTGCTTCTAAGTGCTTTTTGCTATCACTACTAGTAGTCAGCACCATGGCAGCACTGGAGTCCTTGGAGGTCCAGAGGGCCTGGTGGCCATTCGGGGCAAGTCCAATACCAGGCATGAGACACCTATCACACTCGCCCTGCAAAGCTGCTCTGCAGGCCTGTGGATGGGCTCTCTTCTGCTTGGGCACCCTGCTTTTAGAGAGGGTCTAGTTTGGTAGTCTGTGGTTTTCCTCTATGAATGTTAATATTGGTGAATTTTATTTGGAAATCTAGCGGCTTATCAATAGCCATAAATGACTATGCATCTTGCTGCCTCTAATTCAAAATCCCTGCCATTCAAAGGCTTTAGCATAACCTTCTTTAAAGCCGTGCATCTTGAATGTTGCCTTTACAGTGCTACCAGGTTTTAGAGAAGAGGCTTGATAAGATAACTCCTAACCATATATTTGTATTCACTGGAACTCTGGATCATACAGCTCAGGGGGCTACTAAAAAAAAAAATGTTGTCCTTTTAGCTACAAAAAAATCGTATTTGACCAGCTCTATCCACTGCAAAGGGCCAATTGAATAAACATATGCAGCAGTTTTGGGAACAATGGAAGCATATGCACAACCATTTAAAACTTCTTAGTCTAGTATGTGAATAAATAAATGCTTCTTAAAATACATTGTTTTTCGCGGCTAGATAGCAACAGCTTTATAGGTTTTCCTATAACATTTTATGAAAAGGTCCTGGCTATTACAGAAACAAGTGACTTTTTTAGAGAGGTTTGCCCAGCAGAACACATCTACTCCTTCGCAATGATTATCATATAAATATCCATTTGAAGATCTTTCAAAATACAAGCCTCTTGGACTTCTTTATGTAGCACTATTGCTGCAACATATCTTAATGACTATAAATGATGCATCAAGGGCTCTAATTCTTACCATCATTAGGACTTATATATTCTGATATTTTGTGTGCTTTAGGGAAAATACAAGAACTGACTTTCATTCAAATACAGAGAAGAGGGGAATTCATTGTTCTGAAGCTCACACACTTTCCTGAGCACATGCTGGATACCTGAAGGACAACACTGGTGCCTTAAGGGACTGGGGGAAAGTTGAAGTGAGCAAGCTAGTTACACCAATTTGGGGAAAATTGTGCGTAGGTCAAAGATACTCATGAGAAGTTCAATGATTCACTGAGTGATGCATTATACTTGACAAGGATCTTTAGTGTAGAGGGAACAGAATGCATCAGAGGCACATAGTCCTCCTTTCACCAGATATCTGCCATAAATACATTCCAAGAGGGGATGGAGAACTGGCAATTAATCACAGTCGTTCTAACATGGGCACAATCAGGCTCTGCCTTTTTTCCATAAGGTGAAATGACACGTAAAACACAAGGGAAATTTGGAAATCTGTGCAGCCATTTGCCCCTCTTCTCCTGATCTTTCTATTATGTGAACGCACTGTCTGTTGGTTGAATCTCTCTGCGCTGGACAGAACAAGCATGCTACTTGGATGCTTTCTCTTGTCCGAGTACCTACCTGGTGTGCAAGGTGGCTTTCATCAGGTGGCTTTCAGATGGAATCTAACGGGATCCATCTTTCTAAAATGGGGAAGAGGGCCCTGGGTCATGAGCTATCAGGGCTCATCAAGAAGACTTTAAACTAGATTCAAGGGGGGAGGGGGGTATCATGAGGGAAGCAGGTGATGGCCTGTCATGTCAGTCACAGCAGCCTAACTCCATAGCCTGTGAAGGGCACCCTAAGCCTGAAGAGGCTAAATGGAAAAATATGAGAACTTCTGAAGGCCCACATAGTCAAGTTGCAGCTGCCCCAGCTAGAATGAGAGGCATACTGGGAGCCAAACTCAAATGCCTCTATGTAAATGCATGCAGCATGGGGAATAAACAAGGGGAAACATGGGGAATAAACAGAGGGAATTGGAGATGCTGTGCGATTGCAGGGCCATGATCTCATTGCAATTACTGAGACATGGTGGGACAACTCTCATGACTGGAATGTGGCCATGGACGGCTTTAGGCTTTTTAGGAATGATAGGCCAGGAAGGCGAGGTGACAGAGTGGCTCTTTACATGAGAGAGCAACTGGAATGTATGGAGCTCAGTGTAGGGGAGTATGAAGCACGAGTCGAGAGCCTGTGGGTGAGGATTAAAGGGCAGGCCAACAGGGGCGACACTGTACTGGTAGCTTACTATAGGCCTACTGATGAGGAAGAGGAAGTGTATGAGGAGTCATTGTGTGCTGTCATTTCTGCTTCTCCTTGTACATTTGCACCGGTGATAACAAACCAGATGTTTGACAAGCACAAATCTGCAAAATTCATGCAAAGATCTGGCAATATGGTGGAGAAGGAGGCATAATAACACCTCTGCTACTTTAACAGCCCCAAACCACACTGATGTGAAAAATTCTTCATGCCTTCCATTTCTTTATCTGGTAATCAAAGCAAATATATTTAAATATAAATAAGAATGAATTGACATAAGAATGTTAGTGAATTCAAAATGAAGTCTGCAGTTAGAAGTAATACCAATTATTAGACCAATATAGTTGGAAAATTAGCAATTTCTTCATTCTGAAGTATCTACAGGCTTTAAGCCTTCACCTGACAATTTAAAAATCTCTCTCTTTTTTTTTTTTCTCTCTACCTATGGCTCTGAAGGAGCTGATCGGTACCCATGGCTTAAATGGTAACATACTGCTTGCACTTGAGAGTACAAAGGGCAAACCTCCTCTGAATCCCTTTTCCTTTTCCTCCAAGAAAATAAAAACATATAGGCGAAGTTTACTGAGGAAGAAGAGGAGCCTTCAACCAAAAAGACCACCAGAGGACCTGGAAGACCCCAAGAAGACCACCAAAGGGCTTGGAAGACCCCCTAGTAACAAGGAAGGACATGCGCAGAAAGGAGGCTGGCGAATGACTCAGCAAGACAACGAAATGAGGAACTAGGGGGGAATAAAAAGCGCTCTCGTGAATTACAAATTGCGTGCCATTGGTGGAGCAGAGACTCCCCGGCCGCCCAGTGCTGCGCCTGGCCACCCAGCACTGCTTGCTTGCTATTTACATTGCTATTTACAATAAAAGCATATTGACAAATAGATTGGCTCAGAGGATTTGTCCGTATGCCTATTGACAAATCGATTGGCTTAGATGATTTGTCCGCTTATTCGTTTATAACAGTCCTGATAATTTAAGGTGAATTGTCATGTTTATGTTATTATGATTTTAAGTATATCATGTTATATTTACCTTTTGGATGCTTTCAGGGTGTGCATTTTGAGTACGTTTTCAAGCTATATCCCGTTGTGACCTCCCTTTCAGGAGCTCCAAAAGAAAAGATCACGTGCAGGACGTCACCGGGATAGAGCCCGTTAACTAAGTTCGTAGTTTTATTTCTATTATGTGATGTTATTAACTGGTATGTTTGTGTTAATAATTACTTTAATGATTTAGGGTATATTTTCCTGAGTAGCTTTCGGACTGTGTTCCGTCTGGCCCACGGGTTAGAGTCCGTTAGCAGAACTCCTAGTTTTACTTCTGTTATGTCAAGAATTTGGTATTTAAGCCTTATGTTAAGGTACTGTATGTAATGATTAACTGTGTTTGGCTTGAGGTCTCGTATGTAATGATTATTTGTGCCTTTTGTTTTATGTTGGAGTCATATATGTCTGTGTAATTTGCTACGGTTGCACGTTGTACTTTTAAGCATAAGATATGAGCCTTCTGTTTTAAGGAAGTGGTTACGTTGTAACACAAGTGTTTCCCGCTGGAGTTGGAGCTTTAGCGTGATTAGTCTGTTATTACGGTAAGGGTGTTGCGCGTTATATTCAGGGGTTTTGGTTATTGTTCATTGTTGTTGTTGTTGAAATTCTGTACTTACCTTTTCCCCTTCCTATTTGAAAAAAGGAGGGAGATGTAGGGAGACGCAGTTTGGGTTTGGGTGATGCTATATCAGGAGCATCTTATGTAAAGGGACGTACAGGGGGGTACCCCTGACCCATATGTGACTCCGGGCCTGGAGCATGCTCAGTCAGGCCGGCAGGCCTGACTGAGCAACTCATAACACCTACCTGGAAGGCTCCAGAAGCCCGAGGGTGGGGACTGGAGCTCCCAAAGGTGGGGCCTGGAGCTCCCAAAGGTGGGGGCCGGAGCATTCTGCCCCGGCCAACTGACCGCCCACCGACAGAGCTCCACCAACCACAGGCGTCCCATAATTAGCATATACCAAATCCCTTACCTTGCTCCTCCCTTTCTCCGCCCCTTTACCTTTCCTTTATAAGTTACTGTTCTTGCTCATTAAAGTTGGCTGTCAATTATAACTCGTATCGAGTCGTCTGTCGGTAGTCCATGCGAGGTTTCCCCGATATGGGCGACTGACCTATCGCCTTTTCCTGACCTGATCTGGACCTGGGATCCAGGATGGTGGTGGATCATCTCCGCCGCTCCTCCCCTAGCGGCAGCCATGACGGATCCCGAGGTGAGTGACACTCCTGTGAATGGGGCGATACTTCCGCGCCGTTTGAGAGGCCAAGACGGAGCCCGTGCGGGAGGGGGATGCCCCGAGACGCACGAGGGAACGAACACCCGTCTGGCTTCAGAAGCCCTTCGAGGATTTCCCTGCAATAGTGGAGAGTGGCTTTCCTATATCCAGAGCAGCAATAAGTGTGGTGAGCATAATGCCAGGGATCTCATGTATCATCCTGAGTCCAATACATGTATTTAGTACAAGTAGCTTCAATTCTTGGCTGTCTCACCCTAATAGAGATACAACACTCCTATGAAGATCAATTCTGGGCTATACACCATACTTCTCTTATCTCTCTAAAGTATATTCCCAAATGGTAGCGATGCTTGTCTGTTCCTTCATCTGAATTAAATGACACATGCACAAAATTAATATTAATATTCTTTTGTATTTGTAGGTCTTTCCAAATTAGCACTTTTCTATTAATATCAGATAATTTAAAACAAGTAACTTGACATACTTACTAAAATCTAATGGTAGTGATATAACATGGTTTCATCACTCCCTTTCATTTTACATTATTTTCATTTTGATTGCCTTTTCTGTACAGCACTTGATGGACATTTAATGCAGTTGCATTATTCTCCTGTGGCTGGCCTTATCATCTAGTTCTCATAAAAAGTACTGAAACTTCTTTGCTGGAATTACTGAACTTGGGGCAATTTACCAAGGCAAATCAGTTACAAAAAGAAAAGAGCCACAATGCTGTTTTCCAGGAAGGTAGATACCACTTCAATGTGGGACAGTAACTACTAAGGTGGAAATCCCAAGGTTAGGTACAAAATAGTGACGTAGTTCTTAGGCAGTAATTACCCTTAGCAAGATATGGAAAGTGAAGATCATCTTGAGATGCAGATGTTTCACTAATCTAGTGTAAAAACGTGACAGGCAGTAACTGAATTAATACGATCCCATGGACAGTGCTAGTGACAGTCTGAAAAGTATTTCTTTTAGCTATTGATGGATATTATGGAACTTTTAGAACTTAGTAGACTGAAAAAAGTAAACATTTAGATTTTTTACAGTGCTTTTCATTTTAGACTTTCAAAGAACCTTGTGAATGCTAATGACTCAGATTTCAGAACACATCCCTGAGGTTTGTAATATCCATAAAAAATTTCTTGCACTGACTGTACTGGCAAATAATCCCATTACCAAAGAGAAAAAAAAATACTACCAGTGTAGCAGAAGAGATGTCCATGCTAACTGTGCAGAATATTCTTTTCTCTGCTATTGAAGTATCAGAACTTTTGGCTATGCTGAACATGAGCTACCCCAAAGTGAGAGGACCACAAATCTAGGCCAATTAAATTATAGCCAGATAATCTAGCCAATTATACCCAGTCTTGTGCAACTCCAAAATAAAGGAGCAAATGTCTCCTGCATGTGGGATTACTGATTCATTGCACACCAGGCTGCCAAGTTGCTTTTCGGACAGCAGTTTTTGGCGACCCAGGTGGGACCACTGTAGAAGCCTTGCCCAGATCACCTTGCCAGTTCCTGGCAGGGATACGCTGCTTTCTGGACTCCAGCATGCACTGACCTCTTCTTCAGGGACTCTGTGAGCATCCTCCCCAGCAGGAGCAGGTAAGCAACTCAAAGGTGCAACACAACAGTTAATAAGAGACATTGCATGTGGGGAATGGTTTAAGGGTAACGATCCATCTAAGGCAATGGTCTGGGGCAATAATTACTAGGTATAATATATTGCCAGCTTTGTGCATGTTTGAACAGTGACAACTGGAGTGCATGAAACCAGGATTGATAAGAACGTTCTTTCATGGGTAATAATATGGGTAATGGTATGGGAGCAGGACAAGGGACAGGCCAATCCAAAGAGGTACCCTCTTGTTCTCCTTTAGAATGCATCCTGAAACACTGGGAAAAGTTTGGGTGGGATCCCCTAATGAGGAGGGAATTAAAGGAATATTGTACTCAGTGGTGGCCATAGTAAACTATAACACAATTTTTTCTAACTTACGTTGTTTTACAGGAGGCAGGATAAGTGGATAAGTGGGATGATATCCCATATGTAGATTTGTTCTTTTCTTTGAGAAATGATCATGAAACAAGAAAGAAATGTAAATTGTTGGTATCTGATTCAAATGCATTAATGATAACGGAGGACAAAAAGAAGGTGTCTTGGTGTTGCTTGGCTTGCAGTACTGGGAAAAATGTTTGAAAGTGGATGATAAGGAAGAGGATTTGCATGTCATCTTATGTCATGTGGAAATCGTTGCTCAGCTAATAGTTTCCCATACAGGTCACATGGCTATTGCGCATGGTTATTACCATTTTTCTTTGAAACCAGAGGCTTGCAAATGACATGCTTGCAAATGCTGATAAGGGACTGAAACCCATTTCTCTGACAGTGCAAAGAGCAGATGCTCTTATGGATCTTGCCTGAAGATTCTGGAAGAAGCACATTGTAAGAATGACATACCCTTTCCCTAAAGGTATAAAACACAGCGTCTAGCATGGATAGGTTAAGCAGGGATTGGGAACGACACCTGACTAACTCCTCTGGCTGGACTGTGAGTATCCCTCCGTTCCACTTAACCAGGGACGCTGGGCTAAGGCAACTCCTTATAAGGTTGAGAGTCCCCTGTACATTCAGGATGTAGAAACTCTAGCAGTTCTCAACTCTTTGCAAGTTTGAGAGGTCCCTGTATACTCGATGAAGTAACACTATAGTATTTTATTTCATTTTATTTTTATTTCTTTTTTTTTTCCTGGGACAAGCAGTATACTCCATTTAGTTGTGCTAATTGCTAGTTGCTATTTACTGATTGATCAGCCCATCCCTGTAACAGTCGCGCCAGGTAATGGTGGATGGTGGATGTTGTTATCACAGAGATCTTGCGCTGGTGAATAAAATCAACTAACTAAAGTCCAGTGACTGTTGCCCCACTGGATTATTTTACTGTCTCTTTTAGCAAGATAGCATGACAACTGTATTAATTCCCCCTGCTGTTCCAAAGTCTCTTGTTCAGTGATGTGTTCACAACGTGCTGGGTTTTTTTCCCCTGTGACCTCACTGCTCATTGATCATGGTCTTGGTGGTCTTTCTGTCCCCACATGCCCTTGCTTCGCCCCTGCCTTCTGCTCTCCTGCCTGTTACCGAGGCCTCCCCAGGTCCTCCTCAGCACAGTCCCTGTTGGGGTTTACCTCTGGCACCTCACCTGAGGCAACCCTGGCTTGCCAGCTCTCTGGCATGTGCTCTGCTTTGCATCCTACATCCTCAGCACACTTTTCTGGTCCTCACCTTGCAGGGTAGCAGGTGGACATCTTCCCTAAAAGCAGTCCAGGCTTGGTCCTGTGACAAAATGGGAGGCAAACTTTACAAGATTTCAGCATATGCGCACACCCACCTGTCAAAGCCTTTAAATCCTTCTTTGATTTTAATTTATTTTGCAGTTAGAAAACAATTTCCATTTGGACATTGCAGTAACGCAATTAAAAATATGGAAATATTTGTGGCAGCTAGTTGAACAGGTGTCTATTTTACATGTTAGACACATCATTTGAAATGGGAAAGATTTTTAAGACCAGATAGCATGGTGTTCACTCAGGGTTATGGCTCATAGGTGTCCCTAAGGTCAGGTTTGAGAGAAATTATTTTTAATCTGACCACATTAACCCTACAGTTTCTTTAAATGCAGTGTTCTTCATTTTATGTGTTAAGCCTGATGTTTCAAAGAGAGGGGAGGGGGAGAAGAAGAGAGAGAGAGAGAGAGAGGAAGAGAGAGAGAGAGAGAGGAAGAGAGAGAGAGAGGGGAAGAGAGAGAGAGAGAGAGAGGGG
>VWPW01011264.1:363596-413681 GCA_013389825.1 Crypturellus undulatus | reverse complement strand
CTTCCTAAAGAGCACACAGCCTTCCATTTTTTCCATGATTTTGACCAAAGGTATACAAAAGGTATACAAAAGGTATACAAAACTGAAATTTTGAACAGTGTTTT
The DNA here is from genome assembly GCA_013389825.1 of Crypturellus undulatus. Classification (NCBI taxonomy): domain Eukaryota; kingdom Metazoa; phylum Chordata; class Aves; order Tinamiformes; family Tinamidae; genus Crypturellus; species Crypturellus undulatus. Next base: position 413,577 of record VWPW01011264.1, on the reverse strand, counting down.
TTAAGATACAGATTATTGGATATATCTTCTTTTCAGTAATAGTGTTGTGGCAATGGGTACACGTAACATGTTAACTTGTAACTTTGAACTAACATGAAAAACTGGCACTTGTAGCTATTATTTCAGTTGAACTACTTGATGCTTGCTTCTCAAACTGTTAATCCATGGGATGTAAATCAGAAAGCATTAGTCTTTAACAAAATAAATTCACCATTTTCTGGGCTTTATCCTTTCCAACAAAAGTTCTCACACACCATAAAACGGAGCTATTTTTAGCTAATTTAGCTCATCATTAAACCAAATACCCAAAGCTATATATCTCAGTTGCTGCTTTACTGAGCCAACTTAGTTGAGATGCAACAGAGCTGAGAGTCAGTGACACAGGTTTACTCTTTTCATCCTGCAATATGCAATAGCATTCAACCTATACATCCAACCTATAGTATCTCTTACTTCATTTAACTTAGCGGGCAGAGTGAGTGGAAACACTCATTCATACAGCTAGTTAGGCTGCATAACCGAAGAGCAGCCATTAGCTGAAGGAAGGAAGGAAGTTGAAAAAAAAAGGGAAAAAATCCAGTAAGTAACAGAAGTGACATAAAGCATCTCAACAAACCTAGGATTAAAATTCTCTCACATGAGTTCCTTTTTTCTTTTTTTTTTAAATTCTGTCACTTTTTCTGCTGAGGCAAATCTCTCAGGAAGATGTTAATGCTAACTTTCTTCCCCTCCTGAACATATATCACTCATTTAATTGTGAAAAACCTCCTCTCTGTTCAACAGTTTACACGGGATTTCCCAGATGTAAGAGTTATGATTATGCAATTTGACCCTTAAATGTAGATTCGGTATGCATGGGACTTCACATCTTGCTTATCGTTCTGCTGTGCATTTAGAGAAACTGTTCTCTGCTTGGTGCTTTAGCAGTAATAATAGTGGCTACAGTTTCTAAGCAGAATGAAAATCTGGACTATTTATCTACCAACTGCCAAAGTCATTCCTCTTGCTTTAGTAGATCCCACTTTTCTGCTCTTTACAACCTTATTTTATTAGAAATTGATGGTAATTCTGGAAGATAGGGGAAAATCATAATTCCATCCTGCCAAGACTAGAAACAGTAAAAAAAAAAAAAAAAAATTTAGTACAACCTCTACTAACATATCAAATAAACCCAACACATATTTTTGTGATCAGGATCTTTTTGTTTGGAAAATATATTCTAATATAAAGAAGAGAAGTAAACTTGCATGAATTTCAGATACCTGAAAAACATTTAGCCATTCACCATTCTGTAGGAGTCACCTGATAAAACCCCTTGACTGAGCAAATGATTACTATCAGTCTCTATCCTGTATGCCAGGCGAATATTTTCACTCTGTCATCTCGGCTGTACAATAGAAAGATGGCAATAATTAAAAGAAAGATTCTGAGAAACGTGACATGACCATATCCCAACCATCTGTTCAGCCTGTATTATTTCCTGGGTGCCTGTAAAGGTATTGAGTAACTAACAGAACTCTGCTTTTTTTCAAACCAGTTGCTAGTTTGGACCACAACGACCTTTGATTCTTCTCTCGACAAATTTTGCTCAGTGGTGCAGTGCCACCTCCTATCCATGGAAGGAGGTGCAGCATTGTGGCATGTCCAACATCTCTTGTCTGGGGAGAGCCCCTGCTTTCATAGCATGGACAATGCATCCAACTTTCTTCTTTCTTATCAGTTTGAGGAGGGATGGCAGTCATTAGCCCTCCTCATCCACAGCTTTCTACTTTCACATTCTCGGTTTTAGTTAAAAAAAGAAAAAGCATACTGCTTATCAGACAACAGGTCATGACAGATAAGATGAGCAGGTTCTCTTTTCTGAGATTTGTATCAAAATATATTAAAACTCAAGGAGTGATGATGATAAAAATAAATTCTTCTTTGTGCAGCACACAGTTAGGATGAGACATCCACTTTCACAAGTGAGTTGAGGCAAACAACTCTGTAAAATTGAGGTTTGGCATTTTATCTGAATTACGAGATAAATAGATAACGCCAACAAATAAAATTAGAAAGCATGAAAACTTAGAGATGTCTAACTAGTAATTATCACAGTGTTATCTTGCTGGGGGCTGACTGACATCTGAGAGAGGCAGTGCTTGTCCTTGTTTGAAGAGGACACCATGGCTGACTCAAGCTCAAGCTACGCTACTGGCAAATCTTTTGTTTAGATTGCTATCATACTAAATCTCCTAGACATAATCAGAACCAGTTGTTCTAAGTACACAAACTATTCTAGAGCTCTTATCCTTAAATGTTTCTTATCTAAAATACTAGAAAATAGGATTTCACAGTAGGACTTTCCATTCTTTTCATCACATCTGCAAAAGGCTAGCAAAAAGCATGTTCCAAAACAAATAGCAAAAGCACTATCATAACTTTGGCAAATAGAACCTGGAAATAAAACTTCAGGTTCCAATTTCAGCATTTATAAGTTACTGCTATTGGATGGGGAATTTCTGCACCTAATTAAACCTCTTCATCCTATCCTGGAACAGGGCAGGGTTCTATCTCTTAATGGGCCAAAGTTTCCTTTTTATTTTGTAAGGCAGGAAGCGTTGCTGATGTACTGAAGGGACAGTAGAAAGTTAATGTACGAAAGGCATGTACTTTATGACTTTATTCCCTATTTCCCTGAGATAGCTTCAGGAACTAGATTCAAAGAGAAGCCAAGGAGTATGCACAGAAGGAATGACATATGCTGTAGAGCACTATGACTACTACTCTTGTGGAGTTATAAGATTTTTATGCTTTAGAAAATTAAGGCAGGTTTTACTGAGCTTTTACTAATATAAGTAAAAATAATACTTGCTACAAATATTTTGCAAAGTATAGTTACACATAGCATAGGGTGGAAATTATGTCAGGTGACTTGGGTGCATTCCGGTACGATTTTGTAAGCCAGGGTGCTTGATTTTGGGTAACTACATCTTTGCATACTACCTCTCAGTGTGGGGGAACATGAGGATATGGAAGCTTTTCTACTTTTTTTGCTGGATACCCTCAGCAAAATTGTTATTCATCTCTATATATCTCAGGACATTTTGGGTAGTACAATACTTTTTTTGTTCTCTGTGTGACCATAAAAACTAATAAATTAGTGGCAGAATTACTATAATACATATGTGTATATTACTATACTATTTATGTTAATGAAAATGGATTAATGCTAAAAAGCTGAAAGTGTACAGGGGTTTCATTCTCCAGTAGCAGATAGCATTTGTTATGCTTAAGTAAAGTCTGCAGGATATTTTCCTATCATCTCCACAAGTTCTCACTAGATTTTAAAAGGGTGGTGACTTACTTATTAAACATTTTGGCTGGCTGCCTGAATTATGAAAATGTAGCTTGCTATTTTTTAACACTGAGGCTGAAATTCAAGACCTCTACTGATTGTTTCTTATGATCTGATACTTACAGGTTGGTTGAATTCTATGAGTAAAGGAAAAAGCATTCACCAACTTACTTGCTGCTCAGGCAACGTCTCAATGAGTATGAAGCGCCTCCTCCACAAGTGCGTGAACATTCACTCCACGAGCCCCAGGCATCCCACAGGGAGTCTCGGTCTTCCTCAGAGCGAGCTGTTCTGGAGCTCTGAGGAGAGGGAGATAAAAAAAATCAGGAGAAAAACAAAAAATATATATATTGTAGCTAGCTTAACACTTCTCTGTAGTGAATATCATTTTATTCGTGAAAGCTCCAAACAAATCTGTTGTTCACTGGCGTTCTGACTGATTGGCAATAACCAGTTCTTGCAGTTACAGGTATTGTAGAAGCTGCTTTTATTCTATGACTATTATACTTCACCTCAGCTTCAGACTGGTCATGATTATTACAGCAGAGTCCTTTGAACAACAGTTTAAAAATGGTCTTTTCCTAGTTACAAGGAAGTAGCATGGTTAACCTAAGAGATTGTGCTTTGATGTTTTGTTGCTGTGCTAGAAATGAAAATGAATCAACATGGAACAGAGACTGTAAACACATGACCCTCATGCACTTGCCATGGGGAAAATGAATCAACATGGATCAGACACTGAGAACACATGACCTTCATGCACTTGCAATTGGGAACGATCCAAAGATCTCCTATGAAGTTCTTTGGATAGAGATTTCCAAACTGTTTTACACATAGTATTTTTTATTCTAAAATAGGAAGTGCAAACTCCCTAAAGAACTGAACACCTCATCTGCCAGGTCAAGACCCACACAGAGTAGAACCCAAGTTATAGAGAAGCAGTGCTGTTTGATAGACTCAGGAAGACTCAGCTCTGCTGATATTAACCCATAAAAGTAAAGCAATATCTACTGCGAGTAATACAGTCACACCAATTTTCAACAGTTCATTTTCCTTTATGCATGTGCACCTCACAAGCATTGGTCTGTAAGGACCCAAATGAATTAAACATTTGGACGAGTATCCTCCCTTACGGACAAGTTTATTTTGCTGTAGGAACGTGAATAGTCTACATGAGCATGGAAAGGTGCATGGAAAATGTTATCATTAAAAAATCTGGCTAATGCTGTGGGCCACCACCCAGTGAATATTATTTCTGATTATTTTTATTCTGATATTATTATAAGAGGGAAGACAAGTACATGAGGATAGATTTTGCTTTATACCTTCTGCAAAGAAAAATCAGCAGGCATCACTGCTAACTTGTGTTGAAGAAATCAGTGTCAGCTGTCAGCAGTAAGGGACTACTCTGGGACACTGAGATCAACACAGAAATAATATAATTTTCAGTGCAGCTGAGTAAAACTTTTGTAATGAAATCAAAAACCCAGCAAAATATTCCAGCATTGAATTCTGTTATTTACAGGTGAAAAAAAAAGAACTGTTGATGATGGTTTAGAGTTGTGAACAGTTTCAGTATATATCCACTTAAGGAAGGTACTTAATTTGTCAAAGACAACGAAGGTCCAAAATCAAATAGCCTGGGTCTATAACGTGAAGCACCAAGCCTGGCACCCCAGCATATAAAAAGCGTGTTAATTGGAATTTATCACAGCAAGAGGTAGCTATTCAGGCTTTTTTTTTTAGGAACCAAGAATGTATTAAATGTTCTAGCTATTAATACCCAGAGAATTTTCTAATATGTAAATAATTTAATTTATAAAATTTTGCAAGTGTATTGCAGTTTATCCAATAGCGTCATCTATGATACTGAATAAGCAGCCAGGAACAAGACTCACTAAAATGATGGCCCATCATTTTTTTTAAGCTGCACTCAGCTCAGATCAGCTTGTGGATCAGTATACTCAGCTTGATAGATAAATTCTATTGTTATTTTCATTCTAAAGGCCTGATATTACTCTCAGATACACTGGCACAACAAGTAAGGAGTTACTACATGACAGTGTTAAGCCAGCCTAAGTGAGATCAGAACCATATGACAAACTGGCCTACATCTAAAGAGGTATTATTTCAAGAAGAGAAATCAAGTTTTTCAGGTAATCTATCTAACCAGTTCCTATTCCTCCCTCTCTTCCCATTATTTTTTTTTTTTTATCATAGCACAGTCCAAGCCTAATCTTGAAAAATAAGTCAGTCTTTTAATGGAAAGTGGGAAAAAATTTCCCTCTCTATGGAAACATCAAAATGCCTATCTTTTGAAAGCAAGAGCTTGGCGAGTGGCAATGGTCAGGTGCAGGGCTAAGGTATAACCACACACCACCACTCTCCACACAACTGCCCCTCCTGGCATTTCACAATGGAAACCTACTGTGTTCCTCCTGCTATTGCTCATGAACCCTTTAAAGCCAGGATTGACCTTTTTTAAAATGGGGGTGTGCATTTTAAAAGGTAATTACACAAATGTCACTTAAAAAGAGCGGAGGCTTTTGGTCCTCCTGACAACAAACAGGGCCAACCCTTCTTTAGAAAGACCTTTGGGATGTCGTCCAAAGCATACTGAGGTCAAATTCACAGTGAATTAATGGGGTCCAGGACAAGAATTAGGACTAGTGAAAGGCTGAAAAGGAGCCCCAGCACAATTCTTGCAAGTTTTCTCTCAATTAATCAAATAAATCCCATGAATAAGAAAGAACTCAAGGCAAGCACCCAGAAGGCAAGCTTCCCTCAAACAGCTCTGCTGAAGCATTTCCACTGACTCTACTGCCCTGCTCATTTACCAAGTGTAAATTGCCAGCCATGAGAAACAGTGTGGCAATCCTATGGTGACCCCATTTTAAGCCAGCTTCATGGCGTGCAGTTTCAAAGGGCATGTTAAACACATACAGCACTTCCTTCTGCAGAAGAGCTTATGAAGATTACAGCATAGCTTAGATGAGTAACTGAATCAGTTTAAATTGTTGTAACATTCAATATGATGTAATTTTGCTTTGAATCTACACAAACTAAAAAATAGACTGAATTAATTTAGTCTAGTGAGAGATAATACTGGATTGTACAATGGGTATATCATAATGACTTGACATTCTTGGATTCTTTCTTATCTATATTGAAATTTAACACGATTTAATTTCAGTTCAACACTGTATTTGCAAGGAGTAAATGTAAAAGCTAAAGTGAGATAAGTGATCAAACCAACTATGGCCAATCCCGACAGCTGCAAAAGATCACAAATATAACAGTTTCACAGATGTGTTCCGTCCTCTAGATAAAATCTTATTAGCATTTACACGTGAGATAAGAGTAGTGACATGCCAGCTTACTAAGGTTATTTCATCTGGCTGCTTCTTGAAGGGTATTTTTATAAAACAAAAATGTGTGTCTGCACTTTTATTTTGTTGAAATGAGTATGTGTGTCTGTACTTTTAGTTTATAAGGAAACAAACATTTTCAAACTGTAAGTGGATACACGTCCTGATTTTTCAGTACTGGTTGAAAGTCCAGTATAAAGCATAATTAAAAAGGGTTGCAAGGTAAAGTTGCACGAACCCAGTGCTCTTACCTCATCACAATTTTTAACATCAATACTGCTAGACATTCTAAAGGGTCCAAATTTTCTGAGATAAATTGTACATCCACCCAGAGGAGAACCATGTGCCTGTTATTTGCATTCCAAGATTTGCTATAAAACCTATATATTTCCAGAAAGCATGTGATTTCAGCCTAGAACAGGCTCCAAGTTTTCTTTTAACAAGTGGAATAAACATAATTCATTTCAACTCCATCCGTGTTTAATGTTAAAGAAAGTAGAGTGTTTTTCCCTTCTGTGAACTACACAGTTAAGACTGAAACTCAAGCAAGGCCTGATTGTTTTAAATCTGAAAAGGACTGCAGGTCTACTGGAGGTTTAACAAATATATGCAGTTAATAGCTAAGACTTCACTCTGTAGCACAACATTTTCAAAAGTAGCTTACACCAATACCAAGTTCTACACACTATCACCGAAGTGACCTTAACTGAATAAAACTACATATAAAAATACTTGCACACTGAACATTGCAAGAATTTCTAGGTTAGTCTTTAAAGCCCTCCTGTTCCTGCCATAAAGAGCAAAGAAATAAAACAACAACAACAAAAAACAAAGTAAAGGAGAAATGTAATTTCAAAAAAGGAAGAGGTAAAGCTGCCACAAACTGAGGCTTCCTTTTACTAATACCAACTTCTCTCTTAGAAACAATCTTTAAATCTCTGTCAGCTCTGCCAGGTGCTCTGCTCCAGGTCACTATTTCCCACATACACCAAAGGAGCAGGACACAGAAGCACATCCTGGTTCACTGCACCATGCCACAGACATTAAAAGAGGTCTCCCCATTTTATTAATCCTTGGTGAATTTCAGCTTGAACTTCCCAGGAAATACTCACTTTTTTGATCCATGCAAAACTCACTATGTCCCAGTATCTACAGTGCTGACAGCACAAGTGTCACTTCATACAAGCAATATGGTTATAAACAGCAAACATAAAGCTGGCACTAATAATATTCAATGTTATCTTTATACTCAGTTACATGCTTAACTTCAGGCTGATCCTCTAAGTATCCACCAAACACAACTGCTCCAGAAAAAAAGACATGAATACTTCTGAATAATTTCTTGAATTTCAAGACAGAGAGGTATCAGTGTGGATAGGGTATTCAGCTGAAAATACTTACAAATAAGAAATAGGTTTTCAAATACAAATTGAAAACAATCCCAAAAGATAAATAAAAATAGTTTGAAATTGTCAAGGAAACATAGAAGAGTGTGAGTTATCCTTTTTTTATCTGCAAAATATCCAGCTTAAAGGTTTAACAGTAATTTCTGGATTTATCAAAGAGTTATCAAGATTCATGTTATATTTAACTGGTCAGATAGATCCTTCCTAGACTCTCCCCTAACACACAGAAGACAGAAATCACTTAAACCATCTGGAATAGTGTGTGAAAAACACGATAAGTGTCACATATCCTTAAATTACAACAGCTGCCTGGCCATGCAAGAGCTGCATCCCTGATGAGAGAACCATGCTTCTTTTAAAAGCATGGATGTACACACACATACAGGTACACCAAGGCAGAAACAGGAAAAGTAGCAGGACCTCTTTTAATGTCTAACTACAAAAGAAATTCTACCCTAAAAAAAATTCTTAGCAACATACTGAAATTCAATTTAAAGTTTTGCTTTGAAATGAACTATTCCTAATCCAACCATTTATAGCATTGTAGCACAGAGAATATGTATAAATGCAGATCTTGTCATTTAGTTACTCCTCAGTTTCCAAGAGTTCCAGTCTTCCTTCTTCTGTAAAATGTTGCTAGCACCATATTCTTCTAGAAACCAGTGTGATCCATAGATTGGCCAGTAAGATAGGCAGTGAAAAATGCAATTAACCCATTGTTGGACTAAAATACTGATACAGAGTATAAACCACAGCTATTTTTCAGTTGATATCCACTGCTGGTTTTGGTTAAAAAAATCAAATCATCTGGTTCTTTTCACATCCCAACTGTTTAGGGGGATGATGTATTGTCAGTGACGATATACAAGGCTCCTTTGAGGCCACTGCTTAAAATTGTCTTTAGCTACTGTGAAAATGATATTAAGGGTAGAAAAGCAGTATTTCTCTGTGTTATATGATCTTTCTGCCCTCCCTTTCCAGATACATCCAAGCACATCTCTATGTGAGTTCCTGCCAAACCATACATTCTCTTTCCTTTTTGATGATGCTTCAATGTTATTTTGTCACTGAGGTTAAATATATACTTTCCACAGCACTGAAATTCTGGGTGCAGTGAATGGGGAAGAATCGGCTCTAAGCACATGCACAGGTGTGTAATGGCAGGAGACAAGACCTGTAACTTCATCTTTTTATAAGAAACATGCATCTCAAAACTTGACCCAATGTAAATATAGGGTTTGTAAGATTTAATTTTCCCAGTGTTATGCATCTCTGTTGTACTTATCCAAGATAACACCTGGATTACAGCTCAAATAGAAAACTGCTTGGAAATCTCTACCTTTTAAAGGGAGACAGAGCAGAAAAAAATCACAGCCAGTTAAATTAATATTGGTAATTATTGTCAAGCAAAATGTTAACATACCAGATATTTCTGACCAGCTGTTGAAACATTTTTGACCTGTTATCTTGAAAATATTATGAGTAAAATATCCTAACATGGCCATTTTCCAGTGTACAAAAAAAGCATATTAGAAGTATCTAGGTATAAAGAAGTGCACATCATTTTAAATGCTACTGTGTGACTGAAGCACATCAGATCTTCCAGAATAATGCTGAAGAAATGACATATTAAAATAAGCTCCACCCTTGTGAGAATTATGATTCCTTTGACGCATGAAGATTCCACATGGGAACCGTTGCCCCCCAACTCCCAGTAGACACCTGCCCTTTCCATACGCTTCATACAAGCAGAACTCTTCTCATGGGTACCCTAAACAAATTATTTGAGAGCTGTGTGGGAACACACATTTATATTTCCCAAAAGGACTGCTTCAAAGTCAGGATGGATGAACACTGCTAAGCTGTTTTGGTAGCCACTGTCCTCACTACACCCCAAACAGAGGGTCAGATAGAGGGCTCCAGCCACTAGATCAGCCAGACAGCCTCCAGCAGAGCCACACAACCCAGAAGAACCTTCTTCGCGGAGATGCACATGTCAAAGAGGTGGCAGTTCTGCTCCTACATCCATGGTAAGTTAAAAGAACATGAGGAGAGCAAAAGTCTTTGGCCAGGACCCCATGGTCGTTTGCACTAACAGGGCTGAGCAACGCCTGGTGTGACTGCTGTAATGGTTAACTACACACTGTTGCATATGGCTTAATCAAAAGGATTTCTACAGGGCAATTCACACTGCTGCTAAAACACTTCTCTGGCAAGCAACCTGGAATGAAAAGTAGCTGCAGTGAGCATCAACCCTCAAGGACAGGAATGACTATACTTTGCACATTGGCTCCCCTGCTCCCAGCGAGCAGCTTCCTCCTGGAAAGGGTTTTGGAGCTGGACACGAACAAATTACCTGCCACTGGGCTTTCACCATCTCAGAAATTAACTAACTGAGGTGTTTTTACCTCTTTGCAGATGCAAGATCAGGCAAAAGGGGTGCAACAAAATCACGAGAGTATTTCCTATGGAAAACCCCTGGCACAAGAAACAGGATCTAGGCGACAGAACGCCCCAAGGAAGGCACTGGCACAACAGTACATGCATGTGGATAGGCACTTGAGGTAATTATTTTATGCTCATGCTTTAATTGTGCAGAGAAGGAAACCATGATTTATTTTCTCATTTTGACCCCTCAAAAAGGAATAAACAAAGGTCCAAATCTCCTTCTGCATTGTTTTTAATATACTCTTCCTTCAAGAGAGGAGAGAAAAATCACACTGAGATCTTTTTGCAGCTTTTCACCATTTATTCTGCCTGTAAGCAGAGGCAAGTGGATGAGCAAAAGGTGGATGGTCCTTTTTTCCCCTGAAGAAAGGCCCTTGGTAAACACAGAGCAAGCTTAGCTCCTGAGGACGCAAGCACAAAGTTGTTACTGGAGTCCTTGTTCACACCGAATTCTGCCTCCTTCCATCTTCACAGTGAAACACCTTTATGGAAAGGGTATCTGATCTCCAGAATACTTTATCTTTCCCGCTGAAGGGGAGAACTATGTCTTCTTTTATTCCTGAACAGCATAGTCATGCAAGACATACCCGTTACTACAGGAACAAAATAGGGAAATGATGTCACCTTTTATCCCTCAGCAGAGGAAAGCAAAGGTCTATCCAGGAGGAATTAACCCTTTGTTCTGTCCTAACCATTTATATATTTACCTGGTAATATAAGTAATTATAGGACAAAATCTTGTACTGAATTCTCATTTTTCTTAAAATAGGAATTAGTACTGTATACACTGAGTGATCTCTGCAGGAAGTAAGTATATTGAGGACCCATAGTCCTCAGACCCTGAAGCAAGTCATATAGCTGTATACATGCAGGTTTTTAAGACATTCTCTAACGAACCATTGTAAGGAGCCTGTAGCTGCTAGTCTGCAACAAAACAGGGAAGAAAAAATAAACAGTTATCCTAGTTCCTCAGAAGAAAAACAGTCATTTCCACGGCTGGACTGGATGTTGTATCCCAGGAGAAATGTGCCAAACGTGAGCTCATTTCTTCTCTTAAAGGGCAGCAGCCAGCCAGGGGGGTTGCTGGCAGAGGATGGAGTTGACACCATATCACTTCAACACACTGCATGCTGTGCTCCCTATAATATTTTATAACAGTACCTCATAAAACTCAGATCAGTCCTATCTCTCCCTCCACTTACCCACATGAAAATATGCACTGGGGGAGCAATGGGAATACAAGCGCTCTCTGTTTTGCTCTCATAGACCCAAGTTACAACACCCTGTTGTATTTAAATCCTGCCGTGCTGGTGTAAACACTAGACATGGGTGATCCAATATAGAGCAGGTCCAAGCTGGCTCAGCCTCAGACTTGTCGCCTAATTGAATCAGAACTGTTTTCAAGAGGAGGACTGGTTCAGACGCACGATGGGTGAAATCACTTTCCAGCCTTCGGAACCCACCCAAACAGCACGGGTTCAAAAGTGCATCTTGCGCTCAAGTACTCTGGGTTCAAATCCTGTTTAGCAAAGGCTGTTGGTTAGGAAAGAGGGGCAAGGAGTCCATAGAAAGGAAGGGAGACAAAAATAAAATTATTTGTGACAAAGCTTATTTCATGCAAGAAGCAAAAGCTACGTGGTGTGACTGGGTTGTATTCATCGGTTCAAGAAAAACGGCCAATGTACAGCAGGCTCCTGAACCTCAGCTCCTTCACAACCTCCCTGAAAAAGGCAGAGCAATATACAGAAGTACACGTTACACACTACCAGCTGTCCAACTAAACCAACTGTGAGCTTCGTCCAGCCTCAATGGTACTGTAACTGTGCAGAGGGACAGGCCACCACGTGCAATGGTGTCCCTTTGTGTGCACCAACCTCCACGCAGACTGGATTTAGGAGTTCGGTTTCTCAAAGTCTACAATAGAAGACCTTGTGCTGTTAACCCAGATTTTAACAGGCTCACGCACCCCAGGGAAGCTCTGCCTGCCGGAGCGGGTTGTAGCATTAAGACAAGTTGCAATAGGGACAACAAAAAGATACACTCTCTGGTCAGGAGGCATTTCAGACAAGGAAAGGGAGCTCTCCAAAGATCTGTATAATTTCAGATAAGCATCTGCAATTTTGATGTTTATCCAAAATAAATGAAATCTGCCATTCTTCTGAGGGTTTGCCATCTCCCTCAGTTACCTCATGCAGTTGAATATGTATTTATTTTAACAACAAGGGGCCACACAGAGGCCCAGCAACTTTGGCTTTGGTAGAGGCAAACTGAAAGCCACAAAAAAAAAAAGGGAGGAGACAAGAAAATGAATGAAAAAGAGCATGACAGCAAGAAAGGTAGGAAAGAAGGAAAAAGAAAGCACACAGGAAAACAGGGAAGGAAGAAAGGAAGGAAGGAAAGCTATGGAACCTATGTCATAGCAGCAGAAAAAGCAAGGCAGAAACAAAGAAACAAAAAGCTCATAGGTCCTTTGCTCATTACTGTAAATCTCCAAGTTTATAAACACCTTTGTTCCACCTTAATCACCAAGCACTTGTCTGAAATCAATGTATGTTTCTTTAAAAGGAAAATACACCTTATTGTTAGCAGTTGTTAGGTACCAGTGAAAGATATTTTAGGAGTACATGAGGACTGCTTTCGAATACTTCAAATTGAATTATAAAGATGTAAGGATCTAAAAACTGCCATGATACGAGCTGCTGCTTGTTCTCATGTTGACATCTCATATCCCGCACGATGAAAAATCTGTGTTTTGACTACTCTGTCCAAATAATATTATAGACTTATCCACACATCGGAATGAGCATGCTGCACAGGAGAAGCCGTTTCATGCCGTTCCATTCCATGCCAGGGAATATCTCTGGTAGGGAGTGATAAGGAGTGGTGATACTCGCATTAGCGCTCACCAGCACTTACGGGTGGTTGAGGCCGTCACAGGCTGAGAACACTCCTGCAGTTTGGACTAGCAAAGCAATATCCCAAGAAGTGGAAGCTTTTCTTTTTAGTTTCAGAGCTTTTGATTCCATTACTGCCCCTGTCCTTTCTGCTAATTCAGATCTTTTGTCTTTAAAATGTGTCCTTGGCTAGATTGATATCATAGTACTTTGAAAATCTCCTGTCCTCCTTATTTAAAAGTTATAGGAACTAGGAAAATATCGTATCTAAAACACATTTAAAATCCATACAATCCATCCACATACCATAATTTAAAAAAAAAAAAAAAAAAAAAAAAAGGAAAGATTGGTCTTATTGAGTGCAGTTAGATTAGCCCTCAATACTGCTATTAGCTTTTAGCTAATGCTTTTTAGCTGTCCAGGCTTAAAAAAAAAAAATTAAAAAGATTTAAATAAGTTAGTAAGTAAATACATAATGCACCAATCTGATGCCTCCACCAGAACAGTAGGAGACATTATTGCTTCTTTTGTTCCTTTTCATTTCAGGGTATGTTGATACAGCACAGGATTTGAGCAATATACTAGAAAACTTCAAGCAGGGACAAAGATTATATCCGACAAAGCAAGAAGGGGAAATCTGACACCTCTGCAGTGCATTCATATGGAAACAAAATGACTTATATTTATTTTATGGGACAGTTTGAATTTATTATATGTTGCATATAATTTCCTGTCTCATTTCTTGAGCACTCTTGGAATTTATTTCAGGATGCCTTACTTTATCACAACCCCCATTTCCCTCTGCAACAAAGATGAAAATGGAAGCAGTGTGAAAATTAATGTACTGTAGCCACTTATTTTTCTACACAAACAGCAAAAGAAACGCTCTTGTGAGCTGTTTTCAAACAGTTCACAGGTGACAAAAATACTAAAATTTCTGCATATGCCTGCCTTGGAAGCTGAATAAATCTCACAAGCCACATACCCTGCTTTCCCTCCCCCAGTCGCTTGTCTATGTTGCCTTTCAATTTCATCAAGACAATATCTATTTTTTCAAGTACTGTGGAGAAATTTGGTTTCTGTCAGGAAAAGAAAATGTATGTGAAATTCAAATCAAGGCATTTGTAGGGGGAAAAAAAAAGTAGAAGCGCATGTCTACTTGGGGACACCAATCTCTGATACAGTGACATCTCACTGGCAGGGAAGTAGATCCTGAACTACAGTAAATTGTCAATGTACACAATCATATTCAGGCTAAAACAAGCCCACAGCCCCTAGGAAAGTTGATATGTAGAAAATTAAATAAATTGGCCACTTCACAAATGAATATTTATGACAAGCACTTCTTTGTGGGTAATTTTTATTACTCCTACGCAAGACTGTTAAATACCATGTATAAAATCTCACAAGAAAAACAGTAATTAAATGAAATGCTTCAGTACAAAGTCTAAGCAGGTGGAATTTAGTATAACAGTTCAGTGTTGCAGTTAACAGTTCAATATTGCAAATCAATTTATATAGCTGAGAATCCTGTTCTCAGTTTTCAGATAATACTGTATTTATTCATTGTACTTGCCTCTTCCAGAAAAATGATTGGAAAGTTTTGTGGTGACAACCCTATGCAATTATATTGCATAGGCTGAAGGGACAGCCTTCAACAGAGACAGATAAAAGACTGCACACAATTATCTTTCTTGAAAGACAGGCTAAATGTTTGAGAATGGCATCCTTAAAATTGTGATACCAATCTAGATGCTAGAATTTATCTGTCTAGCATCTATGGTTGCAAATAGACAATACTACCTCTTTCTGCATAAGAAAAATGCTTGGCTGATAAACAAAGAAGTCTTAACACATTGAGAAAGTCTCACCATGCATGATAGCAAACCTTGGGCCAATGATGAAATCTAGGTATTTCTTGAAAAGGACATTGAAAATGGCCAGATTACACTAAGCACTAACTACTCTTCATCCGTGCCCAGCATACATTATGCATAGCTAAAGTCCTAGGAGAACTTCTCTTCACTTACAATGCTTACTTCTTGTTTACCTTCTCCATTTCACCTGGACATACACATAAAGGCTAGGAGATGTTTTAAGACCTACAATAGCCAAAATTGGTCAGGAATCTGCTGCCCGAGTCTACTGCCCAACCACTGATTAAAAAAAAATAATGTCAAGAGCAGAAGCAGAAGGCAATCCTTTCTGTACATCAGCTAGAGGGAAGTTGTGCTTCATACCAGAGTATTATGACATACAACTCCCTGAGTGTAACATTTCAGACAAGTCTTTATATTGGTTTCTGTCCAAAACACTGATAACTATACAATTCTTAGGGGGAGGCCCTTTTTTCTCCTTTTCCTGTTCTTGGTGTTGATACCATAACAATTGGTAGACGATAGATTTCTGCTGTTCTATCACTACCTTCAACCTTCTGATTGTTGCTATGGAAATGATGTTATTCTGCTCGCCTTCTTCAACATTCCTTCTTCAACACCAGAACCCCCTGATTCCGCAGCAATGGATTTTAATTGGTGTGATGCCCAAATAGGTCTGATTTTTCTTACATAAACTCAAAGCTATGAGGAACAAGAGTGGGAACAATGAAGGAAACAGTGCTGTCTTCATACTCAGTAAGGCAATGCTATCCTAAACCATGAGGTTATTTTTGGGTGGCCAACAACCCAGGATAGACTTCTTATTTTTTTCAAAAAAAAAAAAAAAAAGGATTATGTAGAAATTAATAGGCCTCTACTAAAAAGTTATTTTCTGTGGTATATGGATTATTCAAACTTTACATTACAGTTTATCCTACTGAATTGTTTATTGATGAGTTCTTCCAACAAATGAATCCATAATTTTGAGAGAAGGAAGGCTATGTTCTAATCTTCAGACTCCCTAAGATGTTCAAGCTCACAGTTCCTTTAATTTTGCCTTGTTGGTCCTATATTCATAGGAAAAGAAAGTAAGTAAAACAAAACATGCCCATGTTTAGTGACACCAGTGACCAATAGGTCACTGACAGGTCAGTGACACCACAGACCAACAGGTTATCAGCCTTTATGAAGGCTTCATCAACTAAACTCTAAATTAAATCATAAAAAAGGTCCTTAAAAAAATCCATCAAAGCACCTTACGTCATCTCATACCAGGAGTTTGACCCAAGATCCAGAACCTTTTGCATTTCCTGGAGGAAGGATAAATATGTGATATATTAAAAATATCTATAGGAAGAGGTCAGTAAGCTAAGTCCAGACACAGAATTCTAGTTACCTCTATAAAGACAGTGATGAGTATCCTTATCAGCATCTGCACATTCATGTTAGAAGTTAGAGACATGAGACATTCACAGTATGGCAGCACTGGCCAGAAACCATGATGGTGAGATTTTTTGCTCATTTTTTATGAATAAATCCTAGCTTTATCCTCGAATATCCATTTCAGCACATCCCTATACAATTGGTGTGATCAAATGTCAGTTTGCACATAGACAGGACTATGCATGAAATATATGCGTGCACTTTAGATTTTGCTCTGGAAAATCCTTCTCCATGCAGTTATAGCTGTAGAAATGGATGAGCAAACATGCAACAGTAGATAGACATACATGCAAATGAAGAGGAAAACACATCAAGCTTTGTACATTCAGATGTAAACAAGAAATATAATATTTTTCAACAGGCTAATTGTGCCTGAGGTCATCCACAACAGGCCTGGTTAGAAAATAGGGAAATATAATGCCAAAGAGCTTGGAAAAAATGGACTATTGTGTTTGACTATTTTCCATGTACAAATTATCACAGTGAAAAAAAGAAATGCTGCAGAAAAACACATGTACTTTATTACAGTTTTGAGTGTTACTTCTGTAAGTGCCACAACAACATGCAAGAGAGCTAAAAAACATTGAAAAGATGCAAGCAGCAAACACAAATGTGATTAAATGCCTTTCTGACATGAAGTGATTTAACTTCAAGTTTGGATGAATGCATATATGTCAATGGCTGATTATGGTTTTGGCTGCATTCCCTTTGAGTTAGACAACTGTGATTTGTGATGGCTTTTTATTTTTAAATCAATAGAAAGAGAAATCTTTGGAACAGAATTCCTATTCTCTTTTGTTTCTCTTAAAAGTAGTGTGTTAATAGTTCTTTAGCATGTGAATAGTCATAGCATAAGAAGAAAAATTCTCTAAATGCCTAATCTTAGGCTGGAAAGTGAGAAACTATCTTCTAAAGTTACTTTCAGTCTGGTTTTACTTTCTGAAGACAAGCACTAAGTGTTATAGCTCTTTGTCTCAGAACTACCTATAAAGGTACCTAACTCCCATGTATGCCAGGGAAACAGGATGGTTGAGTATGCAGCAAGTCCTAGGGCAGTTAAAAAGAAAAGACCTTACTCAAGTCACCTCCTTCTCACCATCCCAGTGGAAACCAGTAGGATTTCTTCCAAATGAAGGCTGAGAACCCTACCAGAATCCTAGAGTCATCACTACATCCCTCAGAAGAATCTGCCTTGAAATAAACAATATTTGCTCTGTAATGGAGGGAACAGAGGAATGATGTTATCGATGATGGACTATTTTGGACTTTTCAAGACCTGGAATTGTGTCTGGGCTATGCAGCTTTCTTACTTGTGCAATAATGCAGAACCGAGCACTGAAGATACTACTTCATCTGACTGCAAGTATACAGCAGGATGTGATAAATCCCATGTGAGACTAATCTCACGAGCATTTTGCTACCTAGATTTAGTGCTTACAAATGTGAACATTTCTACTGCCAGACAGCTTTAGGTCTAGAGGCTGCTCATCTTGGTAAGTGTTGGCAAGGCAGTGCTTTTAAAGGCATATGAGGTCAAAGAAACACATAAATACAAAAGCACGTTTTTATAGCTCTCAAACTTATTTCGCCTACCTTACTAGAGGCTACGATCTAAAAGGCTAATAGTTATCAAATCTTCTTTGAGTCAAAACTTGCAGTGAGTTTTGAACCATGCTGTACATGGACCACAGTAAACTAGTAGTTATATATGTAGTAGCAATATATATATCAAAGTATCTTATGACTTATCCCTATCTCTGTCCAAATTAGAAGTCAAATTCTTACACATTTATTTCCTGCTGAAAGCAAGTAAAAATTTTCTTGAATAAGAAGGGAGCAAAAGAATGGTATAATTCAAAAAATAAATTTAAGATTGCTTCATATCACTATTCCTAAGGCACAAAGATATTTGAAAGGTGCTGAGGGGGGAAATCTTTTGGGACAGAGGAAGTCAGGAAAGTACAAACTAGTATAGCATGGAATATAATGCATAATAGTTGGCAGCAGAATGCACTATTTATTTGCATGAATTTGGGACTGAGAACTTAATTCACAAGCAGCAGAGAGTAGTCTAAATGTTATGACTTTAACATGGGGACAAATATTACAATTCTTATACTGTTTGGTTCAGTTTTATCTCCTAACCTTCCTCCAATTAGTACTGCAAGATGCGCTCATCATATATTAAAGTCATTAGGCATTAAACTTTTCATTAGCATTTGTGAAAGATAATCTAAGCCTGTCTTTACACCATTTTATTTGAATTGTGTATCTTCTATTGAAAATAGACCTTTAAATTAATTAGGCTTCTAATTTTCCTTACAGATAGCATTCTTACTTCCAATAATCTGTTGGTATTTATTAATTATATAGATACATTTTTTTTACAAAAAACGTATATTTTTTAAAGAAGTAATTATTTATAATAAGATTAGCCTATTGGCCTAGGTCTGCACAACACTATTAGATAATGTGTTAAGATTAGGTTATCAGAGCTAGCATATATTGTTTCATCCATATAAATAGGAAGATGCAAAGCATTAACTTTATATTTCCTTAAGTTTCTTTGCCATTTGAATGTCAAATGTACAGAAAAGCTTAATTTATGCCAAGTGCACTGTGCTATTAAAAGTGTGTGTATTTATATTCTCCCTGCAGATTTTCTGACTGTAAACCTGCAGCTCATACCTATGAAATTAAGTGTGAGTCACAACGGAATATTTAGTCTCAAGCAAGCAGCACAGCTACAGTATTCAGCAGAAGAGCATCTTATCGGTTAATTGGGGGAGGTATGCAGGGAAATCATATACTAGCAATCAGTTTTATAGCCCTGAAGTATACCAGATATCACATAACATATCTTCCAAAAGTTAGCAGTTAGCATAAACTTGTCTCTCTAATGAGTTGCAGCAATAATGACTTAAGCTGGCTGCAGAAAAATAGTTCAGTACATGCTGTACCTGGTTTCTCTGCATGTGCATAGGAAGAAAGTATTTTTCTTTTCTTTTTTTCTTTTTTTTCCTTAGGAAGTAAGAAAATTCCAGGAACATTACAGCATGATATAGTTTGATTTAAAGTGGGGAGAAACTTCAGCTCTTATCCAAATTCCAAGCATTCAAATCACCATTCACAGGTCATTGCACACCAGGTTTATGAAAATCATGCCAACATCCACTTTTTGGTCCTACCTGCAGAAACCTACAATAGCAAGGCTTGAAGATTTACACAGTTTGTTCAGAGCTCTTTCTCTCTACCTGCAGACTTGGAGATTAAAAAGCATACCCAGTCATGCACACAAACCTGCATATATATTTGTGTATTTATATGCACACACACACACACACACATGCACACACATGCACAGACGGACACAGTAAGTGCAAGGGACATGAATTTTCATGAAGAAATGCCATTTACCAGAAGCAGGGAAGCCAGAAGCAGGGTGCCAGCTGTTGCCCAGCCGCAGCCCTCCATGGTTGTGCCCGTTGCTGGAGCCGGAGCTGGACACGGAGCAAGCTGTGAGGTGCTCCTCTGCCCGCTGTCACATCCAGCGCTGGTGGGAGCGCTTCAGCCCCCTCTCTCCGCCTCCATCAGCCCTGCTCACATTTCCTGGCCCAGGGGTGGGTGCTTGGGTTGGAGCGAGCAGCGTGGAAGTGCTCCTGCCGCCGCCGCAGCCAATCCCCCTCCTGCCGCGGAGCCACGCAGGAAAACAAAGCCAAACGTATAGGGAAAGTCCCCCCGGGAAACGAGAGGGAAGGAGAAAAAGGGAGAGAGGAGGAGGAAGAGAAGGAGGAGGAGGAGAGAGACGGGCTCGCAGCGCTGAAGAGAGCGCTCTGCCTTCCGCGGACTGCGCTCCAGGAGCGCTACTCCAGCACTTGCCATGAGCTATTTATGCCTACTGCTAGTTCAGTAGTTCTCCGTCTGAGCATGCACTGTTCCACTCACACGGGAAACTTAATCCGTGTCAATATACAACGCGTGTCATTAAAAGTACCAATCATAAAGTGCTGAAATCTTCCAGGGAGAATGTAGGCTTTACCCAAGTCTTCTGTTCTGTACAGGAAAATGCTCTGTTTTATGCTGTGCATTCAGCAATAAGGAACACGGTCTCTGCATTCAATTTGCAAAGCAGGCATATTTCTAAAAGGAGCTGAGTGACAGTCTTTCTTCCACAAATTGTTTCCTTTTTGAAAAATAAATAAATAAAAAAATTCTGCATCAGAATGAAAAAAAAAAAGAGGAAGAAGCCTTTTGCTTAGAAAACACAACTTTGCCTAGAAAACATAACTCAAGAAATCCAGGGTCTCTGCCACTGAGGTATTAACTTCACAGATAGGAGTTGCACACCTTACTCTGACTTAGGTTAGGATTCATCCCCCTTGCATATGCACGCCTCTTCATTGCCTGAAGTCTTTTGTTATTTTTTTGACTGTTTATCTCCTAAAGCAGAAACTCAGCACTGAATCCAGGTAATCTTTCTCAATTTAGCAGGCATTCTAACAGCATGGGGCTGAGCAGGACTGCTCTTGCAAGAGCAACACAATGGTGCAGCAATGGATGTTAGGGCTGGACGTGCTTGTGGAAAGCCTCGTCTTCCCTAAGCTCTTGCCAGTGGTCCCTCAGGAAGCTCAGACACAAGGTGTTTGAACAGAAAGGCACTACGTGTGCTTCAGGATGAAGAAGAACATGCAAATACAATGAGCCTGGAAAGTGCCTGGAATAGGAAGATAGACGAAGAAGGAGGAATTTCACTGAAAGCACCAAGGCTGGGTCAGAGAGGAAAGGGGAGCAAGCACAACTGGCCATTGGTGGTAATGCAAACCCGCCTGGTGGAAGAGATGGGTAAGCAGGTGGGAAATTACAGCTGGTTTGCAAGAAGGAAGCAACTGAGGGGAGAAAGAGGTTACAGCTGTGGAGAAGTCAGGTTTCCAAAAGTACCTTTTGGAAAAAAGAAAATCCTTTTGCTTCATCAGCAGAGTCAGTCCCATACAGATTGTATGTTTCTATTGAGCTCCTTAGCCACCTTTCTTCTTTTTATTTTCTTTCCTGTCTTGTTTGTTTAACCCAAGAAACCTACCATGATGTCAGAAATCAACAGTAGCTCTTATATCTAGTTTCTGGAATTTCTGCATACTAAATTTTCAAGCCAAAGCGATAGGGTAAATGACAAGATTTTTACATTGAATTCACAGGATGATCATCATTTTAATTTTGCAAACCAAAACTGCTCCAGTTATGATTACATACATTATGAAGAATGAAACAACAGAAAGATACATGCCTAAACATATATATGTATTTTTTTCTCCCAACTTTAAACTGGTACACTAACACTACAGCAGCCCATTCCAGAGTTTCTCATTTTTTCCTCAGCTTTGGAAAAAAATTAGGCATAGGGTTTTTGGATTCTTTTTTATCAGTTCACAAGTCTGAGATGACAATGAACTTATCTAGGTTAGAATAATTGCAGCCTACTTGCTTTTTACTATCCATCATTCTGCTCATGAAATTTCCATTGAAGCTGATGAGACTTTTGCACACACGATAATAGCAAGAGAAATAAATTAGTTCTACCAAATGATGTGACCGACAATGCAGAAATGACCAAAAATCATGAATTATCTATAAATAGCTTTTTAAAAAATATTACTTATATTCAGGATTCTTATTTAATTGATAGAAAAGCAACAAAATTTTCATAATAAGGTATTAATTGACATGAAATTCCTCTGACCTGATACTTTGCTGCACATTGAAAATTCAGAACAGATTCCTGAATATGGATTCACTTTTAGTTTCACAACAAACTCAGGCAAACCTTGTGATTTTTTTTCATGAAACCATGCAAATACTATCCTTCCAGCAGTTTGACTAAGTGTTTTCTGCTCATATTTGAATGTAGAAATCAAAGTGAAATTCAAGGAGTGGAAACTCGCGTGAATCAAATCCAAAGAAAGGTCTACTCAAATTCTTGCATACAGCTTTAATGAGGAGTCATGCCCAATACCTGCCAATTTCTACAGAGTAATACTGCATCTAACTAAAGGCTCATTTTTTTGCAATTATTCCTAATTGAAAATAACGAATTAAAAAGTGTGGATTTTTTGAAAAATGACTTTAAGGCAAGAAGTTCCTGGAAGTATTTTGGCATTGAACTTCTCCATAGTCCAATATTCAGATACATATACAGAGATACAGAATTTTGTTCCAATGCATATATCAACTTTATAAGGAGTCTATTTACTGAGCATTAGCTTGGTGAGTGGAGTGTTTTTGCATAGCTACTTATAAATAAAACCTGTAATAGGAAGTAAAATACATCTCATACATGGAAATATGACCTAAAAGCTGTACAGCCTCAGGTGCTAGTTATCTCCCAACTTTTCTTGCATGCACCCCAAGTGAATACAAGAATTCAGAGGAATCTAAGATGTCTACATGTGGCAAAAGCAGATGAAGTCATGGCTGTCTTGGATCAGTGGCAAAACTGATACTGGAGATCAGATTGTTCAGGATTGCAAAGATCACCAACTTTCTGAATACAGACATAAAAATGTATAATCTACAAATCCTAAAATCTTGAACACAAACCCTTCACCATCTTAAGAGAGAACAAACACACAAATACAAGCTACTCCACACTGTGAAAGTTACCCTTTCCATTTTCTGAACCAGGCATTAGCTCCTCTTATTCTTCACCTCTGCCAGATGTTAAATTAAACCAGTTTGCATCTGTACATGAGAAGCAGATCTGGATTCTGCACATCACTGCACATCTATAGCATATTATATGAAATGAAAAAAAAAAGCAAAGAAGGGTGCCTGAAGCATTATTTTAACCTATCCTGATTTAATGATACTTAATTTGAAAAACACACGTGCAGGCAGGAGAAAATTCTTAACATTAATATGCTTTACAGCAGGAAAGAGTGAATCAGCTTTGGAGCTGATCTCCCTGGGGAGAGTATATTATAGTTTTCACTCAGAAGCCACCTGTCTCTTCCTGGAGGCTGTACCTCCTTTTTGCCATCAGGTCTGGAGCAAGCAGGAATTTTTTCTTCTTTCTCAATTTTTCAGTTAACAGTTATTTTTAGATTGCCTCTTATTAGTCTGGATTGGTTTCTGGGAACCTGGAAGCTTGCACAAGTGTGGAAAGTGAGAAGTGGAAGGAGCCAGCTCTTTATAAGCAGTTTTTGATAGGATTTGCATTTATATGTGTGTGTGGCTATGCATGCCTTTAGTACCTGTGAAAGAAACTATGAGAGCTCTAAGAACTCCACACTAGCTCCTGAAATGCCAAGGTGAAGCTCACCCAGATGCACAAAGTCTGTGATAGTTAAAACACTTCCCTGAAAAAATCCTACCTTAATGATGCATGAAAGGTCTCTGTCCAGAACTCTAATTTGAAAGGAATTCAAACCTATAAATAGCAGAAAAGGTGTAGTTCTGAGGAATACAGTCATCCTCACCTGTACTCGGCAGGACAGTGTAAAGATAGTTCAGCCTTCAGGCTCTTCTGGTCTTTTCTCTGGGTTGTTAGTAGCTGCCAAGAGTGCCAGAAACTCACTGCTAGGTAACCTGCAAGGACCTACATATCTTGGGTGCTCTCCTGCCTCACTGCATCTAAATGTGAAGAGAAGTCTCAGGAAAAAAAAAAAATAGTAAAATCAGGCTGAGCAGAGACTTTCACATGAAATGGACATTTTGAACTTTCAGCATTGAAGCAGAACAGTTGCCTCCTGCTTAGGAATTCCAGGAACACCTGGGGTAAAATCACGTGTGTGGAAAGCTTCCTTCTATAAATGTCATTCACTCACTGAACTGATGAGCCACAATGACCTCCCACATGTTATATTGCCACCATATATCCGGTGAATTAAAGATGCCCACTGTGTTGCATTAACAGTGCTTAACCTTTGGCAGCAGAAAAATTTGCTAGCCAAAAAAGCCCTCCATAGTGTATAACATTTTAACGCCATGTTTTTCACAACAATGTAATGCTGTATTCACAGTTTTTCATTGGAAGGGTGTGGTAATTTAGTGGAAGAGCCAAACATCTTGAACTGACATGCTTGAGATTGGAGTTGCAACATCAAAATAGGGGATTTCTACAACAGCAAATGCAAACTTGCTTCCTTGTTCTGTTTTGATGCAGAACAGGCATTTATTCATCATTGAATAAGCACTGTTTCTCTTACACTTACTCTTTTGCCAGGATGACACACACACCTTTATTACCTCTCCCCAACCTGCATTTCTTGCAGGCAATCCCATTTTTAGGACAATCCCAGTGCCATTCTGTAAGCAGACTCCCACACAACCCTAGACCATTCAGACTCTCCTCTAAAAAGGAAGCTCTTATCTTCCACTTTATATCCGTGCACAAGATGATTTTCCTACTGTAGCATTGCTGCATGCTCCGTTTTTAGTCTGCTTTCAGAAACACTTTATTTTCACTCTTTCCATGACTCTTGCCCCCTGTTAACCCAGTGTCTAAGCTTGCTGTAACAGGTCTTTATACAAATTGTTCTCTAAACAGACCAAGAAATGCAGGAAACACTGTTTTCATATTTTGCAAACAGAGCACTGCAGTCAGAGAGAGATTAACTGATGTTAATGATGGTTTTACAGGAAGTCAGTGATAGGTCACGGAGTTTTACAACATCCCCAAAGGTGCAAACTCGTAACCTCAGCTGTGGGGACTGCTACATAGGTTATCTGCACAAGTAATCACATTTAAGTAAATACAATTTAATTATGTACAGTAACAAGCAATACACTGTGAGCAAAATGTCACTAAGTTGACTGACGACAGGACATGAGACCCAGATCTTGCAGTGAACTTCCTCTAAGTAGATAGTAAGCTATGCTGATGACCCTTGCAAATCTATGACCTGTTTTATAGTGCTTAGTGTTTCTTATTTCTTTCTTTTTTTCTTTTCTTTTTTTTTTTTTTTTTTTAACTCGCACCAGCTTCAGGGTTATACGTGAGAGTTTCACCTTTCACAAAAAAAAAAAGTCTAGGCTCATCGGTGGCAAAAAATAACCTGGAAGCATGAACTTTAAAGGCTCAGATACCAGGCAGCAGATGCAAACAAACAGATTTGGAGGCAGTTTCTAAAGGTCTCATCATTTAGCTATCAAGTTTATGGTTTAATGTTATACAGCAGTGCTTGGGGCTGGTGACATGGCTTTTGAGTACTGGAAGAACAGGGCCTATATTCTTGTAAATTACTCCAGCTGGAATTCAATTTGAACTTTATGAGTTATAAATTACTTTTCTGAAGAAATCAAACCAAACCAAACAGAAAACCTTACACACTTTTGAACCTTTTTGGATCTCTAACTTACAAGTCTTTGGCCTTGTATTATTTTCCTCCTAGGCCAGTTCAGTCTAGCTAATTCTTATGTGTTTTTATGCTTTTCTAAGGTAAATGAGGTGCAATTCCACTTCCTTTTTGTCTTACAAAAAATCTGATTTTAAAACACAGACCCTTATGAGCAAACCTAAAGTAAATCAGGTGAAACTGTAAGTAAATCAGGTGAAACTGAAAGTAGCATCAACTGAAGTATTTGCAAATTTTAAGAATGTTACAAAGAGAAGAGGAAGAAAAGAGGACTAGAGAGTACATTTTGGATCAGGATTTGGAAAACCCCTGAGGTGGGGGAGGTGGGATTGGGGTTTGGCCAATTTGTGATATTCAGCTCTGTGACTGGATTCAGCGTTCCAAAGTTTCCAAAAGACAAGGGGTTGGAAGAAAAGAGAGGAGCTGGATTCAAAGTTTTTGGGTCTTGGCCCATCTCTTGTGCAAACAATTAATGAGAATGCCTGGACAGCACAAAGCATACTTGGAAATGTTGAGCCAGCAAGACATTTAAGTGAAGAAGCCGCACTAAAGAAACTTGTCTTTCTTAGTGGGAGTTTTCCGTATCGGAACAGTTAAGATACCACGTACATGGCATATGGAAGACACAACGTCTGTCCCCAAGTTGGTCAAATTAACAAAGATTATCAGTGCAAACAAGTAACAGGAATTAGAGCATGAAAGTGCCTCATGAGTTATTTGAAAACTGGAATCAATTTTATTCCTGTGACAATCACAGTGGTGAAAAAGGATTATGGCTTAGACCTGTGGAAAAAAAACCCCTCAGTTTAAAGCACAAAGCATATTAAAAATAAACAGAGATAAAGAATATATCATAAAACCTAAGAGTAAGTGGTAGGATTTTGAAATAGCATGGAGCTCAAACTGCTGCAACACACGCACAGAAGTGGAAAAAGGTATTCACTGAAATATTTGAAACATATGGTTTTTGTTTGTGTTTCTTGCAAATATTTGAGAAATGAACAACTCTTACCTGTATACAATCATGACCATGAATGCACTATTATGTTGTAACAAAAATGTATTTATAAGCAACCAGTAAAAAACTGGAAGAAATTATAATGTTAATAACTAGGAGGCTATCGTGTTCCATATTAAATTTCTCGGCACTGCAGCTCACTATGCAAAGAGCAGCAATTTTTACTTGATGGATTAAACAGCTTCAATATGGTAGAAATACAGGAAACAGTGAAATAAGACAGATAGTATTCCCTTTTAGAGTGAAGCAGAAAATATTCTCACCATCAGCAAAACAGGTGAAAAAGTGAGTGATTTTTGTTTCCTACATTTACATCTGATGAGAGCCAAAATGAAACCCTACTTTGAATTCATAAAGATAGACAACTCAAAATTCAAATCCATATGGGGATAGGATCTTCACAAAGAAAGCTTTCTAACAAATCTTTAAAGAGTGATTGTGGCTGGTAAATGCATGAGTAGCTTACCCTAAACCAGGCATGTGGCCAGGTGATATAAGATTAAAGAAACTGACCTGCTCTCACTCACAGAAGAAATCAGGGATAAGAAATGAACTCACCTGGATCTTCTACAGACTTAGGTTAAAAATAAAAATAATATAAAAAAGGAAGGAAAATGTCTTAATTTGTACTGTTTTAAGACTTCATTAAAGATTGTTTCATCATGCAGTTGTGCTCATATCACATGTGGCAGTCAAATATCATGAGGTAAAGGCAGTGTGATAAAGAACTACTGAGGAATCAGTCTACCGAAGAAAACTAGCTTGACTGAGGTCACCAGATCTTCACCTCTCCAAACAAATCAATTAGTGTAATAGACACAGATTTTTGAACAATATGCTATAAGGAAAATTCACAACTAAACTTCGTCTAGTTTAACTAACCCTCTGAGTCATATGAGAACAATTTGGTTTCTGTCATCTGCAAACACAGTCTTCATGGCCAGATAAAGCTGACCAGCATGCACAGCAGTATTATCAAAACATACTGAAGGAAACCTAGGACAGTAGCAGATAGAATCATAGAATCATCATAGAATCACAGAATGCCTAAGGTTGGAAGGGACCTCTAGAGCTCACCTAGTCCAACCCCCTGCTCCAGCAGGGACACCCAGAGCACGTGGCACAGGGCGGCATCCAGGCGGGTTTGGAAGATCTCCAGAGAAGGAGACTCCACAGCCTCTCTGGGCAGCCTGTGCCAGGGCTCTGTCACCCTCACTGTCAAGAAATTTTTCCTTAAGTTCCTGTGGAACTTTTGATGCTTCAGTTTGTGGCCGTTTCCTCTTGTTCTGTCGGTGGCCACCACTGAAAAGAGGCAGTGCTGCATATATAATCCTGCAAAACCTGGCCAGCAGAAGTTTCTCACAGACAGAAGCTAAATGATATAGGTCTATGACATTTTTGATTGCCAGTAGTTTGGTGAGCAAATAATGTAACAATTGTTATTTAACTGAATTTTAAGACTCTGCTCTTTCTAGAACTTTCATATATTCACTTTCTAGAACTTCAACGTATTCACTCAAAAGTACAAAACCTGCTTCTGCCAACATATTTTTCACAGGGAAAGCACATAAGATTCAACCTCACAACCTCCAGTGATTCAAACTTGAAGGCCATTCTTGAGATAAATCCTCATGAGAATGTACCACTCTCAAGTATCTTGTCTTAGAAGGCACAACAAAATTATGAGAAACAAAGAACAGAGGGGCTTCATCTTCATCTTCAAAAAAGTCTTGGTCTGGTCATTATAATTTTTCCTTTGCATTATCTGTTGCTTTACTGTGGTGCCATTTGCTTTATTTAAGGTTTACTAATAGTTCTACACATTATGCATATTTGTTTGCAAAATCTACCTCTCCATGATATGCAACATAATCTGTTCTACATTTAACTTATAAGCATTTTTATGGAGCTATCTTAATGCAGTTTTTGGCTTTATATTCTTTCTTTTATTTGAGTCCTGGTTTATTTAATTTGTTTTTATGTATTGTTGACATTAACAGCTGTTCTGACCACTTAGGTTTGTAATTTTATTTGCTTGTCCAACAATGCTGGAACTGCTAAGAAGACATGTTGTGCTAGAACAGGTCTGTATTCAGATACATGGCATAATGAGATTACTGGCTCAAAGTCATCTTTCTGCAAAAGCCATATTGTAATAGTATAGAAATATATCTGAACCATGAAATCCACAATGCAGAACATCTAGGCAATACTAAGTGCTTAATGTAGATTTATAATATAACTCAGCAAAGGCAACTGCAGGTTGCTGCATCTGTGAAAGAATCACCTCAGGCAACAGTACATTAAGGGCTGACTGCTGGAAAGCAGCTCTGTGGAGAGGGATTTGGGAGTCCTGGTTGACAACAGGTTAACCCTGAGGCAGCAGTGTGCCCTCGTGGCCAAGAAGGCCCATGGGCTCCTGGCTGCATGAGGAGGAGCGTTGCCAGCAGGTGGAGGGAGGGGATCCTGCCCCTCTGCTCAGCTCTGGTGAGGCCGCACCTGGAGTACTGGGGGCAGCTCTGGGCTCCCCAGGACAAGAGGGACATGGAGCTTCTAGAGAGGGTCCAGCGGAGAGCAACACAGATGATTAAGGGACTGGAGCATCTAGAAAGACTAAGCAAGCTGGGCCTGTTTAGCTTGGAGAAGAGAAGGCTGAGAGGGGATCTGATAAACATGTACAAATACCTGAGAGGACGATGGGGTAAAACTCTGTTAGGTGGTCACCAGTGACAGGACAAGGAATACTGAGTACAAATTGATATAAAGAAACTTCCATCTCCATGTGAGGAAGAACTTCTTTCCTGTGAGGGTGACAGAGCCCTGGCACAGGCTGCCCAGAGAGGCTCCTTGTGGAGTCTCCTTCTCTGGAGATCTTCCAAACCCGCCTGGATGCCACCCTGTGCCACGTGCTCTGGGTGTCCCTGCTGGAGCAGGGGGTTGGACTAGATGATCTCTAGAGGTCCCTTCCAACCTTGACCATTCTGTGATATGTATAATTTGCATTGTGTTATGTGTTAATTTTATGCTTTCTTCCCCTGTTGTTCTGACTTTGACCACACATACATGGTCTTACCCTCTTGCCAAAGTTCAAAGTAAAAGATAAACACAGTGCAGGCGTATTTTGGAGACATATATTGCAGGTCTGCATTGTAACTTGTCTGAATTGTCTGATCACAAACGACTGCCATGAATAATTTCCTATGATGATATCATAGGTTAGTTGTAAAAAGCTAGAAATGAAGTAACAGCTTTGATAATGACCCAGCAATGCACTTCAACAAGGCTTCAATATATATTTCCTTGTCCATGTGAAGTATGTCAAAGGCTCAGGTCTCCAAGGCCTAAACGTAGCTGGATTCTCAGAAGGATGTATGCTGACTAAGAGTCTTTGTTTTGGGAGGAGAGGAAAACCCCTCAGAAATACAGTGCAACAGCAGAAGGAAAAGCTTAAGAACTGTAGTTTTGTAATATAATTTAGCAGCAGAGGTTTTAACACTAGGAGTTTTAAGTGTCTTTAATATATTTACAGTACCACCTATAATCACTAAGCTTTACATTCCTAAAGCCTTTCTACCCAGGATGAAATGGGCTGTGCTGCCATTATTTAGCATAGGTATTTGCAGGCACAGTTTTCATAGCATCTTAGCATCTGCAGGCTGAGGCCGAAGCTGCATACCACTAATCCCACTGTCCCACTAACATTTGTGCTTAGGAGAAGCACCTCTGGGGAAGTTCTCGCAGATGTAACATACAAGCCACATCTGCTGCACGAAGTGCACATTTCTGGATCGCCATCCAGCTGCCTGGAAATCCACAAATTTACCCATTTTTTCAGCTGAGGTTTTGCAATCTACAGGTATGCCTATTCTGCCAAGTAAAACATTATCACCGTGCAATTGAGAAGTATCTTAGATTTTCTGCATTCAAGTGTGCGAATGTGAAACACAGACAGGTTAAGTGACTGGTATGAGTAAGTGAAGATTCACTAGTGAGTCACATCCTCGTCCTTGATCACAAAACTGCTCGCTCCCTACTTGGCTGACTAGCTGATTAAGAAAATTTGTCAGCAGTGTGTTTTGAGTTCAAAGTAAGGCTGCTTAAGACTACTTTAATTCAACTGCAGCTTTGATTATCTATTATTTGATAGCCAGGAAGGAAGTACACTCCACCATTCCCTTTCACCCTCAACAGTGATATTTTATAAAAGAAAATGAGTGAGTTTTGAGCACATTTGTGTAACATCGAGATACAAATTTTGCCTCTGAAGGCATATCCAGAAGCTGCCTTTAGGAATCTGGTGCACTCATCCAAAGACAGCACTCAATGAAACAGTAGTTAAGCTACTGGTTAGAATTTTTTTAAGTCTTGGCTTTATTTTCCCCTCTGAAAGCGTAAATGCAGCAGCAGAACTGCCATATAAATTTTGTGAGAGACAGAGGTGAATTAAGGTTCCCCTCTGCATTTTAAGGAGGTTTAAAGAAAATAACAATCGGAATGAGGCACTTTCTACTGCATAATGAAAAATAGAGGGCTTATTTTGGCTTTACGTGTAGCAAATAGATTCCAGTCAGTATGTAGTGGGTGTTGGTCAGGGCAGAGTGAAACTCTACAACTCTTATTTTACAGTTCAGGAGAAAGACATCCTTCTCCACCTACTTTTTTTTTTTTTTTTTTCCATTCACTGTATGTTTTCTTTTATTCTTCTGGGAAACACTGAGTCTGAATATTTTACCGCTGCATCACTGTGCAATCTGTGGACTGTGCTGCCACTATTCAGGAAAACACTGGCAGGACCTGCACAGAGAGGAAGCTTGCCATTTGCCCCATTTTATATATCTCTACATGGCACATGAAAAAAAAATCTTATACTTTGTTCAAGGCTACCGCCAGAAGGAAAAGCAATTAAAGTGAAGATTCATTAGGCATTAATAAGAAGGAACTTAATTAAACCGCATATTTTTGGACTCCAAATAATACTTGCTTCAAGGAAGTTTAATATCCTCATTTCCATCTTTTCTTTCTCTTTTTTTCCCTTTCCATTGCAATCAGCACTTTCAAAGCTCAGAATGAACTTGCAGTGCAGGTAGCTGATGTACTGCGGACCATTTCTGAGAATCACTTCTAGTTCTTTGGTGAGAACAAGGCACAGGACTTCTCATCAAGAATCATCAGGTGAAAAACAGAAGCCAAGCTCTGCTGACTGAGCCCTTCCTGATCACACTGGTATCTGGAACACCACGCAGGGGGTGAAGCCATTCAGAAATGGATCCTGTAAATGTATTTAGCAATAAAATAATGCATCTTGGAATAACAAGAGCCAGATTTTCCAGTATTAGACATACAGTTCCTGGCTTCTGTCTCACAGGATTTTTTAAGTGCCTTGTGTGACTGCAGACTTTTCATGGTGTTTTTGAAAGCACAAGAATACATGTTCCTTCAGTGTATGTATGTCACCTCCTGCCATGATTTATCGTGACTCCTTCCTGTGTATAATGACTGGTACAACTAGGCCACGTTCCCCAAAAATCTCATGGGCAAAAGATGTCAGGCACCTACATGACTAATTACAAGTGCTGGCAACTGACTGAGCTGAATTTACAAAGGTATGTTCATCATCAGTGGACTGCCTCTATAGAAAGTGCATTTTTTTTAAACAGATGGAGGCCTGTTTCTGCATAGTTCATTTTCTGCACTGACCTGATGCTGCTTCCACATAGCCTGCATATTAGTTACTGATCTCTTCTGGCAACCCCTGAACAGCATCGAATCAGGTTTTACATAGTTATTATACCCTCTGCTACCTCTCTTTAGTTGTAAGCCTTCATGGTCTTCCACTTCAAAAAACACCTCCGGAGGCTAATGATAGAAACAGCATAAACATTTGCATGGTAACAGGTTTACAGACTGCAAACAGTTGTCTGCAATCATCACTTCTAACACCATCAAGTCTATACATAAATTTCGGTGGGAATCACCCTCTGGGAGCAGTCACATATTTAATGGCATGCCTGAGGAACAGCATTGCTCCCAGACAGAGGCGTGCTGGAGCATGGGGCAGCGCTGCAGTGCTCGGGAGATCGGGGCAATGAGCAGTGAGACCCCCATCTCACTGAAGCAGGGGATGGATGTGAGGGAGGGAAGGTGCCTGCACCTGCCCCGTGAAAGTCCTGCCAGGCAGAGGAGGGAGTCACCCGGCGGGCACGTCGGCAGCTGACCCTGAAAACCATCCTGAGCCGAGCTAGGAAGGTAGGAGAGAGCTGCAAGATTAACCTGGCTGCTTCCCCAGCCCAGACTGTCGGCAAGCTCCAGGTACATGGGGATGGCATTCCTGTGCTGGCGGGCTCCCCAGTGAGCCTCCTTGCTTGTCCCTTCTCCAAGAAGTCAGCAATCTGGAGGAGATGGTGGGATACCCTGGAAGTGTCATCTGGTACCTGCTGTGAGATGGCAGGGAAAATAAGACCTGGGACCACATTGTTGCCAAAAAGAGGTTCAGTCGCAATTTTCCGTTCTCAGATGAGCTTGTGTTTCTCATGGCTGCTTATCTCTAAGCACCACTGAGCAGCAGAAACGTGGCATTGTCGTCTGTTATTTCTTAAGCTACTATCACCTGCCTCTCAGTAACTGTGTTTCTAAGCAAAGGATTGCTTCTGTGAATGCCAATGAGAAAAAGCATCATGTACCACTTTGCTAACTTTTCAGCACAGCACATTTGTGCACAAAAAGACATGCTGGGAAAAGTGGGCTACATCTCAGTATGGCCCTACTGATTATATTTCTTCCACTGGTTGATGTTTTCATTTCAGTGTATTTTTCAAAACCAAATAAGTATGGCCCTCACACAAAGTTAAAATCGCTGAAGGGAGAGCACCTCTTCAAGCATCCTTTAATCTATTCAAGTGGCACATAGAAGTCATATAAAAATCTGTTTCTTTTACAGCCACAAAGTGATAAGTAATGTCAGTGTGATAAGCAATGGGAAAATTTCCCCTTCACATGAATCTAACGCTGTGAGTAAACTCAATAGGCACAGAGGTCCTATATACAGGTTTTTTCCCAGTCAATAAAATTTTTTCCTTATTCAGAGCTCTCTCATTTGTTGAAGAGCTAAAAGCAAGAAAATGTCTGCAAAAGATCAGAAAAAAAAGCCTTTTTCGTGTGCATTTTGTCAACTCCAGTGGCTGACATGCCCTAGCTCACTTGAGATCTAACACTCTGGGTATTAGAAGCTCTTTAGAACAGAGCACATTTTTTTTTCTCCATCTGCAATGCCAAGTATAAAGGGCTACAAGTTTACATCTGGTAGGTGTTAACTACAAACAGTAGTAATAATGATATCATGTTGTTTGGAACTTCACTGAAAAGGTCTTTTTTTTTATATATTTTTTTTCCTTTCTCTCTGCTCAGAAGAACATAAACAAAATACAAATGAAAATAAACATAAATGGAGAGAAAATACGCAAAACAACCCTGTCAGATCAAGGAAGAATCCTCAGAACGATGAAGAAATATA
This sequence comes from Crypturellus undulatus, assembly GCA_013389825.1. NCBI lineage: Eukaryota > Metazoa > Chordata > Aves > Tinamiformes > Tinamidae > Crypturellus > Crypturellus undulatus. Next base: position 378,929 of record VWPW01011264.1, on the reverse strand, counting down.
TACACGCAGGAATATTGTCGTAAGATAGTGGCTTCCTGCTGCTTGATTAATGTTGCAGTAGGCCAGCGGTGTTTGCACAACAGATGACTAGGATCTTGCGATAGCGGTCAAATAAAATAATACTCTTGCACTTGTATAATATGATAGACATAGAGAGTGCTATTCTTCTCACATTTCATAAGTGCTGATACAGAGCAGCATTTTAATATGCCTGGCTTCTACTTGCCTTGAGGACCATCAAGGAGTAGTAGCTCAGCAGAGGAAACCTACCAGGACTGAGGGGAAGCTCATGGTACATGTGAGTGGCACAGGTGATGGGCATTATGAGCACTTCTAAAATCATAGCTTGGGGCTGGTCTTGGTGCTTCTGCCAGCATGACAGAGTTACTCTTCTTTCCATCAATAGAGACCAGAAGCCCTATTTAGATCTGCAAAATCCCCCAGTCGATGCTGGTATTGTTTTGCTTTCAATACTACACTTGTATTGATGCCTAAAGTGTAAGCATGCCTAGTGTTTACCAAAATAGTTTCAGATATCAAATCTCCTTGGAGCTGCAAATGCCAACTCAGGCTGTTTTATTCTCTGGAGAGATATCCACATCCAGCATTCTGTAAAATAAAACAGTTGAGTTTTATAATTTGAATGATTTAAAAATTCTTTTGAAACAAAAGAGTCAAAAGGCTATGAAAATAATTAAACTTAGAGTTGTGTTTGATAATATTTGTACAGAAAAGTCATATACGTCAATAATGAAAAGTATTTTTAAACATTACAGAAAATGCCCTTTTTAAATAATGAAAAATCTTAATTCAAGGTTCTCTTAGTTATTCCATCTTCCCTAGTTATTTCTGCTGTTGTGCTTAAAGCTGATTTTTCTACTCACAAAACACATCAGGAACTTCATATTGCCCTTTTTTTTTGTTGTTTTTTTTTTTTTTTTTTGGTCAGGCTTTAATCTTGTAATGAAAAGTGAGGAACAACAGACAAAATGCAGGTAAGAAATTGTAAAATAATTCTGTACATATCCCTTCCTTCCTTCTTCCTGCCCCAAAAGAAGAAATTGTTTCCATACTTTTCTCCATTTTTTCCATCCTTTCTCCATTTTTTTTTCCAGAATTTAACCTTGGTTCCGGTCAAGAGTTCAGTATGGACAAAAAACATTTTATTTTGAGTTAATGCCATCTAAAGATGTCATTAAACACATGAACACAACAGATACAAAGTGAGCTTGTCGGTAAGAGGTTGATGATTGTTTAGCAATTAGACATTCAATGAAAATCCAGATCAATGTGCCTCCAGAATGAGAGGTCAAAGGCAATGCCAGTATCTTAGCTCTTTGCAAATGCACATCTCCTTCTGGCAAGTGAATAATTTAAATAAAAATTAAGGAGACAGGATCTTGTCGGATCTGCTTGCCTTAACAGCTTGATGTCAGCTCTTCATAATTCCTCTGTGCCCTCTAGAGAGAGATGGGAGGTAAAAGTGAAGGAGCAATGTAACACAAGGAACACCAGGGAACTGCTGTGTGGATGGAGAGCACAGGAAAAGGGCTCAGCTGCCAGGCTTTTCCATAGGGACACAACGGCCTGGAATGAAATGGAAGTACGGTTTCTCACACTTAAAACAGAATTGCCTGATAGACATCAAAAGCAAGAGATTTGAGCAGCACGTGAAATGGGGAATTAACACACAGGGCAAAAGACCTGGGACTGTGATCTGTGTAATCAGCAACCAGAAAGCAAGGCTGTCTACCTAGTTTCTAATGATCATGCCGCTATAGCAAAAGTTAGAGGACATCCTGCAGAAAATAATTCCTGACAATAAAAAATTCACAGAAAAGGTACCATAAAAATATGGGATACTGACAGAAAATCCTTCAGTTTTTGTTATGTGGATACCTAGATACAGCTGTTTTGCCTGCTGTTACTACTTAGATCAAAGCAGTGATTTTCAAAAAAGACTGATGGGTTTTTAAAAGAGAAATACGTAGTGTAAATGTATTGCAAACATGTTCTGCTTCTCTGCATATTTATTTAAGCACTTGAGGCCCCAGAAGAAAGAGTCTGATTCTTCTCTTGGCTTATAAAAACATAAATTTAGTGGCTTCTGCAAAATCTGATCAGAGCATGGGGAGTGAGTGCTGCTAATCAGTAGGCAGAATGGAGTCTTGAAAATACACATTTAGGAAATAGGATCCTGTTTGCAGTATGCATCTGATATTAATAGAATAAGATGCCTACTGTTCAAAGGATCTGCACTTCTTGAGTGTATCATCCATTTCAAGACCTACTAAATATTAATATATGGGTCAGATTCATTTTTTATTGTGTTTACAGTGTACACTGCATATCAGAAGGCTTCCAAATCGGCTTGTTGGATAAAATAATCTTCTAGCTTTGTCTTCTTTTGCCATTTATGAGGAAAGTGCAAAAATGAAATTAAGACCCATCCTGGTGAATGTGTGTAACTTTAACAGATTGGTTGGCAACAGCCAAAGACAGTGGGATATAGCCAATCCTAGACTATCAATGAACCTGATATTCTAGATGTTCTAATTCCTTTTCACTGGTCTGAGTTAGCTGAAAATATTTCATAGGCTATTATTAAGTTAATCAAAACATCACAATTTGCGAAATTACTGCAGACTGTTATTTTGTCTTCCATAGCCGCACATAGGTAAGGAGAAGAGGAACTACAAGAACAAGTTTTAAAACTTTTTAGGCGAAGGGAGTGGGAGAAGATGGAGGGGTAAGTCAGCTTTTTTTCAGCCTTCTGAATGAATGCAGTTCTTTCCATTTGTACTACTTTCCAGCTTTTTTGAAGACATCTGTTGATGGAGTATTACAACCTTCAATAAAAGTTGTCAGTACCATTCAGAAGGCAGCCTACCAGGTTTTGGAGATCCAATGGGAATTAATATATGCATAGTCTTTTTAAATGACCTGTAACTATCCTATATCATTACAACTCATATCCTATAATTTAAAATTTATTTTAAATGACAGTTGAACTAGCATGATATGCACCTCAGGGAATACTCATAATTTAATATACCTGCACCCTTCAAAAGAAAATTTCTGTCTTCTTGATCGGAAACTTATGATAAAATTTGGTGAGAATCTGTCTAAATAATTAAAAATGTTGGTTTCAGAGTCATGACTTCAAAACATATATCTTAAAGAAAAGCAAAAAATAAACATATACTGCTTGTTTAAATGATCTGGCATTGAACTGCGCAACTGTGTAACAATAGATGAGGAAATAGATTTCAGAAGAGCCTTAAAAAATTAGTGTCCATGGCCTCGAGAATGTGCAAGCCAACAGTACTATCTACTTCTGCTCTTACACACCAGCAAGTGCAATGAAATCGTCACTCTGCACGCTGACAGAATTCAGCCTACCTGCAGAACAGTCCCCAAGCCTACAGCATTTCTTCTTTTGCAACTGCCCAGAAGTGTCCAAAGCTACAGTTCTTTTTTTCCCATACAATTAAAGTTCCCTATATATCTTTTTATTATTTATTTATATTTTTATTGATATTTAATAAAAGAATCTACTTATCATTTCTTTAACCCAACCACTTTTTTTGATTTTGCCTTCCTTAGATATCTTACTGTCTCTCAACTATAGAAAATTCCTATTTTATTTCTTCAAATACTGAGGATTTGACTGAGAGGACAGAGAACGGAATGTCTCTGCGGGTGGGTGTATGACAGCAGGAGAGACAGGGATGCCGCAAGCCCACATGCCACCAAACCTTGCTACCACCCCTTGTCCCCTGACTGACCCTGGATGGTCCTCCTCCGCCCCCTCCTCCTTTTCCTCTCTGCTCTCTCCAGAACCTAAGTGGCTGCCACAGCATAATCAAATTTTGCTGACCTAAGAGTGAGAATAAAGTCTTTCTGCCTCTGTCCATGGGGGTTAGATAGGAGTTTTCTCTGCAGGGAAGTCTGGAACTAGCTCTGGAAATAGTCATAAAATTCAAAAACACCAGCACAATGCATGCATTCCTGCATATTTGAAAGAGAGAGAAAAGCATGTGAAAAGCAAGGGTTTGATTTTCCAGGCCCTCCATATGTGGAATTTCTATTCACATCAGTTGAAGATCAGTATATGAAAGTCTTTCAGAAGCAAACTCAAAAGGATATGTAAAACAAGTATGGATTTTTTTTTCTTGTGAAGCCTGAAGTGTTTAGCCTATTTCACAAAGCACAGAAAGTCACTCTGAAGGCTTCTGTAAATGTGATTCAGCTTTAAGCAAATTAGGGGCTGGACAACTAGAAAAGGTGAAATGTCATTTAATTTAAATACAACATCTACCATCCTTATTTCCAATCTTCATCACATACAAATTCCTCCCAAAATGATATAAAGTATACAAAGTACATAAAGAGCACAAAGATGATGATTTCCATTGTATCTCAATGCAGTCATTTATTAAGTAAGGAAAACGGTTTTTGCAAAAGATAGTACAATATGTGGTGGAAGCTGCAAAAGATATTAAACCAAATTTAGTAAGTCTAAACTTGTGGATTCCAAGCACAGTTGTGTAATATCGCCTAAAATAGTTCTGGATTTCTAGTAGGAATGAACATAGAATTTATTTACTTATATGCATATGGAAAATTATTTCAGCAAAGTTCTTTTCCTTTTTATGAGATTAGAACTTGATGTGTTACATGTACCACTGAAAAAAATATTTTCAGGCCACTAAAATCAATAGATTGTTTTTAATTTATTGTCACATAGGTCCAAGATTCAAAAGTAATGTACGTTACAGAAGTAACAGACAGAAAGGCAGTAGCTGAAATTATGTTTTCAGTTTTATTTGGAGGATCAACCACAGGCAGAATGTGTTTTTTTGCATATTACATGCAACTTCAAAATCCAGGAAAATGGAAATAAATGTAATTCAGCATAACATCAAATAAAATGACCTGATATTTTCAGTGACCCTTTGGGATAGTGAGAATATATCAGTAAGAAAACAGCAAAATTTCAGTGAGACATATCTTTAACAGAAATGTTTTGTGGCAACATGCAAATTCCAATAGTGTTCAGGTGAAAGGTTGTTTCGGCCAGGTTATTTCATGGGCTCCTCGTGAATCTGGATTCTTGAAACTTCAGATCTGAGAGACTGAGAGACCTGAGCGCTGAAGATATTTCTGAAAGTTTTCTGAATTTAGCGCAGCCCTGCCCCAGACCTTGCCCCCCAGATGTGGGCTTCACATGGGCAGCAGCACAGAAGGGTTTTACCGGCACACCAACAGCCCCCAAAACCAGCGTTAAGCCAGGAGCGTGGAAAACCAGGTGTCTAAGCTGTTCTTCTCTTTCTTTTGTGTTCTCTGTCTCACAAAATACCTTGCTTGATCTTTTATTTAAGGAAATATGACAGTTCTAACAAGATATCCCAAAATGTAAAGTTTAAAAAATAATATTAGAATTTCCTGAAGAAGCTCTGATTATCTTGCCGCTTTAAAACTGGGCAGCAATACGCTGAGACATGTAGTGCTAAGGGACGCGGGACTACTAAGAACTTGGCAAATTATTCTCCCTTCATGAAAAATTTTGTGGATGCCACTTCCTTCATTGTGACACACTGTATCTAATATGGAAGTTACATGCAAGACATGCCATAACATTTGAGAATCTCTTACTTTCAAGGAGTAAATTACTACCTACATTTTTGGCCCACACTTACTGCTGTAAAAGCAAAGCAGCACCCATTCTGTTCCTCACAGAAACTTTAAAAGACTATGACAGATTAAGTGTCATGAATATCTCTTAGTTTACATCTGCTTTGAAGTCAATTTTTAGCTTAAATATTGAAGTGCTTCTGTTAGGCAAATGAGTGTGCTTCTCTCTGACATAATAAGACAGTTATATTTGTCACAGAGAAAAATGCCATAGTCATGTTTTGGTAATCCATTTGTTGTTTTACAGGTCTTGCAAGGAGCATTACAAATCTAGATGATGCTTCTGCGTGATGTGTTTTATGCTTAGTCCCATGATCCAGCTGACAGTTCTGAAAATGCTAACTGTCTCTTAAATAAATATATACATATACTGATTAGTTCTACCTTTTTTGCCCTATGGTTGGCATTATTTTTTTATTACTTTATTATTTCCCCCTACTAATTCCACCTACTTTAGCAATCCTTCCCTGTTCTTTCTGAATTGCCTATGCAATTAATGTATTTTTTTTATATTCAGTACTATGAATGTCAAAAACTTTGAGATGCATGATACTGGAAAATCACATTAGAGCATGATATTATATATCCAGTCATCTCCCCACAGGTATAAAGCAGGTGCAAATATAGCTCCAAAAATGAGAGTTAATAATTTCTTTCTAAGGAGCAACACCAACTGAGAGTGTATAAATTTGCAGCATTCAAATGACCATGTTCCGTTCTTTATCTGCAGTGCTCATGGTCATAAATGTCTGCCTGATTTCATAACTGTTATATTGTTTCTTAAAATGTCAGCATTATGCATCTGAAACCTGTTCTTTAATAATTAAATCTGTTAATTACATACTGAAAATAACTTAGCTGCATAGGGAAAGAAATTTTTAAATGAACATACTGAGCCTCAACAGTGCAATGAGTTTGTCCCACACTGCAGATCTTAGAGCTTTCACACTCCCCAATGCTAAAGGAAACTCACAGAGATCTATTGTGTGGTTCTGAAGTTTACCTGTCGTCAGTTAAACATGATCCTACTGAAAACTTCTGAACTGTATCCAATGTTTCTGTAACAACTAAGCTGATGTAGATTTCTTGTTATTTTCTATTTCTTACCAACTGCAGAAAAAAAAAAAAAAAAGAGAAATATACTGGCTAGAGAAACAAAGATATATTCAAAAATGTGAAGAATCAAGCGCTTAATGCCAAATAAGGAAGACAGTAATATAGAGGAAAAAAAGGATTACCCCTTGGCTATATGGGGGAATCCACAAGTTTTAGAAAAATTACAAAATTTTAATTAAACATTTGATTACAACAGAAGAGAATATGTTATGACAGGACAGTAGAAATGTTTTAAGACCTGAGTTGTAACAGTTTTATGAGATGTGCTAGGCAACAGAGCAGGAAACTCTGGTAAGACCAAAGCCACAAATGACACAATGACTTTCTAACTAAAGAATATTTATACACATAGAAAAATACATGGCGTATGCGGTGCATGGAGCTGTTTCAGAGGCTCCAAATCCAATTCTTGGCAGGCTGTGAAGCCTTTTACTATGGAGCTGGACTTTCCCTGGCAAACCCAATGGAGCACCAGGGCTCTTCCCCACCATGCTTGGGCAATGCTGTAAAGCTCCTTTTCTGAACCTGACCTCACTTTGCCACCCTGTTCACTGCATTTGGGCTTTGTAGCTCTGTCTCCTTGCTTTTTATTGATGAATATGAACCCGCTATGGCCCTTTTGGACACCCATGAAACACTATGGAAAAGTTAATTAAAATGAGTGTTAGGAAGAACCAAGGGCTAGCCACCACTAATTGAGAAGCAAAGTTCATATTTATACATGGTAAAAAAATGACATGCCAGTGTGCAGACTGACAGCTGAATGGTTCAGGAACCCTTCTACAATACAACTAATGTAGTAACCAGAGGACAACTAGCAAAACTGCTAAGCATCCTTGAATGTAGCTTTCTTCCCCTAAAATGATTCCTGTCTTTTCTCAAAGGAAACATAATAATTATTGTACCAATAATAAAAATATTGAAGCCACTCATTTTCACAAATTACTGTATTTTCTCGACCGTCGAATTGTAAGAGAGCCTTCAATACTTCCAAAATCAGCTAATGCTGCTTTTCCCTTCTAAATGGGTAAGATTCCAAAAGAATCATTTTTTTCCAAATACACAGCACATTTAGTTCAACTGTTGTATATGCATATTTTTATATATAACCAAATTACGTAACAATATCATTTGTTTCCTAGGGCTGTTTATTTTATAGCCTTATCCTAATTACTGAAATGAAAGAGCAGCAGTTAGTAAGGAGATTAGGTAACATTTCTGGAGGCTATGATCATATGAATAATAAGCTAACTGGGAGAATATCATTCTGTAGAGGAGGACAAAAAATTGCAAAATATTTCTTTGTCTGCTGATAGCATTTTCCCTTGCTGGAAAGTGTGATATAGAGACGCTAGCCACAGGTACCTGGTATATGTATCACTGTCTATGGTCACTCTCAGTTCACAGAGATGGTTATCTGGCCTAACATTTTCTTCTTGTTTTAATAGCGAGAAATTGTGGTAATTGTGAGAAAATTACTATTAACTATGACCAATTTAAGATAGTTTATAATTCAAAAGTCAAAACAGATCTTTGTCTTGAATAAATAAAAAGAAGTGCATGATTACATGGCATCTTTGGGAGGCTGCACTTAAGTTAGGCTATAATAATGACACACCACTTACAATATGTTAGAAATGAACCTGGCAGAGTTACAAACCATAAATTACAATTTGCTATTTATCTTCTAACACAGTCTAGAACTCTTGGGAATATATTTTTTTTCTAAAAGTACAATTAAGCATGCAAAATAACAAGTCATGAGTCTATTTCTAATAATATAATGCACATACAAATGTGCATAAGCCTGCCTGTCTCTGCCCTCAGAATACAATTGCAAATTTAAACAAGGATCTGGTAAAACATACAGTATTTTCTCAGTTTTTTCCCATAAAAGCATGTTAATAGCTAGTTGTTCTGGGTCAGAACCCAGTTGTTCTGGGTCTGGGAATTTTCCTTATTCTCAGCAACACAGAACTAAAATACACTAAAAATGTGTTATGCTGCCACTTGATGAGATCAGATCTGCTATTATGACACAGGTATCAGTGGAAGATTCATATTTAGAGCTTTTCAAAAAGATAACAAAATCATTGGCTCTGAATCAGAATTTCCCCAAAGTTTGTATCTGATGTTGTGGTCTCAGCCTATCCTTTTTGATATATTTTGATATATTTCTTCAGATGTCATAGTCCAGAACATTTATCAAATGCCAATGAATATGCATGTGATCATTTCTAAAAGCAAAAGCTGAAATAAACAAAAAATCTGCACATTTTAAATGAGACATTTAATTACATATGTTTGTCAATGTTCTCCATTTTCATATCGTTTTGAAGGATGTCATTTATGAAAGAAATGCACACTATATTTTTCCAGATAAAACAAGGAGTTGAAAACTTGAAAATCCTATGTATCCCACAGTGTAAAGCAGCATTACACAATCGACAGGGACAGAAATTTCACTTTCTCTTTACAACCTTACTACGTTTCTTCTTCATATACATGCCCTTAATATGGCATACTAGAGTTTAATTGGAAGGTCAGGGGACTGGATGAAATTTGGTAGTTGTAATGATGTCTCCAGTCATCAGCAAGACTAAAGAATAAACAATTTTGAACAAGCAACTCTCCTCCCAGAAATGGGGTCCCTAGAAATGAGGCATATCACCATTTTAGTTTGCCTTTTTATGTCTTATAGATAAAGAAATGGGTTTATTGGGTTGTCAAGTTCTAACTTACTTCAGATAACAAAATGTATTTTCCTCAAGGATCATAAAAACTGTTGAGTGTAATATTAACATAAACTACAAAAAGTAGGATACTTCCTGTAAAACAGTGAAGAGACCATTAATCTGCAACCTGGACAACTGAGTGATATTCTTGGCTTTTCAGCCGATACAGTACATCAAATCATATAATATTTCCATGACTTTGTTTTTTCAAAAACAACTGTGAATTTATCTGTCTTATTTGGTGAGAAGCTAAAGTGTTTATATATCAGTTAAAGGAGCCTGAGCAGTAAATAGAGATGACCTGGAATTCTCAAGCAGAAAACAAAGGAGATGTCAGAAGAATATTAAGGAAAATAAAAGAGTAGATATGCTTATAAGAAAAGGCACTAGCGCTGCAAGTTATATAAAACTGAGAGAAATAAAGGCAGAGGCAGTGAGGAAACTGCTGGGAAATGGTGTTTTCTGGTGTCAAGAGTGGCTGTTCTGTGGATCCTTTATCATTAGACATCCTCTCTATGGTAGCCAACAGTTGCCAGAGATGGAACTGACAGCAAGGTGAAGTTTTATAGATCCTGCTTCTAGATATGCACTATTTGTAGGTTTTGAAAGTCTCAGCTCAGTAAAAAAAAAAATCTGCTTGGCATATATACAACCTAGTCATTTAACAGTGATATGTATACCCTAAGCGCTGGTAGAACTATTTTGGTTCAATCAGATAATGTTTAACATAAAGTGAAATAAAAATAAAACAAACAAACAAAAAACCCAAGGAATAGATATGCTTTTGCTTACAGATTTTCAATTATTTCTAGCTTCTCATTTTTTATTTGTTGAAAATGCACGGATTCTGTTTACTGGTTTGAAGAAAATCAAAAGCGTTGGCATTTTTTTTATCATAAAGGAATAAAAATCCTGTTGTGACAGCAAAGCAGGAGTAGATCTTTATGTGCTCTTGAGTGTTTAATTTGAAGTGTGATTGCTTTTATCTGCAATGAATGAACAAGATCCCATTAGATCTAGGATCCTTTAGCAGCTTTGCAAAATATAAAAGGCTGTGTGTGTGTGTGTGTGTAGGTATTTACTTATAGTTGGTGGGATGCATGTGTGTGGGTATTTTAAACCACCTTACTATGTAAACCTAGGTACACATTGCTAAGCTTTGAGTGATTTAGTGTTGAAGAAACAATCAGGACAAATATATTTTGTTTCTACATCAAGTGGTCTGTCTTACTAGGTCCACATTGCAGCTGCTCCTTTTAAAGTGCAAAATGCTTCTTTCTTCTGCTTTTCTCCTCCTGGCTCAATTGTATGTAGCCTACAATGTGCTAAGCACCAAAACCTCTTGAACTTCAAGATGGCAGAGACCCTAGTTCAGTGTTTCAAGGTTTAAGCACTGTATTAGTTCAGTGGCTCCATATCTAGAATGACGCCGTGCCTCCCAAATGTGACAGAACTGTAGGTGACTTTATACCTGCAAAGGTATACTTGCAGGCACTCAGAAAGGCACTAGGAGGCCACATATCTGGACAGCAACTTTGGTTTCTTTAACGCCTGGGGGAAAAGGAGGGAAATACTGTATTTTACACTTGTAGACCATTGCTATACCCTTTACTTCAATGCTGTTTACTAATAAATTTTGCTTACAGCACGCCTACAAATAACACATGAAAAATTATAAATATCTAAAAGCATATATTTCTTTGAAAACTTAGACCTAAGTGCTACAAGTATACTTGTTTTACTTGTACTCAAATGATGTGGCATCACTGCTTCAGCAAAAGTGTTTTCTTTATATTTTTCAAGTGCCAGTTTCTCTGGCACTTGAATGGGCTCTTCTCTGTCAGTTGTTCCTCTCACCCCTCTCATCCTAGAGTGATCAGTCCACTCTCCGATTTATGTAATATCGCTGAACATTTTTTATCAAATTCACTCCAAATTTATGTGTGCTTCTGCTCTACGACTGCAAGAAAGTTCTTAGATCTCTTTTTTAAGGTGCTTGTAAACATTACTTCTCTTTTGAAAATGTAATTTCGAAAGCAGACAGAAACCACTGAAAGAAATAAATGCCATAGAAGTTGGAGGCAGGATAGCTTTCACAGTTTTAGCCATTTGGTTTTGATATGATTTTGGTCCACACATATGACAGTCTGAATATTTTCTCTTTAAAACATAAGGTCTCTAGCATAGAGTTGAAGGCCAGATCTCAGCTGGAGAAAATCAGTAAGGTCCACTGACTTAATAAAGTTATCAAAGTTAATACAGCTGAATATCTGTTTTCATATAATTGCTTACTATAGATAATTTAGCATACTTTTTGTTCAGAGTAGGTATATCAATAGAACAACACATAGAAACTACAATAGAAACACTTTTGGCTAAAACAACAGGTAATATGAATAGTACTTCAAGTTGTGTGTGAGTCTGAAATACAACTTTTCCACTTATGCAAGGTCCAAACAAACTTACACATGGTAAAATTTTATATTAAACCTATGTAAATTAATGAAGACTTAAGATGAGCTTTCCTTTAAAAGCAGTTTTACAGGACATTATATTTTATTTTCCATGATGTAATGTACGTTGAATGAAATAATAGTAAACCTGGAAAAGAAAGGAATGGAGAGAGTTGACAAACTTGTTTGGAGAATTGCTTGAGCTATTTACAAATCTGAAAGTGAAATCTCCCAGTACACACAGCTTTAGAGAAATCTAGATTTTCCAAAATTAACCTTCATTTAGTTATTTATACCTGAGAGTAGTACACAGAAAACCCATGGGCAGTATATGTACTATTTTAAAACTGAGTTTTCCCTTTGTTTTACTTCTATCGTCGTTTTTATAACTTGGCTATAATGGGAAGAGGTTTTTATTTTGTTTTATTTTTCTTTTTGTTCTTTTTAAAAAAGCTGATTAAGTATTCCATTTAATAGCATCATGCAAAGCATGCTTTCTTCAAAGAAGGTCTCTATTCTATTTCTGATCAAAATGAGTCTGTCAAATCTTTTGTTTATACATGTACAGCCTGTATTGAATAAAACTGAATAATATAATTATGCAACACTGACGTAAGCCTTTCTGTTGCTAATATTGCAAGAGCCAAACATTTTCTCTTCCAACTTCTTCTTCCAACACACTAATCACCCTGTCTTAAATTCTGTCTCATTTGAAGCCCATTTATGTTTCCACAAGAGGTAATAAAAAAAAAAAGACCAAGGTGTATGAGAAGCTGAGATGCCTGAATCACCACATTATATATATATGCATCATACATATATGGCTTGTTTATCATACATATATGCATGATATATATATATCACACATATTTTAATTTTCATATGACAAAGCAGTGTGGATAGACTTAGTGCCAGAGCACTAAGACTAAGAGTCGGTCACTTTTGCGACGGTGTTGTACCTGATCTGAGAAGAGCTGGTTCTAATCTGAAGGACAAATTTCTCCCTCATGAGGTAATTAACTATTTCTAGCAGGTAGACTATAGGACAGGTCTTGTTTTATGCAGCTGATGTTGCTTATGTCCAAATGTCCTAAGCCAGCACATCAAATACTGTGCATAATTTGGAAAAGGAACCAAAATTATCTAAAAGTGTTGAGCCAATAAGTCCTGAGAAACTTGTGCCTTGACATCAACTCTGTCAAGGTAGGGGCAAATGAGTTTGCTTGTTCTCTGGATCTTGACACCAGTTGAATAAAATGAATTTACTGAGCCAGTAATCTTACAAAGAGAGGCCTAGGCATAGAAATCAAAGTGACATGCTGGAAATGCTGAGCCAGTAACACCACAGAACTCTGGACCTTCACACAAAACCAGCCAGCTTGAGTAGACAAGGCAGTAATCCCGTAAGAAAAAAAAAAAAAAAGAAAAAGAAAAGAAAAAGAAAAAAAGAGAGAAGTGCACTGATAGCATTTCACTAAGCTCATTTTTGAGACAGCAACCTGTAAGCAGTATGGCCATTGACATCAAACCAGCATACCAGTGCAAAGCCAGTTCCCATGCTTATACGACCTGTCCCTTGACATCCATGCACTAAAAAAGAGACTTAGATGATCCAGTGAGTGAAAGGGGGCATGACATCGGTCCAGTTAGGAATTACTTAGCCAAAACTTCGTAAAGAAGAGCCTATGCCTTCATGTCAAACCAACAAGACAGAGACATTGGCTGAGAAACAAAAAGACTTGGACATTGACCTCGGACAAACCAGACAGAGTCTGTGAGCCAAGAATTTCAAAAGGGTTTATGTCTTAGCATTATCACAGCAAGGTAGCTGTATTTACAGAATAACCACACAAAAAGCCTGTACTTTGGCATTAGCTCAGCAAGTGAGAACTGCTAAGTCAATGAACCTGTTATTTGTCCATCCAGGAATACCCACTAGGAGTAATGAGAGGAAAATGGAGAGCACTGCTCCCTCTCCACCTTCTAACACTGGGAACAGCACAGCTTTTAAAACTCTCCCATCACTTCCTGGCCAGTGAAATAAACACTCATAAAGATTCAAGATGAAATAATCTCAGATGGGAACAGAAGTGGTAGCGGGTCTACCTCAATATCAGGGTTTTTTATATGTTAAGAGAACACAAATGTCTGATGGAAAGTTCGTTGAAGCTGGAAATTCTCTAATTCAAACACCTTTCTTGGGTGTTGGGAACCAAGACTTTTCTTGGGCAGCCCTTTAGAGTCCCAGACCCTAAGGACAAGAGAAGAATCCTGGAAGGAGGAAGACTTGCCCTGAGTAGAGGAAGATTGGGTCAGAGAGCACCTAAGGCATCTCGATACCCATAAATCCATGGGCCTTGATGGGATGCACCCCAGAGTGCTGTGGGAGCTGACGGATGTCATAGCTAAGCCACTCTCCATCATCTTTGAAAGATCCTGGAGAACGGCGGAGGTGCTGGAGGACTGGAAGAAGGCCAATGTCACACCAGACTTCAAAAAAGGCAAGAAGGAGGATCTGGGCAACTACAGACCAGTAAGATTCACCTCCGTACCCCGAAAAGTGATGGAACGGTTCACACTGGCTGTTGTCTCTAGACTAGAAGGTGCTCAAGACTAGTCAGCGTGGGTTCACCAAAGGGGAATCACACTTGATTAATCTGATAGCCTTCTATGATGGGATGACTAGCTGGATAGATGAGGGGAGAGCGGTGGATGTCATATATCTCGACTTCACCAAGGCTTTTGACACCGTCCCTCACAGCATCCTCCTGGGAAAGCTCTGGCAGTGTGGCTTAGATGAATGGTCAGTGAGGTGGATTAACAACTGGTTGGATGGCAGAGCCCAGAGGGTGGGGATCATTGGCACAGAGTCTAGTTGGAGGCCTGTGGTGAGCAGTGTCCCGCAGGGGTCAGTTCTCGGTCCAGTCCTGATCAATTTGTTCATTAATGACCTGGATGAAGGCACAGAGTGCTCCCTCAGCAAGTTTGCCGATGATACCAAACTGGGAGGAGTAGCTGACACCCCAGAGGCTGCGCTGCCATCCAGAGGGATCTGGACAGACTGGACCACTGGGCTGTGAGAAACCTCATAAAGTTCAACAAGGCCAAGTGCACGGTCCTGCACCTGGGGAGGAATAACCCCAGACACCAGTACAGGCTGGGGACCGACCTGCTGGAGAGCAGCTCTGCAGAGAAGGACCTGGGCATCATGGTGGACGACAGGTTGACCATGAGGCAGCAGTGTGCCCTCGTGGCCAAGAAGGCCAATGGGGTCCTGGGGTGCATTAAGAGGAGCGTCTCCAGCAGGTCGAGGGAGGGGATCCTGCCCCTCT
>VWPW01011264.1:249330-362970 GCA_013389825.1 Crypturellus undulatus | reverse complement strand
TTTTTTTTTTTTTTACTGTGAGGGCGACTGAGCACTGGAACAGGCTGAGCGTAGAAGTTGTGGAATCTCCATCCTTGGAGATACCCGAAAGCCACCTGGGTTTCGTCTTGTGCAACAGGCCTAGGGGACCCTGCTTGTGAAGGGCAGTTGGACTAGATGATCTCCTGAGGTCCCTTCAACCACTCTGCGATGCTGTCAACTGTAAGGGAGCTCTGCTCTACAAAACCAGATTACCTCTACTCAGCCCTGGTGAGGCCACATCTGGAGCACTGTGTCCAGTTCTGGGCCTCACAGTACAAGAGGGATGTGGAGCTGCTGGAGAGAGTCCAGCGCAGGGCCACAAGGATGATCAGGGGCCTGGAACATCTGCCCTATGAGGAGAGGCTGAGGGAGCTGGGCCTGTTCAGCCTGGAGAAGAGAAGGCTGAGAGGGGACCTGATCAGTGTGTATAAGCACCTCAAGGGAAGCAATGAGGAGGATGGGGCTGGCCTCTTTTCAGTGGTGGCCACTGATAGAGCTACAGGAAATGGCCAGAAAATAAGGCATCAAAAGTTCAAACAGGAACTTAAGGGAAAATCTCCGGACAGTGAGGGTGACAGAGCACTGGAACAGGCTGCCCAGAGAGGTTGTGGAGTCTCCTTCTCTGGAGATCTTCAAGACCCGCTTGGATGCAGTCCTGTGCCACGTGCTCTAGGTGGCCCTGTGTGTGCAGGGGGGTTGGACTAGGTGACCTCTAGAGGTCCCTTCCAACCTTAGGCATTCTGTGATTCTTTCACAGGAAGTTTTCCTTCTTATATTTCCACTTTTGTCCAACTCTGTCCATCCTCCTGTTCTACGCAGAGACCATGTCATTCACTAGACTTAGCTCGGCATGTATCTTAATCCACAGCAAAGTAGTAAACTACTGACAGAAGTTAAGAGTGCAGGAGAACAAGAAAATCAAAAACACGTATTTCTAAAACTTCACATTCTGTACATGTGCACACAAAAATACATACACACATACATGCCCACATTTAGATATTCTTTACACCTGGATGTCTATCATACATTTTATTCCTCCATCGTCATTCTATAAATCTTGCCCCATCCTAACTCAAAACATGATGCCTAGCACCACCTTATGCAAAGGATAAGGCATATACTTGAAGTATTATTAAATGTTCCTTCTGTGCTTGATTCACTTTGAATTCCAGAAGTATTGTCATATTTACATTATTTCCTTACTCTCTGCTGTCTTATAGACACTTGCAGAGCCTAATTTTACCTAGAGGTTTGCTTGCTTATGTTCTATATAGCAAATATAGACATACAGAAACGGCAAGGAAGCAAGCCTATTACCTTTGTAGAAATCAGGCACAATATTGGTCTGGTATTATATGCAAGTTCACTGATTTGTACTTTATCAGAAAATACCGATTCATTTATTGAGCACAAGAGCATGCAAATTTGTGGGGGAGAGGAAATGGAGGAGGAGTAACAGAAAAAGCTGAGGTTGAAGGTAACTTAAATCCCAAATCATTAAGACAAAAACCCTGACACTGTTTTCTTAGAACTTCTTTCCTGTGCCATGTGTTGCTAGTTAGCAGCTCTAAATGTTGCAAGCATTAGAAAAAAATGAAATGTCAGCCAAGTTCTGCTTAGTGGTAAAGTCAAAAGAGAAGCCACATGGCATTCTTAAAAGCTAGAAAAACTGTTTTTTTGTGTGTATGTGTGTAGTTAGTAGAATTGAAGCAAGTGATTAAAAAACAGTTATGTTTAATTAAAAAGACTGTCAACCCTGTATCTATTTTAATTATAATCATTTGTAGCAATTTTGTTTCTGAAATATCCTGAGGTGCTTCAATAAGTAAAATATAGCATATAAGGAGTAGTATTATGTCTCTCTTTATCATACTAAAAAAGTGCATAGGGCTAATCCTTTGCCTTTATTTTGTCAAAAATTGTTCTTGCAATGTCCAGGAGATTTATTTGTTGGATATGGATTATTCAAGATCTGTTAATTTCTATGAACTAACTAGGAATTTCTTTGTTGTTTTAGACTGAATGGCTCAGTTCTGTTATAAGTTTCATGGAAGAAGGATCGTGTCTTTTACATGACTGTAAAAACTTACTTAAGTAAGTTTTAAATAGTCTCTAAGGATTATACCCGCTATTTCAGATATATTCAAAACCTGACAGAGGAAGCAGGAAGCATCCTACTAGAAACTTAAATAATAAAAAGTTGTGTCTGATTTGTAAAAAAAAAAAAAAAGACTCTTAACAAGAATGGGGCACAACAATAATAATTAGAAAAACGGGGAAAACAGAAATACATGATGCTCTCCAAATACACATCAGCATGAAGCTCAGAACAACACGCACGTTCCCTTCCTCATTCTTTCTTCCGTATTTCAAAACTTCACTGAAATAATCAACCAAATAAACATAAAAAAACTCCCTTATCATACTCATTAAAAAATCATTCTGAATAATCTCATTCATTTAAAGAATTATGCCCTTACCTAATGTTACTCACTTACTGTTGTGGATGTAATCACTACCAAACAACATGATATGCCCTGTTACACAGTGAGCTTATCCCTCTTGGACATTGGCTCAGATACTTCTTGTCAAGATCATCTTCATAAATGATTTTTTAAGAGATTTAACCTTATTTCAACTAAAACAAAAAGATAAATTTAAACAAAAAATAGCAGAGGAAAGCAACTCATGCAGGAAGAAAAAAAAGATGAAAGCATTTCACATATAATTTGGTTTGTCATCTTCAAATTGTTTATGTTCACCAATTAAAAATATCGCATGAGTTTGAACTTGATATGAGGACACTAATTTAGTGTAATTTCAATTTAAATTACTTTCCTTTGTGTCTCTGTCATTCCTCTGGAGTTCCTTCCTTCATTAACTTGGTAAAAGATACATTTAGTACAAGAATATTTATATTCAAAACACTCATAAAATATGAAGCAGAGCTGTCCCACAGAACAACTGATTCTTAAGTGTCATAATTTACTCTTTTGTTCAGCAGATATATTTACCAAACAAAGTTACTGGCCCTCAGAAATGAAATAAGGATCATTTCTTCTGGTACTCCATCTTGGATCCACTGAAATGAGTGAAACTTTTGCAACCGATGACAGCACTTTAAGGACTCCATATGCACTACACCTTCCTGAGGTGTAGATAGAGAAAAGTCAGTCCTGCATTTATAGTCTTCTCCTCCCACAAAAAAACAAACAAACAAACAAAAAACAAAAAAAACCCCAACATCAACAAAAAGGAACATCTGCACAACTTTTCAGCCACTTTGGATGGTTCTTCAGCCACTCTTCCCCAAGTCGGTAGTGTTGATTGCAGTGCAGGACCCGGCACTTGGCCTTGTTGAACCTTATATGGGTGGCTTCAGCCCATCGATCCAGTCTGTCCAAATCCCTCTGTAGAGCCTCCCTACCCTTAAGAAGATCAACTCTTCCTGGCAGCTTGGTATCATCTGCAAATTTGGTGAGGGTGCACTCAATCCCCTCATCCAGGTTATTTATAAAGATACTAAAGAAGACTGACCCCAACACTGACCCCTGGGGAACACCACTTGTGACTAGTTGCCAGCTGGATTTAACTCCATTCACCACTACTCGCTGGTCCTGGCCATCCAGCCAGCCATCCAGCCACTCGATGAAGACATCCAGTGAAGCGTCCTCCTGTCTAAGGTATGAGCTACCAGCTTCTCCAGGAGATGGCAATGCAAGGCAGTGTCAAAGGCCTTACTGAAGCCTAAGTAGACCATGGCCTCAGCCTTTCCCTACCCCACTAGGCAGGTCACCTGGTCATAGATGAAGATGAGGTTGATCAATCAGGACTTGCCTTTCACAAACCCATGCTCACTGGGTCTGATCCTCTGGGCAATAACTTGAGCATAATTTGAGCCTATAGCTTGAGTAAGCCTGTAGGATGGCATATTTCCTACTGCAGAAACTTATTTTCTTCATATATGCTGTACATTATTACATTAGAGACCATTTGACACAATGTAGGGCCATTTTTAAAACAGCTTTCAATTTCTTACTCTTGAGATAGGTTGTATTATTTCCTTATATTTCCTTATATTTTTACATCTAGTTACACCACTGCTTCACTATTATTATCTATAATAATAGGGCACTTGGAATTCACTCCAAAGAAATTTCTGCAAAGTCAAAACAGGTGAAGGTTGTCAAAGTCCATGAAAACTAAATAATGTTTTTTTGCCTCCTACAAAATACAACTTTCCCAGACTTTGCATGAGATTGAGACTAGTGCCTTAGTCCCCCTCAGAACAGACTTGTATTTTTAGTATAGAACATTTTCACTTACAAAAGGCAATATTCTTAAGGGCAATATGTGCATTTTCGAATGCAAAAAGGTACCAGGGAACCAACAGAGACTGCCCTGAGCTGCAGCATCTGGCTGGATCATGGATCAGTTTGGAGATGTGACTAAAGTTCACTCTATTCAAACTCCATTTTCTGTCAAATCATGAACATAGAGGAGAGAATATTTACTTAAACATAATTAGTGTAAAATTCAAATAAAATTCTATGAAATGGATTTTGCTACATTGTAAATTTCTACAGGGAAATCCACTGCATGTTGGTGACTGACTTCTGTGTCCACAGATTAGGCAGAAAACAAGTGAATATTCAGTCTTCATAACCAGCCACCCAAAATGAAAAGTTTCAACTTTCAGTTCTAGGTATATTTAAAATGTGGTCATCCACATGCCAAGAAATTATCTCCATATCCAATTTATTTTGAATAGCAGTGGTGCTCTCACAGGTGTTTGGAAACAGAAGTGGGATTGTATCTAAAAAGCCATCTCCATTTAAGCATGTCAGGAGTAATTTTGGCTTTAACTAGTCAAGTGTGTTTTGTCAGATCTGCACAGAAAAAAAAATCAACTACTAAAATTTTCTTTGACTTGATAGCTGTCTCCCAGTCTCTAAGTTTTATGCAGAAAATCTACTTACAGACATTTAATGAATACTTATCTGAAGCTAGCTTCAGATACGTGATATTTGGTATGACAAATTCATTTTTGCTGCTTAGCAAAACTATTTCAACAAATATATCTCAAACACAAAAGCCTGTTCTCTTCATATTATGCTATTGTCTTAATTTATGATCATCAGCAAAGAAAAGTTTCATCACAAATAAGTAGGCTTATGTGGAAGGCTATGTGATCTTGGAAAGCTGTGTGTTCTTTAGGAACGACAGGCTGGAAAGAGAGGAGGTGGAGTTGCTCTTTATGTTAGAGAGGAACTGGAATGCATAGAGCTCAATCTGGGGGTGGATGATGAGGGAGTTGAGAGTTTGTGCTTAAGGATTAGAGAGCAGGCTAATGTGGGAGACACTGTGGTGTGTGTTTGCTACAAGCCACCTGATCAGGACGGGGAAGTTGATGAGGCCTTCTACAGACAGCTGAAAGTCGCCTCAGGCCGCGATTCTCATAGGGCATTTCAACTACCTTGACATCAACTGGAAGGACAACACAGCCAGGCACAAACAGTCCTGGAGGTTCCTGCAGATCATCCATGATAATTTTTTGACACATGTTGTGGAAGAGCCAACGAGGAGAGGTGGGCTACTGGACCTTGTACTAACAAATAGAGAGGGACTTGTCGGAGATGTGAAGGTGGGGGGTAGCCTGGGCTGCAGTGATTGGAGAAATTCAGGATTCAGTGAGGAGGAAGTAGGGTTGTAAGTAGCCTTGCAACCATGGACTTCAGGAGGGTCAACTTTAGCCTCTTTGGAGATCTCACTGGAAGAATCCCATGGGCTAGAGCTCTATAAGGAAAGGGAGCCCAAGAGAAATGATCAGTATTCAAGCAGCACTTCCTCCACTCTCAGCAACAGTGCATCCCTTTGAGTAAGATGTCAGGCAGGGGGGTAGGAGGCCTGCGTGGATAAGCAAGCAGCTGCTGGCAAAACTCAAACAGAAAAAGGCATTATATAGAAAGTGGAAAAAAAAAAAGGACAGGGTCCTTGGGATGAATATAGGAATTTTGTCATGGAATGCAGGGATGTGACAAGGAAAGCTAAGGCACAACTGGAATTAAATCTGATGAGGAATGTTAAAAATAACAAAAAGAGCTTCTTCAAATACATCAGAGGCAACAGGAAGATTAAGCAAAACGTGGGCCCGATGGTGAATGGCGTGGGTGCCCTGGTTGTGAAAAACACAGAGAAAGCAGAGCTACTGAATGCCTTCTTCGCTTCAGTGTTTACCAAGGGCAGCCCTCTGGAATCTCAGACCCTAGAAATCAGAGGAGGGTAGAGGAAGATTGGGTCAGAGAGCACTTAGGAAAATTTGATATCCACAAATCCGTGAGCCCAGATGGGGTGCACCCGAGAGTGCTGCAGGAGCTAGCAGATGTCATAGCTAAGCTGCTCTCCATCATCTTTGAAAGGTCCTGGAGAATTGGGGACGTGCCAGAAGACTGCAAGAAGGCCAATGTCATGGAGCAGCTCATCCTGGCTGTTGTCTTCAAACATGTGGAGGACAAGAAGGTGCTCAGGAGTAGTCAGCATGGATTCACCACGGGGAAACCATGCTTAACTAACCTGATAGCCTTCTATGATGAAGTGACCATCTAGATAGATGAGGGGAGAGTGATGGATGTCACATACCTCGACTTCACCAAGGCTTTTGATACTGTGCCTCACAGCGTCCCTTCTGGCCAAGCTCTGGCAGTGTGGGTTAGATGAGTGGATGCTGAGGTGGATTAACAACTGGCTGGATGGCAGAGCTCAGAGGGTGATAATCAGCAGTGCAGAGTCTAGTTGGAGGCCTGTGTTGAGTGGTGTCCCCCAGGGGTCAGTCCTTGGTCCAGTCCTGTTCAGTTTGTTCATCAATGACCTGGATGAAGGCACAGAGTGCTCCCTCAGCAAGTTTGCAGATGATACGAAGCTGGGAGGAGTAGTTGACACCCCAGAGGGTTCAGTCAAGTGCACGGTCCTGCACCTGGGGAGAAATAACCCCAGACACCAGGACAGGCTGGGGACCGACCTGCTGGAGAGCAGCTCTGCAGAGAAGGATCCAGGCGTCATGGTGGACAACAGGTTGACCATGAGGCAGCAGTGTGCCCTTGTGGCCAAGAAGGCCAATGGGGTGCGTTAAGAGGAGCGTCTTCAGCAGGTCGAGGGAGGGGATCCTGCCCCTCTACTCAGCCTTGGTGAGGCCACATCTGGAGCACTGTGTCCAGTCCTGGCCCCCCAGTACAAGAGGGATGTGGAGCTGCTGGAGAGAGTCCAGCGCAGGGCCATGAGGATGATCAGGGGCCTGGAACATCTGCCCTGTGAGGAGAGGCTGAGGGAGCTGGTCTTGTTCAGCCTGGAGAAGAGAAGGCTGAGAGGGGACCTGATCAGTGTGTACAAGCACCTCAAGGGAAGCAGTGAGGAGGATGGGGCTGGCCTCTTTTCACTGATGGCCACTGATAGAGCTACAGGAAATGGCCAGAAAATAAGGCATCAAAAGTTCAAACAGGAACTTAAGGGAAAATCTCCGGACAGTGAGGGTGACAGAGCACTGGAACAGGCTGCCCAGAGAGGTTGTGGAGTCTCCTTCTCTGGAGATCTTCAAGACCCGCTTGGATGCAGTCCTGTGCCACGTGCTCTAGGTGGCCCTGCGTATGCAGGGGGCTTGGACTAGAGGCTCTCTAGAGGTCCCTTCCAACCTTAACAATTGTATGATTCTATGAAGTATGGGTTTATGTAGTCACATAGTTTGGCATTCTGTAAAATAATTTCCAACTGTGCATTTTACCATGATGCACAAAAACTTATATGCCTTCTCTTTTGTTTATTGCTTTGTATGTAAGTACAGCCTTAAGTTTTGAAACGGTTACTGAACTATGTACATCAAACATATGTTGTTTTAATTAATATGTACTAATAAACAAATAAAAATACCCCAAAATAAGATCAAAGAACAACCAATTTCTATTTCTTTTACAAAAAAGTAGTGATAGTTTGTATGTAAAGTTAAACATTAAAAGTAGTTTGCAACACGATATAATTTTCAGATGCACTCCACCCTTGTTAAAAGACCTGAGTTAGGAAACAGGGATTTTTTTTTTTTGTGTTATCATAAAGTATTGTTCTAGTGATAGTATGTATGATAGCTCAACTGGAGCTTTACACCAAAGAGCATGCTCAACCAGAGACTGCTTAACAATGCATGGAGACTGTTTGTGTGAAAGATTAGACAAACATGAGCTTGCAAATGGACTTTTATTTGAGAACTGAATTGAGCAGAGTATGATTAGAAAGTATTGTTTAAAAAATACAAAATAATTTCTGGATTGTGAATAACATTTTCTATTTTTTAACTTTTTTTTTTGAATAAAAAGAGCCAATTCTTTTGTTATCTTAGTTTAGGTCATGCTTAAAATAAACTAATATCACATAGATAGAATTGTTTTAATAATACATGTCCAAAAATTGCAACCTAATCAACCAAAGATCCAGTCTCTTTTGACTTTTTTAACATGCACAGGACTGTCCTTCTACCTACTTCCTGTCACTCTGCCATTTCTTCACAATTCTCAAATACTTGATATAAAGCATAAAGAAAAATCTCTATTTTTAAAATAATACCCTGCCTCACCTTGATAAAAAAATTGCAAAGACTTTGAAGATTGTGTGGTATATGCATTGGCAGAAGTACTTGCACTGAAGTTTGAAAATTCATAAATATCAGAAACTTCCAAAACTTCCAGTATCTTTGATACTGTTTGGCACAAAATATAATTGATCCAGACTGAGATCTTCATGAAAAATAGCTTTACACAAGGAACTCTAGAAAATAGTACTCCCAAACTTTTTTCATTTCTGTTTTTCTTTTCCTTTTTTTTTTTTTTTTTTTTTAGAGAATATAAACAAGGGAGGAAAAGTCATAATACGGTGTATGACAATAATATCAGACTTCTCTGCTCTATGTTAGCCTAACTTCCACTGCAGAGTTATGTATCTGTGAATAAATAAGCATAGAAGAAACATAAGTTCCCTGAGGAAACTCAGGGTGCAACGAAGTGTTTTCACACAGGAAGAAAACATTTTCAGTAGTACTAACTCACCCTTTCATAGGTTTATCTAATAGTAGTTCAGATATTTCGCTGCCCGGAAGATATTAAAATGGTAAGAAGGATGCTGGTAAGTTCTTGAATGCCTTTCATCTCTTTCTGCCAAGGTGAATTTTCATCTTTTTGTTAATTCTCAGCAAGCGTTTTTACATTCATCCATTTAAGAACATAAAGAATGATTCATACAGTGTAATGCAATTGTACTTCAAGAAAAATATCCTGAAGCAGATGAAACAAGAACAAAGACAATGCAGTGTCAGGAATCTTACACTCTGTGTAGTCACCTGCAGTAAATATATCCTCTTCACCTGCATCTATTTTCCTTTGAGTTGTAAACCAGGCAAATAAATCTGTAGTTGGAGGAAGATATCAGCAGATTAGCAATGAGTGATAGACCATTATATTCTGAGTGCTTCAGTTGATATAAATTTGGGAGAAATTGCAGTTTATTAGGATGAATTTAAAGCCAGGCTAAGCTGCCTTATGATAAAGACACCAATAAAGAAAGGATCTGATGGAGATTCAATTTTGGCAAGTGGCACACATAGTAGGGTTTCGAGCTTTGAGAGAAGGAAAAAAGTGCTTGAGCAGACCTCAAGAAGCAATTTTGGAAATTGCTGTGCTTCACTTGTTCTGAGTCCTCCCATCTCTATGGCCCGTCAGCTTTCCTTGTCAATACATGGACATCAATGACATCTATGAGGCTAAAGATCAGTTTCATTTAACTGCAGTACCGAAGTGAAAAACTAACAAAGCTGTTAAGATCTTCTGTTAAGGTCTTCTCACTTCTGTGATTTGTGATAAGATTTCTCAATGGGTTAAGTAACCAGTCATCAGAATGAATTGGCCAAATTTTTCAGCGTGTGATCAATATGTGATCTTCTCAAGACAGTTGTATGTTAGCCATCTATGGATTAGCTTGCAGCTCTGCATTTACATACACTAAGAAATTTATTTTTATTTTTATTTTTTTAATTTTTTTATTTTTTTATTTTTATTTTTATCTTTATTTTTATTGCAGAACAAATGGTTAGTGTGTTACTTCCAAAAGAATATTCTCTTCTTTATGTTTGTAAAAAAAAATCATTATCCTGATATTGCACTTCTCCCTCCTCCACTGTCTTTTCATATTTATGACATGGCTCCCCTCATGAAAGAGGGAACAGCATATCATTCTCTCAGAAAAAGTACTCTCTAGCTCCTCTCCTCTCCCTGAAGAATGTGCATTTGTTGTTTAACACATTGCATCACAGCATCTACAGCAAACACCTAATTGTGTTTAGGGTTAAATAGGCATATATACTAATAGATGAATTTTTCTACTAGCTAGAAAAACATGGGTTAAGATAAATGGAACCTTCAGTGTTAATGAACTACAAGCAGCAGAATTCTCAGCACACGAGAAACTGCAGGTTGTACATACTAGGGTTGTTCTTGGGACCCATGAAGGATGGGAAAGTCTTGAACTGGAGTAATTTCTTACTTTTGCATGCATGTATGTTCAAGGGATTTGCTTGCGTTTGGTTTTCTGAGACTTCACCATTTATGAGGAGTCTTTTTAACTCCAGTTGTTACAACTCCAGATCTCCAGTTGTGTCTAGAATGGGAAACTTATGCTTGTTTAAATAAAAATAAATAATGAAGAAAATCCACAGCAAATTGCAGTCCTTGCTAAGAATTCACTCTCATTTCAAGAACCAACTGCACAGTGAAGTGCTGTTAAATTTGGCCCAGTGACCCTCCCCTTGGCCTTACTTCATCAGCAATGTTTCCGTGTTCACTTTGAAACTGATGCTTTTTTGGCATCAAGGCTGCTCCTGCTTTAGGAAAAAAAACATCTTAAACATTTGATTTAAATTCTGGAGCCAAGATGAACCCTGGCTTCAAAATTTAATGGGGGGAAAATAAGCTACTAAATACTATTTTATTCATCCTGAAAACCCATCTATTTCAAAGGAAAAACATAATGGCTCAAATTGCACCTAATTGTAGATCAAAGAAACAACACTATTCATCCCCAAAATTCAAACACCTCTCAAAATATGCTTAAGTCAACAACAAACCATACTACACAAATGAGAAGCTTACTTTTGCATATGTTTTTACTAAGGCAAGGCAGATCAAAAATTGACTGATTCAAAAAAAGCTTTTAGTGTACAAGCTAGATCCTAAAGCAGAAACTCAACATCTTAACTCTGCTGGTTGTATCACAGAAGTATGAGATGAGATGGCAACATTCATGGCAACAACAGCTGCCATGAAATACTCCAGAACCAAAGGAGCATGGTTTTTCCTAATAGCAGCACAGTAACATAGCTGCAATTGTCCAAAAGAAATTAACGTCACTTAAAGGAGCTGTTTTTAGTAGGAGGCTAGTGTGTTGTACAGTATCCCCAAAACTGTGCACTTGGTCAGACAGCACTGTAGTTCACTTCGCCATTGTGATGACAAGCAGCAAGGTAAGCAAGCCACGTGTTCACTTCCATCCTACTTATCCTCCTACATTTTTCTGTTAGTCTGTGTTTACCCAGTCTCCTTGGCTTTTATCAGACCTGAAGTAAAGGATACATTGGTAAATTTCAGCTATTTCTTTGAATCTCAGCCTGACGAATTTTTTTTTTTTTTTCTTTCAGCCATCTCAGGTTTCCTGATCCTACCTAGCCTGTCAGCTCTCATCTACCATTTAATGTTCCTCCACTATTTAATAACTGGTATTTCATCTCATTGCAAACCTTATTCTTCAGGGATATTACCGGAACCCTCATCAGACAGACTTGCCCTGTGAGGCTCAACTTAGTTTTTCCTTCCTGAACAGTATGGTTTAATGGACAGTACCTGTTTAATGAAGTTCAATTGTTAGGTTTAGAGTTACAATCACATCCTCTGGATGTAATTAAGAAAATTAAACCTTCATATTAAAAGGACGCTCTGAACCAATTGAATAAGCACATCTGAAGCATTTGCTTGCGAGTAGTATATGTACATTGCTTTCAGTGGGTGCAGATGCCAGTCATGCCCTGGAAAGTGGTGCAAATGCTTCATGGATATGAAACTGGCAGACAGTGGAAAACAAGCAGGGACACTAAGTGAACATATAAGAAGAAAGAGAGGCTTTGAGCAGCAGCTGCAGCTCACATCTCCACATTCAGAATGAGCGCAGGCAGCTCCAAGCGTGACACCGTTGCTGTGCTCCCAAAAGCTTTGGTTGGATTCTGCCAAACCTTCGCACTGACCAAAAGTTCCCAGTCCACTAACAATAATTTTGTAGCAGCTCTGAAGATCTGCAGTCCCTTCTCCTCACTCTCCAAGAGGTAAAAACTTTCATTGCTTTCAGCTATCAGTGGGACGGCCCCAAAATGCTTTTCTGTCTGCGGCAGTACTAGCTGGTGCAGAGCACTGGTTGGCTTTTTGCTAAGTTGTTGCTTCAGGACTTGGAGCCTGTCTTTGATTGGGCACATTATGGCCTGTTCTGTGCCACCAACTATTTTCTTCAACTGCAAATGCTCCAAATGAATCATTATGCCTGATTGACTTCCAAAGATGACAGTAAAATTGAGGGAGCTTGAGCTGAGCAATGAAATGGCCTCACTTAGTTTCTTGAACTAGGAACTGGTAATGCAGGAGCCACTAGATCACAGATGTGGTAAATCACTTCAACTGAATTGACCAATTCACGAAAAAAATATTGATCTAATGGCACCCGTAAGTCCAGCTTCCATAGAAAAATGCTATCTGCCTTCACTGTAATTAGTGGCTTTACCTTTTCAGTATTTCTCAGTCATAAGGAATGCTGCTATAATCTGGAAGATCCCTTCAGCATCAATGCTGAAGACCTAATAATCCTTAGCTCTACAAGAATCTCTTGTAGAGATAGCAGAAATGCCCTATCATTTACTGCAGCTGAAGGTCTCCTACTATCCGTCGGGAGTCATACATGCAATATGTCAACACCAAAGCTGGTATTTTAGATTGCAACTGTGCTTCATCTTGTCTCAATATGGCTGGGTTCACGGCTAAACCCAGTGAAAACAAACACTGGACAGTAGTGGAATAAGCTGTTTATACACTTTATATATGCTTATGTATATAGCGTTTATATGCTGTTTATGTTATAGCTGTTATATGTCTGTTCTTAATTCCATGCAATTACTGAATGAACTACAGAAGACTATTTTCCTATTTTCAGCTCATCCAATAAACCTATGGGTACCCTCATAAATCCATGAATCCACCGAACCTCTGTTAAGGCTGTGAGGATGCCCCCAGTCCTCCTTTTCCCTGTCCAGCACACACATCCCCCTCCTCCAGCCCCAGGCTGCGCTCCAGCCCAGCCTGTGCCAGTAGCCCCTGCTCCACCATGACGCAGGCTCCTGAATGGACAAATGTGAGTTAGTCAAATGTGGCAGCCCCATCTCCTGCTTTCTCCCTAGCACCTTTTGCTCTTGACCATGGTCTTCAGAGTGTCCACGGACCTGACCCGGCTCCTGGCTCAAAGCCCCCTGTGCTCTGACAGTGCCTATCCATACTTACGCCGTATCATGTCATGCTTCTGTTGTTAATTACACATCATGAAAATGGGATATTTACTATAGCCTGACACAGGTCTGATTCAGGTTATTCATATGTCTAACAAAAAATGGTAAATAAAATCTTTTTCTTTTTTTCTTCAGTAGCTTTTTATAGCAGCTGCTTTATATCCCTTTTCTACTTCCACTGTAATTTATCTCCTACCAGAATAAAAAATCTTTGGTCTCCATAAAGTATGAAAGTCTTACCATTCCTTTGTGCTTTGTCATCACGTGTTTGTGATGTTTTTATTTTTAACTGCTTTCAGACTTGAGCATAGTGCTAAATACTAAGAAAATCTACCATATTCAGAAGAGAAATGTGTTGAAGTACATAAAGAAGAAAGAAAAGTTTGGGTCATGTGAGCTACAGCATACAAGGAAAAATACAGAAACAAAAAGCCTGTTCAGTCAAGGCAAAGCAGAAACTTGCGAGATATTTTAATGCTTCATGACACAGGAATTTCTAGTGCTTTTGATGTCACATTGACTAGGACACTATAACAATGGACATTCCTTTAAGTGACAAAGAATCAGCCAAAAACATGAGGCTGTAGAAAAAAGGAGTTATAATACAAAGGGAATCCTAGATCTTGTCTGTTATTTCAGGACATGAAGACAGTTTTTATTGGTGCAATGAAAGATACCACAGGGAGCCTGCAGAAGCATTTTGTCAGTCAGATGGTGATAGCAGGCTTGGTCAGTCAGCCTGGGGAGCCTTAGAGACACATTTGAGTTTTCTAAATACAAATCTTCTTCCTTAAAAGTTTTGCAACAGAAGAGAAAGTAAAACAGGAAGAATGATGCAGTATGCTTCCCAAAGTAGTTCATTTTTTTAAAAGGCATTAATAATGAAATTAATAAATGCATTCATGGTTAAAAATGCATTTTAAAACATTTTCCTCATACATATATGCACTAAAAACTCCAAAGAGGCGCTTGCAGTATTTACATTCATGTTTTACATATTGACATCATACTGGCAGTTCTTGAAGGTACACATCTTGAAAACTTTATTATAAAGTTTCCGTCAGATCTTCTCTTAATTTTAGGGAGCATCATTATAAATATGTTAGTAGGCTACAGTTTTCCAAGTCGGTTGCTAATTGTATATCTACGGACAACCAGAGAAGAGAACTGCCCCTGAAGTGTCCTGAATTTCAAGGAATAAAAATGCAAAGACTGAACAAAATGGAATAAATCTGCATAACAATCCAGTTAAAAAGGTTTAGAAATTACCCAAATGAAACAGGCTAGATGTAAAACTAAAATCTGTGGGGTTTTTTTGTCCAAGAAATTACTAGAAATTTAGTAATCTTATTTTACTCAGGAACTAGGAACTTAGTCTGTTACTGTTTTTCCTGAAATTTACTGCATTTATATAGTATTAAAGGAATTCTCTATAATAGAGGAAACGTCCTCAATTCAAAAAATAAGAACTTAATCTGCAAAGAGGTAATATTGAAATACTATATCAGTTGAGTGTACTCACCTTCCTGAAATAATATTAGATTTATTTTGAATAAATAATAATATACATAAATCTTACCAAAGTCTTAAAGTTCCACAAGTCTCCCTGTTTCCAGATAATGCTTCTATCAAAGGCAACTTTAACCTAACTATTATGGTCGCTACATGGTTAGTTTTAAATGTCAAGGCTAAACTAAATTATTTCAGTGACTTTTGGATATTTAATTATCCTTTTACTCCTCTGAAACCTCCGACTGAGAAATGTCAAAGTTTTGAAAGGCAATATCCATATATCATAGATCTTAAATGTAAGCTCTCAGGACAATGTCTGGCCATTAAAGTCAGTCATCAAAGACAAGAAAGTGTGCCTGCTGTGAGCAATGTACACTGAGTCTTGAATATCAGCACAGAGTATCTGCCATTGTCAGAACCAGGGTTGGTATTTGCTCAGTGAGACTTTAATAGCAGTGCTTATATTCATGAAATGCCCTTGACCAAGGAGTATTGCTCCCACTAGATATGATAAGTAATTCTGTCTCTTCTGTAGCTCAGCCTAAAGGGCCTCTAAGCAGGAGCTTGCAGTGGTACCAAATTACATATAATTGTGCATGATGAATTTGCAATGCAGGCTAGAGTTTGCTAGGAACTCAGCTGAGACCACCATACTTATTTAAGTTTGGTTTGGCTTTAGACCAATGCTTTATTCACTAAGCTGCAAAGTCTCCTGATATTTTTTTTTCACTCTCAAAATATTTGTATCTCGAACCAGAGCCTTCCACTCAGTGGGAAGAGAATCAGTTTTATGCTTCTTGTTTTGGCCCATACTGTTTGAGACACTCAGAGGGATTAAGCTTTGTGATAAATTATGAAATCACACTATCACCCAGCTTGCCAATATAAAGTGCCACATGCCAATAAAATTGCCTTTAAAAAGTCAGAAAAAAAAAACATAATTGCCCATTGTTTAATTCGACAGCAAATACAAAGCTGTGTTTCTTTCTGTATCTTCATGATGAAGCACCAAGGGTTATCAAACAATTGTAAACATTTAATTTAGGAAAGAATCCTTGGAAATAGTACACTTTTAAAAATTCTAATTCTACTTCATTCATACCAAAAGCTGTATTAGAAAAGCTGTATTAGAAAATAAAATGACACTATGGTTCAACAGGATGACAGCAGAAAAGCAACAAAAGTCTAAATTGGAAGGTTGAAGGTTGTTCAAAAATTAAAACATTCTATTCATGTGAGACTAATACCAACTTTGGCTCTGTATGCATCTTTTCTTTCACTGCTTGTTCTGTAGCCTATCTACCAACTCTGTAAGTTTTGCTTTTCTCTAATACTGCCGCCATACTTGCCTTCAGGAGTGCTAATAGTCCTGCTAGGTCTTCATAAAATTTAGTTACAGCAACAAATAGGTTCTCTAGTACACTTGGCTCTTGCCAAGATTGTTTAAAGGAATGACTGAGTATCACAAACCAGTGATGTCAAGGAAGGAAAGCAAGAAACAGTAGCATGAGAGTTGAGAAATGATGAGGCAACTGATCAATATAGCTGATTTCAGTTCTAAGGAACTGATATTCCTGCTGAAATAGGCATCTCTGATATTCCAAAGAGACGACGAACAGGAGGTAGAAGGACTGTCACAGACTTACAAATCTAGATTAGTACATAGCAGGCAGTTTTCAGCAGACACCTAGACATCCCCCGAACCTCTTGGTAATTACAGTGTTACTCGGGACCAAAAATTCTTTTCAAGAAACTCACTGTTGACATCATACTTCAGACCACAATTTGGTGCCTGCGGCTGCTGTTCATCATGTTTTGGTGGTGGCAAGGCTGGTTTAGAGAGACCCCTTTTCTTCCCTTGCTCTCGCTGATTTCTCTCTGCTTCAGGCTGCCATTTGACGATTACCTCTGTTTGATCAATAGCTCAAGCCATGCCATTCCAGAGGCCACAAGGCTTAGAAGAAGAAACCCAGATTTACCATGATTAATAGACATGACTTCAGCTTGCCTGAGAGTCTGCAGAACACAGGCAGAAACTATATCCAGTTAATAGCATCCATAAGTCAGTCCTGGGGGAAAGCATCAGCACTTTTCACATCTTGCAGAAGGAGCTGCTGGTGAGTTTTGCTTAGTTCGTGCAGAAGTTCAGGCTTTTTCCTCATTCTGCAAAGGCACAAAGTTCCCCGTCTACATTTCCTCAGTGTAATGTGCTTTAACTGAACTCTAAAAACTTAAATGTTTAGAGTCTTAAATTTTATAAACTCTGGGGCATGCTTCTTCTTGACCACTTGAATGCTAAGAACAGCAGTGGTACTAAATCAGAAGCAATCCTGTTAAGCTCTCTCCTAATATATTTTTCTCTAGGTATATTTAAAAAACGAAAATCTGAACTTCCAACATGAGTAGTTTCCTCTTTGCAGTATTTTCAAATAGAGCAAAAACATTATTGACATTGGGCAGAAATGGTTCAACTAAAACACTAAGTTTACTTTACAGAGAGCAATACACAAGTGTAACATGGAGCCACTGAATGATCTGGGCCTGCACCAACACCTTACGTCACACAGAGAGGCTCTCGTGACTGCAGAGACCTGATCACGTGCCCACAGCCTGCAAATAAATCAAGAGCTAGCTGAAAATAAATTACTTCTTTAAAAACAGACAAACCAGAGACAAAGCAGAGGTTTTTGACAAATCAAAGATTCTTAGTTTTCTCCTATGATTTAAAGAATAAAAGGAAACACAAAGCAGGATATGCAAAATGAGAAAAAGCCCTTTCAGGCACAGTATATAACACCAGTGTAATTGTGAAAACTTTAAACCTGGCATGCTATATCTGTGTTATTTATCTTGTTTTAACTGTCTCTGCTATGAAGATAAATCAAAATACATACTTACATGTATTTCCAGAGTCCTTCCTCTGCCCATAATCAGTCTGAAAATTGCAGGGACACAGTTTCATACGGTTACACTGATAACGGAAAACTGAGGGGGAAGGTTTTCCCTTTCCTGCCCATTAGCACCCCTCCTTGATGACCCTGAAAGCAGAGGAGGGCACACCTTGTCTCCGTGCCACGTGCTCTAGGTGGCCCTTGTGTGCAGAGGGTTGGACCTCTAGAGGTCCCTTCTAACCTTAGGCATGCTGTGATTCTGCTTGAGCTTCCTTTGTGAACTTGAACCAAGCACTTAACTGTTCTATGCTTATATAATACCACCTCTATTTGAAAACTGCTTTAAGATCTGCAGAAAGAAAATATTTGATAAAGTTGTCATGACTTTATGCTAAATGGCCAAGCCAAAAAAAAAAAAGAGTTTGTTCATTCAAAACTACCATGGCTTTCAGTGGTCTATGCACTGCTGAAATGGTCCAAAAAGATGAAATTCTAGCCTAGCCAAGGTTAGTGAGAGTTTTCTTAGCTGCTTCCAGAGCGCCAGGGCTTCATTCCTGCTGTTCAGCACAAGTAAGTCAGTAGTCAAATGTAGGAAGCGTGCACTGTCCCTGGGCTCCTAATTGATTTTACAGCCAAATCATTATTTTGTCGTTTCCACTACACACATTCTGCTTACATAACTAGTAACTAAAGACCTGAATGAGAACATTGGCTTCTTAAAACAACTCCTCACTCCAGAATAATTCCTTTCTTTGTGCTTTTATTTCACGGGGGGAAAAAAAGCAAGTAAATGTTCTCATTTTTACAATATATTTAATACTAAAATGAAAATGACTATATGCAACAATATTTGACAGAAGATACTGTCAAGGGAGCTCTGTAAATATGTCCATATCCATACTATAAAGATCTATTTTATATTAACAGCCATACCAATACTGCTAAAAATAATAACCTTTTCTCATTACCGCAGGACAAAGAGCTCCAGCAACATACACTCCTTAGGAGGATGGCAGCATTTGTTTTTGACCCTTTCCCAAATCATTATGAAATTACCACAAGTTACCTAAATGAGAAATTGAAGAATAACTGCTGATGTGAGTGGTTACTCACCCAAAGACAATGTATTGTATCTGTTATAGTCACATGGTATGATGTTAACATGACTTTTTCACACAAGAAGTCAGGCTGCTGCCTTGTCCTGAGTCTAGTCATTATCATGCAGCAAGTATGATAACGTAGTGTGAATTTACCATGCAGTTTATAAGGTGCTCTCCATCAGCAAATTTGCCTGCTATTTTGAGAAGAACACACTGCCCTGCACTTAGTACTGCTATGTATTCATAAAGTTAATGCTAGCCTAATGCAATAGATGTTATGCAAATTCACACCATCAATTCCGTGCAGAGATCCACATACCCAATGCAGCTCCAAGTATAAAAATGTGTCACTCAGAAGAGTATTTGCTAAAAGATGTACATTTGATCTAATGTAAAACAATATTAAAATGAATAACAAAGAAAATTTACATTCAGCCTTTTTAGAACTCCTGTCAGCCATTCCCTTGAGCAATAGCTTTCATGGACACTGAAGGATTCATTTTAACTAGAGGGGACCTTACTTTAGATCTTAAGGTCCTGCAAACCTTAAGAGTGGGAAGACAGCCTTTACAATGACTTTACTCATAACTACGGATAGCAATCACCATCCATATATTGTGTCTTTGTCAGTTAACTGTCTAGTATATTTTCAGTAAAGTAAAATAATTTTCATACTTAAAGTACAATGCACTGTGGCAAGTACAGTTTTTGACACTTGAGTGCACCTTTTCTTTTTCCCAAAATAAAAGCACTTAGCAAATTATGGTTCATGAAATAGCTTAAATGACCTTATTTTAAAAATAAAAGCATCAAAATGTCAATTCTAATGTCTCAGGAAAATTTAAAACTGAAGAAAAGTTGCATTTATTGTTATTTTCTGTTTTCCATGTACCAGTAGCATAAGAGTTTTGTACACAAATAAAAAAGGATCCACTTTTTTTTTTTTTGGTTGAACTTATAAAGTACCTTAATTATAAGTACATAATTATGTACTTATATACATATTATGTATAAAATAAGTATACTTAATGACTAATTACAAAATCCTATTACAAAAATTGCTCTTGTGGTACAGGTTTCTGAAGCATATTGTTAACCTTGGGTAGGGAGATGAAGGTGACTGATGCCAGCAGATGTATATACTACAGGACAGTGGTAGGAAAAAAAAAACAGGATAATAGAAAGAAAAAAAACTCAACAGAACTTCTTCTACCATATTCTTTCCTCACCTCTCCTCCCATAAATTTATAGTAATTGTAAATATTTCCAGCTCTTTCCTACAGCTTTGTTTTAGTTATAACTGTATTTTCAGTCTTGTAGGATTTAATGTAGTTTTCTGAAGCAAAAGCTTCTAGAATCATATAAATCAACACAGAAGAATGTAAGAAAGCAAGGATTATTTCCTCCTCAGGGAAACATCTGGAGCTGAGTATATTACCTCAAGTCCTGCAATGGTAACAGAGTATGGATGGAATTTATAAAAGAGAATACAGAAGCAACAAAATTTTTAGAACTATGCATTAAAATTTCTGTTGAATAATTTCACTGATCTTATTGGTATTCATCATCTTTAGAAGAAATTAAACAAAATAGCTTCTTCAACTAAGGAAAGCACACACATCAGTTATACTTGTTATCAAGATATTATTTTTCATAATATTTAAATGAAGAGTTTGTGTTTACAAATCCCAGTTAACGACATTTGAAAATTACATGGGAATTGTCTTCATGGTTCACATCTCTGTTGAGAAAAAAACAGGTATGAGCAGGCCTGAGTTTTGAGCAAGTTCATACTTTCAACCATTGCTTGCAGATATTTCTCTGTAAAGTTGAAGCATTGTAAAAAGATCCCCATAACACATTTCTTTCCCAAAATACTAGATGTTAGCATAATGAAGGGTAGAAGTCCTCACAGCAGAGCTCTCCTTGAGCAAGATGCCCTTGCTCTATTGTTTCCCAGGATGCAGACCTCCCATCTTGCTGTTTCGGTAAGACAATACTAATAGCTCTTTATGTATACAATGGAGAAAAAAATAGATTATAAAAATAAAAAACACACTTTGTTGCTGGGATAACACTGACACTGATGAACCCTACTTTTGCCAGCAAGAGAAGCTTTTTCTTAATGATTGTTTAGTAGAGAGGATCTTCACAGGGATCAAAACAATTGTTTCATAAAAAGCATAGAACATTTAAACTAATTTGCCAATGATATCCATCAATATTACTCCATAAAAAAGAAAAGTTAGGCTCAGCTTCATACATATCTCAGAGAGTGATACTTTTTTACTGCTGCACACAACTGCAATCCAAGCTTTCATCTCTCACCTCTCTCTTCTCTTTTGTTATGTTAAGGAATAAAACTTTGGGGCAAAATTAACAGCTGTTGTTAAAAAACATGCCCTGAAATAACAAAAATATTCTCTGGGAATTAATCAGTCATGATTATATATTTCCCTGTTTTGGCAAGGGAGGTTGACCTGAAGCCAAACTAGCTCCTGTTGGGTTGCAACCTACAATTAATGTTCACTTAATATATCATGGCTCAGGCAAGGATCTAGGAAAAGGAAGTATCATTTCAAGTAATATAAGTGGAAGACATTGGGGGAGGGAAGAGAAGATTAAGGATAGTGACAGAAGAATGAGTCTTACATCTAACAAAGTAATTTAGGATAGGAGGATTGGAGTAGAATAAGGCTCTGAAAGATAAAGAGAAGATATTAATCTGAATTTAAGCCTCTGAAGCAGAATATGTAGCTTGAATCTACTACTCAAGACATTAAATTAAAAACTATATTTTGAGAAACATTAGACTAGACTCTTAGTTGCGCATCCTCAAATTTGACTATAATAATTGTCCCCACTGCCAAAACATTGAGGTTAGAAGGGGATTGCTGGAGATCATCTAACCCAGCTGACATAAGAAGACTCACCTACAGCACGCAACACAGCATTGTGTCCTGGTGGACTCAGAATATCTACAGAGAAGAAGAATCAACAACCTCTCTGGGCAACCTGTCCCAGTCCTCCTGTCACCCTCACAGACAAGAAGTCTTTCCTCTAAGTCCCTTAGTTATTTCTCTTGTAAACCACTTAATAATTTATTTCTTGATTATACAGAACAGGTTTTTACATATACTTTTCTCCTTCCTTGATCAACAAGAAAGCTTCAGTTTATTAAGGAGAAAACAAGCAGAAGGTTATTCATGGTTATTACCTTTTTTTTATTTTTTAAACAAAGTTATAATCCCAGTCTGAAATAAACCTTACTGGGATTAGCATTGACTACTGAGGACAAAGGATGTTAATAATTAGTGAAATTCTAAGGAAAGTATTACTATATTCACTTCTATCTTTGGCTTGAGGTTAACCTGTCTTGCCAAAACAGAAAGATGATTGACTTCATCTTTCTGTAGTTAATAGATCTTGGATCACATCATATTTCTTCATGACTTTCGCATGACGTTTTTGATGAACTGATGAGCTTTGCTTGAGAGCTGCACTCTTAGGCTTTCTTGCTACATTAGCATTTGATTTGTTTAAATTCTACTTTAAAAATTAATTAATGACCATTAATTTATTACCTTTAATTCTTTTGTTTCTACTTGTAACAGAACTGGTTTCTTTACTCATGTATCCATTTGTCTGTTTGTATGCTTTTTTCATTTCCAGGAATGATGTTTTCCTATCTGTCAATTCTGCAGAAAGTGCAACTTTCTCTAGAAATACAATAGAGCAACAGTTTTTAATGGCCTTTTTTTTTCTTCCATGTCACGATCAGCATAGCTTTTATTTTACTCCTTCTCCCAGTTTTTATTCTTCTGTTATCTAACATCATCAAAAAACAGGTATCATCAACAGCATGAAATCTGCATAAGTGAAATCCAAGTTTTTTGATGCTGGGTTAGTGCCCTTTGTATAATTATCTATAACTCCCCAAACCTGTAACTTGTTACTCTGCCACTTGCTATAAGAATCTAGCAAAAATGACTAGATATAACTGTTAATTATGCTTAGAATAGTTGCCTGTGTTACACATCTGTTCATCTGCAGGAGTTTGTCCCAGAAGCAGCTCTGATTTTTTCATGCCTTTAACAGTTGTCCTTATATCTTGTACAGTTACCTTTGGCACTGATCATAGAAAAGAAACTTTAGGTTAAATTTCCTATAAGAGACTCTATCAAAATGAATCTGCTATTTTTTTCAGTTAATCATCCAGTATATCTCTTTGATTTTATTTAATCAGTCTGTCATGTATTCTTGTGCATTACTTTGACTACCGTAAAGAATCTTTATGATATCCCTAACTCTTCCATACAAAATAAAAGTACATATTAAAGGTATTACAGCTAATAAAGATAGTTAAGGGTATTATAGGTAATAACGAAAGTTTTGCTCTAGTGTATTGACAATTTATTCACTGAAAGAAATTTGAATTTGTTATATTTATTACATAACATTTTTATCTGATCCCATTCATGGAAAATGTTAATCAAAAGTGTGGCCGACATTACAGATAAGCTGATCTGACCAAGCAAGATGTTTGTAGAGCAGAAAGAGTCCTTTTTGCCTTCCTCAGTCCTTGCAGCAGGAGAACCCATCCTTCTCTGGCGTCAGAGGTGCTGTCACCATAGACAGTCACTTCAAGGAACCAAGGCAGCAGAACATAAACAGTGCACTAAAATGATAATTTTCTGCTAGATTAACACACACTTTCTGAAAATCTCACTTCTGATCAGGTAAGCAACCAACTGCAGTTCATGAAGTTGTACAAGCAAAAGAGGAAGAATGAGACTGTCAGCTACTGTGGTAGCTGTTGTATAGATTTAGCTATATTTACTCCAAAGTCTTAACTGGAAAAATGATGAAATTATGACCAAAAAAATTCTATCAACTCTGAATCATGCAAAGCTTTAGGCGTAAAGTTGGAAATTTGGGTAGTCAGATCTTTAATACGAATAAATGCAATTAGTACTTAGCAGGACTTCAGCTTTTGCCATTTCCTTTGCAGCTCTGAACACGCTGTTATCCATGTGAAGCCCGATCTCCCACTACTAGAGCTGTTTTAGATGTTTGCAGGACAAAGCACAGTTAAATCTGGCAGACTGCTGCACCATGTAAATAGAAATGACACTCCTCGTATTACTCCTTATTAAGGCTAGCCATGTGATAGCACATGCACATGTTTTCAGTGTTTACAACCATAAAATGCTATCTCAGAATCCTTTTTTAAGTGCCATTACCCTATGGCCAGCAGAGAGGCTACCTAGTTAACACTAGCAACACCGTTTTTCCTGCATTAGCAGTTCACAGACTATTCCCCCTTACATGAGGG
Organism: Crypturellus undulatus; assembly: GCA_013389825.1. Lineage (NCBI taxonomy): Eukaryota > Metazoa > Chordata > Aves > Tinamiformes > Tinamidae > Crypturellus > Crypturellus undulatus. The sequence goes on along the minus strand of VWPW01011264.1, from coordinate 338,481 downwards.
AACAGCCTGCTACCCTCTGCACACTACGGATGCTCCAGAACCTGAGCTCCAGGTCTGCCACCAAGAAGAAATGTTTGCGAGGAGCCAATCACCACTTAACACAAGCTAAACTCATAGGAAATTTAAATAAAGAACTAACCTCATGAATGCGTTACAAAAATTCTTTTTTCTTCAGATGAAACATGTTTTTTGAGGAGCAGCATAACAAATACTTAAAAGCAATTGCATATGTGTATTTTTTCTACTACCATAGACTTATTAAAAATCAAAATAGCTGATTTTTAAAGACTATAAGAGATATATGCAGCAATGGAAAAGGAAAATAATTATTATAAGATACACATAAGATACACAGAAAATCTAAGGAAAATAAGCTTGGTAACTTTTAAAAAAATTGAAAACAAAGAAATAAGCATCTTTTATTAAAAACATCTTATTCTTTTCCATATTTCTAGATGTTTTTCTTAAGCTGTTTACAGTAAGAAATTTTATGATAAAAGCAAAAAGTACTTCAGACAACTCAGAACTAGACACTTACTTACACTGAGATAATTGAATAAAGATATTTGGGAGGAATTATATATAAAGCCATTAAAATAAAGCCAATAAAGTAATTATAAATGAATAAATGAAACAGGTTTTTTTAATGCATATCAAATCTTATCTGACTAAAAAATATCCAAATTAAATTGACACGTATAGATGTGCACACATAAATCACTGACACAGTTACTCGTTAGTAGCACATGTTTTCTTGGAATATTTTCAGTAACAGCTGTCCTGAGCTCTGTATGTGAACTCAAATAAAATTGCTGGCCTGTAACACCAGGGCAATCAGAATAGAGAAGAGGGAAAATCCCGCACCAATTGATATGAAAAATGAAACAAAATTCAGACTTCCTTTCTGGGAGTGAACTACATTGACTATGTACACTGACTGCCTGGGTAACAGTGAGCACAGAAAAATTCCATACTCTAATTTCTTATGTCTATCAAATTACATGTGACCCCTGGCATTCAGTACAGTAGTATATATTACCCTATGTGCTAAGAGGCATAAAATCATCTACAGGATTTGAAACCTGATAAGAAAGGGAGGCATTTGAAGTTAGGGATGTACAGAAACTATTGACTCACTCCTGGTTCAAGATAACAATTATGCAGCATTTAAATAACTTCAGGCCATGGTGCAGGAAAGTGAAAAGTTGTATTATGAGACACTTGAATAAAATACCACTAATTAATGGTTTCACAGCTAGCTCCATTAAATGGATTCTCATATACAACTAGTCTTAGCATGACAAAGATTACAAATATCATTACACTCCCACAAAACTTCCTTGGACCAGTGGGCAACTGCAAAGTATCAATGAAAAAAATAAATTAAATAAATAAATTAAATTAAATAAATACATAAAAATAAATTTCATTTTATAGTGGAAGAGTGTTTATTTTCCTAGTTTACAAACATAACATAGATTTTGAAGAGAGAAACATAACGTGCCCATGACTAAAAGTTCTTTGGAGTAAATAGGACATTCTACAAAATGCCGGTTATAGTATAGTCATAGTAGCTTAATCTCCCCCTTGCTGCAATTCTGGGGGTCTATATGTTTTTCACTCTGTAGCCTACATAGGAATGTGGCACGTGTATACTGGCATGCCTTCATGCATATACAAATAGTGAGGTAGGTTGCATTTCTGTTTGAGTATGAATGCTAAAGCAGGACAGGTTGTGTTCAGAAAATGTGAAAAGATATCCTAAATGTCAGAAATACTGAAAAAGCATGACTTCTATTAACCTTTCTTAAGTGGCTTAAGTGAAGATTAACATGCCTTGTTTAAGTCTCTGATTTGAAAATGTGTTGTAATAAGGATTTAGCCCATGGAATTAATACCAGAAGATTATGTAGAAGAAAGCACAACCTTTTACCCATAGCATCAAATGACTCTCCTTAAAATAAAAATTAAGGCTTAAAATGTATATTGTGCTCATTTCTTTCTGCTTTTTAGCAGAGATACCATAGAAAAGCTGTTCTTCCACAAAACTTTAAAATCAGCCAAAAGCAGAAGCTAAAGTCATTATGTTCTGCGATGAGTTCAACATTCAGACCGGAGCCTTCGGAGATAGATTTATGTAAAATGCTAAGCTTTGGGATGTTTTTCTGACCCGAAAATGTTAATGAAGTTTGAAACACCACTATATTGTGAAAAAAAATCAAACAATTGCTGCACAGCTCAAGTAAAACTAACAACAGATATGCTGCTGATGGCTTCAGAACCACACCATTGCCTGTTTAGCAACAAATTTTAGTTTCTTTCTTTATCTACCTTTTCTGTTATCCCTGAGCAATCAGCATAATTTGGAAGAGGCAAAATGAGCTCTGGGTATTTTCTTGCAATATCAGTAGAATTTTTCACTACATACCAGCAGTGAGATTAGACAGGCAAGTAAGATGCAGAAAAATGTCTGTAAGAATTTGGAAGGAATAAAACAGAATACAATAAAGAATTGGCCTTAGAGGTAATACAAAAGTATTGTGTGAATTTGATTTTTTTTTCCCAAATTCAGATGATTTCAAAAATCATCTGACTCTATGATCTATCAAAAATTCTAAGATCTTACCAAAATTAGCGTTAAAAGTGATCTCAATTATGGTAAAATAGATTAATACTGCAAATTTTATATTTGACTCTGCCAAAGTCATTCACACGAGTAACGCTCCACAAAGTGCAGTGGATGGTGCCAGCTTTCATACTAAATGTTTTGAACATGAAATTTCATTTTGTGATATGTTCTGTAGAGAAATCTACAGGGGCCCCTCATCACCACAAGAACAAACGCTTGAACTGATATTTCACTCCCAGCCTCCAAATATAGTAAAATATTTTCATCCTCTCCTATATCAACATTTAAAGGAAGTCAGACAATTCAAGAACAATACTGCATTCCACTCATTGCAGGTGTAAATCAGAATCACTGCATAGCATGTTAAAAGCATGTTATTCATGCTTTTAGCATGGCTATCACTAAAACTTTGAACTTAATCAGATTATAAAAATAAGCTTGTGAGTCTATTGTATTATTTTATATATCAAGTAAATATTATTTACTTGCTTTTAAAGAAATTAACCAAGCATTTGCAATTTTTAGTATGTCCATGTAGCACAGTAAAATACATTTAAATTTGAAATTATGTACGAAATTCTAAAAGTTGATCTTTTCCCACTTTGCTGTATAAGCAACATAAAAATAACTTAATTCTCTTGTGAACTATAGGAGACAAATACTATATAGAATAATCATAGTCCAGTGCATAACTCCTTCTGCAGTGACTTTGCTGGTACATTATCTTTTCAGCTTCAGGAACAATTCAACCTTACAGAATAATCTAAAAAAATGAAGTAAATATATCAAAGACATAAAAAACAAGGCACAGATGGACCATCTTTCACAGTGAAAATTGTCTCTGTTTTTTTTTTTCATCTCTCAAGCACCCTGTTTTATTTAAATCTCTTCATCTCACTCTCAGACAATCTGTATGTCTTAGTCTTGCAGGTGCATCCTATAAAATACCCTCCAAAGTGTTTTGTAGTCAGTTAACATGGAGGTTTGTTCAGTTTTTACAGTAAATATTTTAGGATCAATCTGTGGCAGCTGGAACAATCTTTGGACTAATGAAAAAAATCTAAACCAATAAGAAATTGAATGTATTATTGCAGACAGTTCAGTCAAATAGGACAAAGATCTATACTTTCAGAGTACCTGTCTACCTGGTGATACAGTGGAGGCCAAACACTGATTTTGATTTCTGTTAACACTGATTTGTCAAGGTGACTTAAGACAATTCATTTCACTCTGTTCTGCACTTGTGAGATTAATATACTTGGCTATTACCACAAAATTAAATCACTGTCCTTTCATATTGAAATTATTGATCAACATACTTTATATCCAAAACCCCAGCCCATAAATTTTTTAAAGATTCAAGATGGAAATATTGTATTATAAAGCATAATACATTCTATATATGATATAAAATATTATATATATAATTACATATGTAAATATATAAATATATAACATAGATATAATGCAAATTATATATTTTATATGTATTATATACATATATACACATATATTCATATACATTTATATATATGCATATATATATGCATATATATATGCATATATATGTAATATACACATTATAGGCCTTCACTGAACATGTGAACATTATTTATTGCCGTCCAAACAAGTGATACTGTTTCCAGTGTAAATGAACACCTTCAAAGCAAAAATTTAGGAGGAAATAAAAACAAGGTACACAAAAGCAAAGCAAAGAGGCACAGCAGAGTGCCTCTTGTTTGCAAAGACTTCCACAACTTAGTGATGGCGTCACTGAATCTAAGAAAGTATATGGTAAATAAACATCAGCAGGTCATTTTTCCCAAAATATTATAATTAACATTTTAATCCATACAGGATTAAATCCATACATTACATACAGGAAACACCATTTAGTTTTACTGAAAACTGTATTTAGATGTGGGGACTGCTAATAAACCCTCTGTGGTAACTCATTTTTTTAGAGTACTAGAACTGTAAAGTGCTTGGATTAGATCACATTTGAGTTCCTATAGTGGACAATTTTTTAGAGGCACTAAATAAGGCATTTTAGGTGGCCAGAGGAACATAGAGTAGTTTGTGTCTTGCTTGCACTTCAGTGAAAATCTCACGTTCCCTTCTAGGAAAGAACCATTGAGATTTCTGCAAGGAAGCAATCCCTGAGCTGTTACTCAGAGTATCGAGCATTTACTGCTCCAACTCCAATCTCCCCTCACACTGGAAAAGGCTACAGGATGTGTGCTGGACTTCTCTTAAGTATGAGATATTCAGGTGTCCAGTGTGTTACACACATAACAATTAAATACATTGGACTCTACAGAGGCTACTGCTGTAGGGCAGTATGATCTGGATTTAGCACAATAAGATGGCTTGCTTTTCTTTCTGTGAACCTCTTCAAGAAGTGATGGATGACCGAGCTTCTGCTGTACAGAAGTTCATGATCTTTTAATTATAGTCCTTTTCAATAAATGTAATATTCAGTACTCTCTCTTTTCTTGTGTTTCTTGCAGACAACACACTATACTCTGAAGAACAAGCATTCCCTCTACCAAATTAGGGTGTCAGTTTCATAGCTTCAAAAGTTGTGGGCTTCACAAACTCTTCAGAAATCATTCTCACTCAGTGAACAGTAAGGTGGATTGAGTGACTTGGGCGAGGGAACAGTGCACCTTGAGTAAGTCTGCAGGTGACACCAAACTAGGAGGAGTGGGTGACACTCCCGAGGGCTGTGCTGCCATTCAGAGGGACCTGGACAGGATGGAGAGTTGGGCAGGGAGGAACCTCATGAGGTTGAACAAGGACAAGGGCAGGGTCCTGCCCCTGGGCAGGAATAACCCCAGGCACCAGGACAGATTAGGGGTTGACCTGCTGGAAAGCAGCTCCGCGGAGAGGGATTTGGGAGTCCTGGTTGACAACAGGTTAACCCTGAGGCAGCAGTGTGCCCTCGTGGCCAAGAAGGCCCATGGGCTCCTGGCTGCATGAGGAGGAGCGTTGCCAGCAGGTGGAGGGAGGGGATCCTGCCCCTCTGCTCAGCTCTGGTGAGGCCGCACCTGGAGTATTGGGGGCAGCTCTGGGCTCCCCAGGACAAGAGGGACGTGGAGCTTCTAGAGAGGGTCCAGCGGAGAGCCACAAAGATGATTAAGGGACTGGAGCATCTATGTTATGGGGAAAGCCTGTTTAGACTGGAGAATATTCAGAGGGGATCTGATCCATATGTATAAGTACCTGAGAAGACAATATAGAGAAGATGGGGCCAAACTCTTCTTGGTGGTGCCCAGGGACAGGAGAAGGGGTAATGGGTGTAAGTTGAAACACAGGAAGTTCCTTCTTTCCTGTGAGGGTGACAGAGCCCTGGCACAGGCTGCCCAGAGAGGCTCCTTGTGGAGTCTCCTTCTCTGAGATCTTCCCAACCCGCCTGAATGCCGCCCTGTGCCACGTGCTCTGGGTGTCCCTGCTGGAGCAGGGGGTTGGACTAGATGATCTCTAGAGGTCCCTGCCAACCTCAGCCATTCTGTGATTCTGTGATATTGCATATCTCTCTGTGATGCAGGCCTCTTTGGGAGAAATGGTGGATATTTGAATCTAACAGTTCAACCATTTTTTTTCTTATTGATTGATTTTATTTGGAGATACTAAATGTACACACTGCAAAGTCTCAGTAAAAAATATGTGTATAGAAGAAATACTAATTTTGTTAACTCAGGGTAGCAAAGTGAAATGAATGTATTATGAATCAGTGAGGAAAAAATACTGTTCATACGTGCATAAGACAGCACAGCTTTTAAAGTCATATAGCATATTAACTTCTGGTTTGCTCCAGAGCAGCTATTCCTTGCCTCCAGCTCCTGAATTTACTACAGCTGCCAAACACTCTCAAACTTCTCAGCTCCATCTCAGCACAGAAGAAACTCTGCAGCACTGCTAGATCAGATTTCACATCAATATTTTGTTGGGATGCTTGCCAAGGCCTTATAAAAAACATAATTACAGGCGAGACTGTTGCAAGCTGATGCTACAAATACCCTCCCCTTCTGTCTAGGCAACTAATATAATAAAAGTGCTACGAGATATGAAATCTGTGCCACTTTAATCCTATTTTCATTTTCATTTAACTAGTAAATTGTGGAAGGCTCCAGGTATTACTGGGGCTACCAACACTCAACTACTCAGCACAAAACCATCTGATTTATTAGTATTTAGATGAGTAATTTATGCAGCTAATAAAGCAAAATGTTCTCTACAGGAAGCTATTGCTGCTGCAAACCTGTTACATGAAACATTTACAGAGACTTTGCATTTAACCTTGTCTTTGTGCTTCCTTCTTTCTTCATCTGTTTCTTTTGCAGGGCACTGTAATGATCAATTCAAAATGTATCTATAAAAAGATTGCTTATCTATTACCTCAGGAAGCCATTCCTGTTCCTAAACTATTTACAGTGTGCTTCTCATGCTTTGTATTATATGCTATTTATATTACGCACCTATACAAGGGAATAAGCACATTATACATTTTGGTAGCTGGCTGCCCCTGCAACTTCAGAAAACAGCCAGAAGCTACTACAATTTGACTATATTTTTTCTCCTACTAATTGAAGCTGTACATTTTTTCAGGTGCAAACATCCATAAAGATCCAGTTTTAACCGCTGAACAGTGATGAACAGTGGATGATGAACAGTGACTTGCTGATGGAGAAAGATACAGCAGGTCCAGCTGTTAACTTCAGGGCTACTTGATAATTTTATACTCATCTGATACTAAGGTCAAAGAAAAAATAACTCTCTCCTAGCCAAAATGTACTACAATTAAAATAGGCAAAAATATTCATATTTGTTTTCTAGATCATTCATTAGGACTAAGAAGCAGCTGGTCAAAATAACTATATTACTGTTAATCTTGAAACACGTTTTAGAGGAAGAATATTTCCCTGTCTACTTCCTGCCCCTGTTTCATCATTCAGCTTCCGCAAATATGCACGTGGCTCCCTTTTACTAAAAATCTTCAACAGCAGCACTGGATATGAAGTGTTCAGTCAGACACAGTGCTAACTACAAAGGAGACAACTGAACACTGTTCACCTAAATATTGCTGGAACTGCCCCTTTGCACGTACTTGTTTACAGCTCTTTAAGCTGCCATTTCCAAGGACTTTTCAAGGGCCATAGGAATATTATACACCCTCAATACTGCAGTTCCTTCACAGTATTGCTAGAAATGAGGAGAGGACTTTGTGCTCTCTCATTCAACCATGAAAAACAAATATTCATCTGTTTGAAAGGAAATATAGTGTTGTTACATACATAAAAGTATCTATAACATATTTACATGTATGTGTATATTTCATATAAATAGATAGATAGCCACATACATATGTTCCTGAAATATGGAAGCAAATAAGTGTAGAAAACATTTCCTACACTTGGGTGAAACTGTCCAGGTGATTTAGGAAAGTAATTACTCTGCCATAGATAATTACGCCTTAAACTCCAGTGAACACATGCAACTTCCATTCCTTCCAAAGTGTGTTATGAGCAGACATCAAGGAAGGACAATGGAATCCAGAGATTCCATTCATACTGCCACATTGTCTCATACTAATGCTGCAAAACCAGATTTTTTTTGCCTCAAAAACCTATACTCTGGAATTGAGTAAATCTAACTTTTCTAGCTTAACAGCTACAGCGGATGATAGGCATGCTTGCTTAGGAAGACTTTTAAGTGGCTTTCATTTGCAAGCATTCAGTGCCCCTGTGCAGCAAGGCATGATGGCTGTGTGCCATCTAAGTAAAAAAAAAGAAAAATTATGTACTCTGTGTACACAAGAAAGGAAATATGAATTTTATAATCTCATTCCAAGGTTATGATGATGTTATAATCCACAGAAATGATGTTTAAATATTCTATATAGGTACATGACCTTTATATGAAACTGCTGACTCACAATTGCATGACTTCCATTTTATTCACAGCATGAAATGTATAGTCTAGGGTTTATTATGCTCAGTTTCAGCTACAACTCTCTTGGTGTTGCCTCGCCTTGAACTCTTTTTTTCCAAACAATTCAATTTTTTGAAAGCATGTTTACAACTCACCTATTACTGGAGGAGTCTGAGTACTGCTGAAGTGCTTCTCAAGTATTTTTCTTTATGGAAGCAGATGTGTGTCAGTTTGATCTTGCTGGATAGGAAGGACACGTTTTCAATTATTTCACAACTGCGAAGTCTGCTTGTAGTTCCAGAAGTCCTTCTATTTAAGTGCACAATAAAACTAGCAATGGAGCCTGGCTTTCAGCGTGGGCATGACCTGCAACTGGCTTTATTTGCCCCTGTGTTTATCAAACACGGCCATTGATCTGTCAGCCTAGGTTTGCCACTGTCCTGACAGACACTCCACTCTCAACACTTGGTTACAGCCACACTCAACCCTATGGCTAAGGCAGCCATATGGAAGTCTTACCTGTTTTTGTGCTGTCTATTCAAGTGCATACTACTCATACCGAGTATCTTAGAAGATGCCTGCATACACGGAAAGAGTGGTGAATCATTGAAATAGGCTGTCCAGGGAACCAATGGAGTCACCATCCCTGGCAGCGTTCAAGAAACGTATAGATGAGGCACCTGGGACATAGTTTAGCAGGCAGGATGTTGAAGGGTTTACAGTTGGACTTGATGATCTTGAAGGTCTTTTCCAACCATAATGATTCTATGATTCTATGATATGTGCATGATTATTCTTTTTACATGTCTTTTGTTCATGGTAATGGAGGCAGCAACAGGGAGGAAGGTTATGAGATCTTCCTGTTCAATAAGAGGTAAATTTTTATTTCCTTTTCTATTGTGAATTTATAGCTTTCTCTAGTGGCAGGCTAGGAATAACAGATTTCCTGTCAATCAGCAGCTTTTGCTTCAGGACTCATTTCAGGATGGCAGCTCTGTGCTACATGGGTAAAACAGAGAATTATGTCCATTGAATGGGAAACACTACAAAGCATGGCAGATGTTATTGCATGGGCTATGAAGCTGGCTTTACATCATTACATTTTATGCCATTTAACCTACTTGTATGAACTAACATCCGGTGAAATTGTGTTTACTGGAAGCTAATATCAAATAGCTAGTCATAAAATTATCAAATAATAAATAAATAAACAAAGTAAAACAATTTAAACCTGAGAAGATACTTTCTACGCCAAAAGACATGAATAAGCCTAGAATACTAAATCCATTTTAAATGTATGTATGTACATTTTAGAGTTTGCACAGTATTTCTTAATTATGGTATTTGCTTGACAGAGAAGAAAATCACAGTATGATGAAAAATCCAGTTCATATTTTATTTACACAGTGACATACAGGTAGACACATTTTGGAGGTACTGAATGATGGTTCATGTTTTGAAAGATGTGGAAGGGAAAGAACTGAAAGAACTGAGAAAAAGACATTTTATCAAGGAATCTGCAGCTAATTTTACAGTGGACTAGAGCTATTATTACCCAGGCTTGAGATGAAAAGATGGAAATGTTTAAAGAAAAATGTGAAAATAAATGAAAATGTGAAAATAAGCTGCTTGCAATGCTTTCTTTTTTAACTCCTGCATTATTAATGCATTACTTCTATTTGATTACTTAAGAAAAAAAAGGTTAATGAAACTTCTCAGCAGCTGTTTAGCCATTCAGAACAGCTGAGGTGATGTTGGAAAGCAAGTCATTCCCCTGAGCACACTCAAGATGAGGAAGCACTGGTCAGATGAAGTGTGGAAAAGAAGACATTTTAATGATGCCTATTACTTCTGATGCCTTTGATTCTGTTAGGCTTTCAAATACTAATATGGTGAGTGTTAGGTATTTTAGAGCAGCAGAAGCATTCGGGATGTCACTAGGGTGCTCTTGGGATTTCTCAGGAAGGCTCCATGGATTAGAAAATAAAGGAAGGTAAGGGAGGGTAAGGGAAGGGGAGAGGAGAGACAAAACATGGGACACTCAGGAAAAAAGGGGACTTCATTGAAAGAAATTGCAATGTTTTCCAAAGAACAAGGCCAATTCTCTTCTAATTTTTTATAGTAACTACCATCCCTATATTTACTTCTCTCTTCCAATAAGCAAGATATTTCTTCTCTGTCTTGCTTAATTATAGTCTTAATTTTCTGCAGATGCCCAAGGGACACAATAAAAACAAAATATGGGAAAAAAATGGAGGAGGATCAAGAACTTCTACAAAGGGTACCAGTTTGCCTCGTCTTATAGTATAAGAGAAAAATACAGGAAAGGAAAAAATGAGTTAAGACATCCTGGATTTTCATCTTTCCAGATGTTGTGAAATATTCTGCCACCTTATACAGTATGCTTGAGCTGAACCTGGCTATTAAAATCTAGCATTAGGAAATTTAATGTTGCTATGAAATTTTAAAGTAAAATAAGATCCATGGATAAAATGCACAGCTTATACTATTGTGAATAAGCTGAAAACTAATCACAAACACCATTCAGGCCACCTCTTCTGTGACAGTAGTAATATATTACCAAAAAGTGTCTTACAGCATAGGCAAGCAATTGCTTCTCACACAGTAAGTACCCTCATGCTACAACTATAACCTAACGTACTAGCCAGAGATTAGTGCATTAGGCCTCCAAACACCAAAGAAAAGATTATTTGTAAAAAAAGAGTTGCATTAATTGGTAGTTGTTCCCTTTAATCATTAACTTTACAGTAACTCCTAGTTACTAATTTACTTCAGATGGTCTTAATTTGAATAAATCTTGTCATGTGTCGTTTTCCAATTTTATATGGGTGTCAGTTCCATTTTACAAAGCATCTAGCTGAGTACAGTCTCATTGTTTTGAGCCTTAAGGCTTTAGTGCTTTGCCTCATTTAAGCTTCTAGGTCTAGGAAGCAAATTAGCATAGTAATCCAGATAAATGCTAATTCGTGCTGAACTGCAATCCAAAAAGCTTTCCATAATACTCCAAAATCAAATTCCTAAATAACAAGAATGCATGGGCTGCCAGACTTCTTTGCACATGCTGCCAGATCTCTTAACACACAATTTTTAGCCTGCCTGGGATTTAAAGCTATATTCATATCATTTGAGTCTATTTATAAGAAACTCAAAATTGCCTTCTCTCATGGAAGGGAAGTACCACAGGATTATATTTTATTATAATTACTTGGTTTAGTGGTTCCTTGATTTTCCAATCTTCAAAAGCACACTTACATATACCATTCCGTGGTTAATGTTTAGACCATCTTCTGGGCTGCTGCCTTCCAAAAAAGTTAGCCTCAGCCTTTCAGTTTCTCAGGCAAGATGACAATGAGCAGCATGTAAAGTGCATGTGAACTAAAGGTGTGAAAGACTTCTGGCAACTAAGACCACAGGAAAATCTGAAGAATATAAAATAATTATTCTTGGAAAACCTTGTTCATGGAGAAAAATACATATTACACGGTCAATACCCTTGTTACACTGGAAATACTCTTATACAACAGAGAGATGTTTTCTTTTGGTACATTATGATCATTATTCATAACTCCAAAAAAAAACCTAAGTGTGTTTTCCAAATTATTGACACCACTACCTTCCATCTTCCAACAGGCTCTCATCTTTTCTTCTTCAACCAAACTAAAGCACAAAGGATTTCCTTATTTGTATGTCAGACACGGCTCATTTATAGGAGTAATATGGGTGTGTTCTTAAAGTACAGGACTAAGGATCCTGGCATCGGGCCCTGTCTGTGCAACCTTTGGTAAATCACTTCTTTCATTTTGTCTCAGCACCCATCTCTATAAAATGTGGACAGCAATACAACACTCTGAATATAAAACTTTCTCTGAGTGCTCTGCAGCATATGGAAAAGCTTGTTCTAGCAAGAATATTTAGAGGTACTTTTAAAAACAGAATGCACTATCAGGTTAGGTACTGCAATTATTTCAGTCAAAATACTTCAAAGGATTTCATACTACAGTATGAAAAAAGGGGCACCCTAGTTTCATTTACAGTGTTCATTTTTCCAATGAGAAAAAAGTCATCTGTATGAAAGCTAATTTTTAGGAGGTTGAAATAGAAAAACCAAATCCCTCATACTATCTGAATTAGTACAGACATGAAAGTATTAACAAATGTGTGTTTTGGGGGAATATTGACAGAAGAAGGCCCCCAAAGAGGGAAGCTGGCAGAGACAGATGGCTCAGCATTCATTATTTTGAATAAATAAATGAATAAAAGGACAGTAAAACAAATTAGAAGAGATCTTTTGAGCTATATTTCTTTATTTCCTTTATGCTCATAGTAGATTTGCAGCACTGTTGGGTCTCCTATCACTAATCACAGTGATTCATTTCTGTACTACTACAGTTTTCAGCAAGAGAAGCACCCTAAAAACAAATAGCTATTTGTTAGGTGTATGTTTGTGAATATGTAATATCGTAATGAATGTTGCATGTAGGCAACATGACTATTACTTTTTTTTCATACACATTAGTGTTGTGTGCTTTAAGCATAATGCTGTGCAGAACTTTGTCAAGAATATTCTTTAAATACTTCATGTTTAATCATTCAGAATCGTTAGGTTTGAGAGATGTCAATTCTAATTCTTCAAGGACTAGTCTTAACATAGCTATCATTTATTGTATTCATTAGTAAGCTTGATATAAGAAATTGCATAAGAAAATGCAGCCAACATATGAAACTTAATGACATAATGACATTTTAAAATTATTTATACCAGAAGCAACATCAAAATCAGGAAGGACTTTTCTTAAGTATCTTAAGTTTCTTAAGTCAGTAAGATCACCTCAAGATAGAATGCCTCTGTTTGAAAAACTTCTTTTATTTTCTTTTAATGTTTCATTTTAGTTTTGCACAAGCCACTTGCAGAAACATTTACATCTCTCTTTTGTTATCTACAAACAACTGGAAAATCCTTGTACTCATTTGGGGCATTATTTTGAAAAGATTACACTTAGTGAACATCTAATCTTCATTTATAAGATACCTTCTCCAGAGTTTCTTGAGATTGATATAAATGAAAGAAATATGTTTGTTGAAAAAAAAGGCATAATCCCCATTTATTATGCAGCAGACTAATCACTTCTCCTGGTATTGGACAAAACCTGATCCTTATTCTGGTTTCTCTTACTCTGATTTCGCATTCCTTTGTTTCCATCTTATTTCCAGCAGTTCTCATGAAGTTGATCACATTTCCTCCAACAGGAGTAGAATCACAGTTGGACTTCATGTCTGAAAAGTGTTGCTTACTTTAGAACATACATTTTGAATGGGATATGCATATTAGGTTTTGTTCAATATAATGATGAAACTCACCAATATAATTTTAACCAAAGATCACTATGAAAATGGAAAAATCGATTCAGCCTTTCCCCACCTTCTGCTTATTAGCTCAAGGACTTAATTAGTCAAGAGTCCCAGGATGGTACCCGATGGCAAAGACAAATGCCTGCTGGGAGCACGGTGAGGGAACTGGAAGATGTTTCAGATTTTATCACATGCATCTCACTGGTCTGTCCCTGTAGAAATGAAGTCATCAGAAAGGACTAAAACACAGTCCTGACAGGCAGATCAGATAACTGGCAAATTTAAGTGAATTTCATCTGCTTAAGCACAAGCACTCAACCCCTTGCTGCTTTTAAAAAGAAGTGATTTATGGGAACAACTCCATAGCTTTTTTCTTATCTTTGTGGATTAAAATTGCTCTGAGATTTGAGGTACACAGCTGTTCCCCTCTCACTCCCTCCTCCATTTCCCTCTCTTACAACTCCTACATCTAAGCAGGCCAACTCCACTAAAAATAGCGCAAATAGCGAATAAGAAAAGGAAAACAAAGAAACAGCAGTCAGAGCAAAATATGTTACACTAGAGATTGATTGTATGTTAATCTAAAAGTCACTGGTAAAGCCAAGGGATCTGTATGGGTGTCATTGAATTTAGTGCAATGGGAAGGATAAAAATCACCTGTGTCCAGTGTCTTCTGCCTCAAAATGAAAGCTGTCAGTGAGTCATGGGACAAAAAGGTTATCTGATGTCAGCTGTGATTGATACCCTCTGCTTACCAGGGTCTTACTGGATTAGCAAGACATCAACAGCCGGGCAGAAGCGCTAGGGTCTGGAACCAGTCGTGTGTGGAGGGCAGAAGCTGCTAGGAAGCGACCGTGCCATGCAGCGCCTGGGAGCACGATCCTCCTCTGAACCGAGTTTAAACGCGCGCTTCGTATTTTCTTACACTCATATTTCATGTTTGCTTATATTAAGTTCAAAACTGTAAGCAAGATGAAGGATAATAAGAGCTCCAAGGATGGAGACTTTCTGGGCAATCTGTTCAAACATTTGATTGCTCTTACAGTAACTTATTTTTTCTCATGTTTATAAATTTACTTGTTGTTTCAGTTGTTGCCCATTGCTGGTTGGGGAGCCCAGCACTGGACACTGCACTTCCATTCCTTGTGAACTGACCTTTTGAGAACATTTTTTGAGATCAGCTAACCATACTTTCATTGTTTCTGCCATGTTTGCTGAACATATTGATTAAAATATTTATAAAAACTTTAAAAAGAAAAGATTAAAACTCACTGCACTGTTTTTTAGAATGACTTTTTTTTTTTGCTGCTGCTGCGGTTTTGTTGTTGCACAGAACATCTGCATTTTGACAGCCTTTCTTATTAGCACCTCTTTTTGTACGCAGGGCTTCTATGTTCCAGAGAAGAATTTGTACAAGAAAGGTCACTTTTATCGACACTACACGTTGGAACACTTATTTTTGGTGGCAACTGTTTAAGGACTCTGCTGAATTATTTTTATCAAATTCTGGGGAATGCACAGCCATAGCTTTTAATCACTGCCTTGACTTCCTTGCTTTACAAAACTGAGAGAAAACAACCAAAAGAGATGTTACTCTAAGCAATGAACTTACTAGATCAATTTTTTTGCTGCTTGCAAAAGAGTATCCCAAGCCAGAAGACAGGCTTATTACACCAAGCATGTAATGTAAGCAAGTAAAAAGAGGAGAATGCTAACCATATAGTCGGGGTAAATAATAAAAGACTAAGATGAAATTATCTCTCAGTGGACTTCCTACTTTGGTCTGTGGTAACAATTCAGCATATTACAGATTGTGAGAACAATCTGGAGGGCTTGGATTTTGAAAGAAGCCCGAATAAAATCTTTAGAAGCTTTTCTATTCCTTTATCCATATAGCTGGTGTCTTATAGTTTGCTACTTTTTGAAGTAGATAGATTGTTAACTCAAATAAGCTTGTATATATTGTTTATACAGCTGACCAAAGATGAAAATTGCACTGTCACCGTTCAATATTATCTACACTAAAACAAATACTATAAAATTAGCAAGTATATTCATTAGCAAGTCACAACTCCTCATTCTGAAACCGGACATCACTCTACTAATGCCAATTAATTCACGCTTTTACTCATCATGCTCTGTTCCATCACATGTTGAGGACTTTTACCTATATATCTTCGAGTTGAACAGGCTAACCCAGTACTGTGAAAACAGCTGATCTCTATCCCCACAGAATGCTATATTTTTTAGTTTTTTCGATCTGACTGCTTTTTCCTTCATATAATGAGCAACTGAGTGATTCTATTTAGCTGAAGAGAAAATAACTTCTTTCACCCAATACATAAAATGATGAACAGCCCTTATAAGCTTATTGCCTGGGTCCTAAATCTACATATGTACATATTAGTAGAAAGCATGCTGTCATATCTATGTATTTCCCAATCTCTCATTGATTTTACATCAGGGCAAGGAAGAAGATTTGCAGAGAAAAGTTTGCATGCATAATACTATTTAAAGGTCCTTGGTCTTCCTCTTCTAAAATTATAGATGAACATTACCATTCAGTTGCAGAAATCATGATTTCAAGAAGAGCATTTTGCCTCTCTTTCTTTTTGCTTTTTCATCAGGCCACTTCCTTGAAATGAAGCGAAAAAGAATTCCCAGTGGAGCACCAAAAAGTGAATTGAGGTATTGTTCTCAGAGAGGGCCTGAATACCTCCTAAATATATCAGAGAATTAGCTTGTCATTTTTTTCTTCTTCCTCCTTAAAGTGTTTTGAAATGACTAATACATTACCAAGAAGCGGCTTCTTACATCTCCCGCAGACTAATTCCCCCGGGCTCCCATTATGTCGGCAACCTAAAACGATCAGTTAACAGCGCGCGTTAGTGGCGGCGAGGGGCGAGCACGGCACCGAGAGAAGGGAAAGCAGTGTTTCTGTGCCTTGCCTCCCTCCTCTCTTAGTAGCATGTCAAACATAATTATGCTGCTGTCATCTGCACCTACACGACAGGATTTTAGTTATGATATCTTGGCTGGCACGCAGCAGCTGCTGACAGGCTCCTGTGACGCTGTTCCAAGCAGCCCGTCTCCGCGGATGACAGGACCCTGGCTTCGATGCAACATTAACCTCCCTTGGCTCACAGGATGCTCCTACACAACTGGGATAGCACACCAGAGGAAGGTGGGTCACCTTGCGGCCTTCTGGTTCCAGGTAACCAGACTTTACGCATTGCACTGGATCTGCCCATAAAGCAGCTGCTGTTACTGCCTTGAGGAAAGGCTTGGAAAGCTTTTTGCTACCCACATGCTCCATCCCAGAGAAACTCTTCTGTGGAAAACTCCACTCACTAACATACCCGGCAACTTAAAGGCCTTCCCAGGAGCAAAGGACTTCACAGCAATGAAGGCATAAACACAAGGTGCATTGGCATCTTGGCAGGGTGCGAGAAGGTAGCGAGCGAAATCATCTAAGATGGGTGTTCACAATTCAAATCATCCTCTGTCTCTATCTTTTGCTCAGATTTCAGATAGAAAAGGACTGAAGAATTCATCATATTTTAGTGTGTTCTGGAGAGGCACAAAATAGATTTTCACCAAAGCAATGCTCTCTGCACAAAGTTATTTCCCCGGTGGTTTTCTGATTTGGTTTTGGTTTTCTAATTAAGTTATAAATTTATTCAGATAGGTTAAGGAGCCATAGGCCTTTCCCAGTGCTTCAAGAAAAGTATTTTTATCCTTGAATATTCCTTTTTGTGGTTGGACAGAAAATTTGGCTCTTTTAATTAAGTAGCAACCCCTGAAGGTTTAAAGAGATTGGCTGATTTTGCAAGTCACACAGTTAAACGTGGGATAACTCTGCCATTAAGATTCATGAATATTTGCCTTGCTTTTACAGATGGCATGTCCATTTCTGATAAGCAGCTGGCAGTAAAACAGTAAGAATTTGATTCAATCATTTTCCAGACTTATCTTCCTTTTTAAATATCTGTAAGGTTCAGTGATATATGACAAGCTACCTTTTAGAGGACATGGTTTACACTGTTTTCAGTGGCCTGCAAGTTTGCTGCATAGCATAAATAGAGGAAAAATAAGATCCCTGGGAATGTCTCAAACCTAAAATTACACACAAGGTCAAGAAAACACACCTGACAGAAAGCCTGCATAAGAGTTGCACTTGAAATACTTACAGCTCACCTCAGATCAGTATGCAGGAGCCTGAAAAGCAGTTAGGACATCAGATAACAGAAAGTTCATGCTGGATGAGATCAGAAGCACGTTCTGAGCTAGTGTTTCAAGCTTATCAGAGTTAAATAACTGTCCCTGGAGAAGTTATTGACACTAATTCATGGCAATTAGGGAACCGTAGACAGCAGTGGGTCAGATTTTCTTTGGCAAGGTCATTACGCAAGAGTATAAAATACCAAAAATAAATATTGTACAGAGACATATGATGGCACAGCATGGAACTTTTGTCAGCACGACCTGGAAAATCCCACAAGAATTCCCAAATACAAAGTCATGAGCAGAGTGTGTCGTATGCAGACAAACTCAGGCATGGCTTAAAATATATTACAATGAGTAAAACTATCTTGCATATCAGTCTGAGTACGCACACTCTGAGTACACGCGAATAGTACTTCACCCAAAAGACTTGAAATATCATAAGATTTCTAATCCTTCCTTAAAGCATCTTTAAATAGCATTTAAATAGCACTTGTAAGTTGCAAATATAAAGGTTACTTTTGCTAATTCAATCCACATACTGGATCACTGTACTTTCATGGTAACTCTAACATTGCAAGTAAGAGAAGAAATAATTTCTGTCATTGTTTTGAAATATTATAGGGCTTATAACAATGGGAACCCGATATCCTTAGTTTTCTCATAATAAAAATTAATAAGTATTATTAATATTAGAACACTCAGGGGGATTGATTAATGTGCTTATTACAGATGAAGTTGTGAAATACTTATGGCTGAATTAGAAACCCTACATGAAGGGCAAGGACTCATTAAGAGTCTCATACATAAGCATGAAAGGAGAAAGCTTGGAAAAAAATTAGTTTGAAACCTGGAGGCAGATTGCTTCCAGTCACTCAAAGGAAACTGGAAACTGCAAAAGTAAACTCCAAAGTTGAAGCTCGCTCTTCAAGAGGACAGGATTGGTAGGGTGGCTAACATTTGAAGACCATAAAAAACGGGAGATAAGAAGGGCTCTGCAGCCCTATGACCATTGAAAAGATGGCCAGGGAGTAGGGGGGTTGGAGTCTAATCTCAGGGAAAAATAATGGCAATATGGAAAATATTGATAATTGACAGTAAATAGTCTTCTTATTTACAGGCAAAACTAGCCTTCTTTAAAGACAGGTTTCCTTCCTCTCTTCCAGGCAAAATAAACTCCCAATATCCATAGCTTACTGCCTTAATTACTTTGACGTGCTGCTGACATTAACAGTGGTCCACATCTTACAAAAAGTCACTGACAAGCTTCATAGCTAATGCCATAGCTACAGAAATGTGTTTAGTTGGAATAAACTTGCCAGCCTAGGCAAAAAGAGATGGATGATAAATAATGAACTTACTTATATACACACTGGCAAAATTAGCTTCTTGATAACTTCCAGCTCATTTAGATGATTCTTAAAAATTAGTCTTTTGAGATTAGCTGGGTTAAAGACACACAGGAGTAAGGCTACACACTGCTATCTCTCCTTGCTATGTTTAAGAGTTCTTGGTAGGCAAACTACACACTAGCCTCACGTTCTCTCTCCCTTGATGCTTTAGATGCATTAGGAAGTGATTTGTCAGAAGAATTATTTTTCAATGAGTTCGATGGGGAACTGTGAAAAGAATAAGTTTGGGGACAGCAGACCTGATAAGAAGCAGTTATTTCTCAATATAAATGTTTCCCCTGGATTTCCTTCATTGGTTCACACTCATACTTGCTCACTAGAGTTGTCTTGTTATATTTTGTTCTTGTAAAACAACATCAACCTCCATATCTGTATTTGGATGATATGAGGAACCTCTATCCAGAGTGTTATTTGTCTAACACATACTCATACAGGACATAACCTATTTTTGAATCAGTAAAGTACATTATCTTTGCTGCCAACATCTTTTAAAAACTGCTCTCAGCATTGCAGTTAGTTGTTACTGTAGCTGAGAATGCATATCATTATCACATTAAACACAGCGAAATTTGCTAAAACAAAAAACTTTTATCACAGACCTACTATCTTATTTCTTCTAGGTGTAAAACACATCCATTTTTTAATTTGCAGCTTATTCCTACTGTAAATTAAATGGAAGTAGATGGTGAGAGCCAAGAACTTAATGTTAACAGGACAGAAGATGAATAGGACAGAAATGATAAACTCGATTTTGTAATGTTTCAGTTTCCTAAGAAACTTTTGCTGAACAATTCTGAAATATTTATCATATTTTTGTCTATACTATTTTTGTCTATAAAAGTGAAAAATATAATAATGCCCAGTATTAATCCAAACTCCAAACAAAAATAAGCCATTCATAATACATTAAGTTCCTAACTCTTCCAAATGATTTCAATTCTTGTATCTGGCAAAGTATTTATCCTTTAAAATGCCCATGATTCCCCCCTTATTTTCAGAGATTCTTTTATTATCTTGGTCCAGATATGAAAACCACAAACAATCCAAGTCTTGTATTCTGGAGGGATTCAAGATTCTGGCTTCTCTTTAGGAAAAAAAAAAAAAAAAAGAAGATGAAATAAGTGAACTATATCTTAGTATTGAAATATAAAACAGTAATGATACCCTATGCATCAGATCTTCCTACCATTATTTTTTCAATAACCTCTGCTTGGAAGAAATTTAGGTGTTTTGTTTTTTCCTCCTTCTATTCACTGTTAAATTCGCAGCAGTCTTAGTAACAGTCTAACCCTCACCCCATCACACCCCATCACATCTTTTTTTTTTTTCTGCTAAATAAGGTGGGGTTGTCAGTGCTATTATCTTGACACTGGGTTTCTGTGTGTTCTCCATAAACCATATACTGCAGATTTACCATCACAACATAGCTTTTTCTTGACCCCTTCAGTGCTTTCTCCTTCTATATCTATTGAGATTGTCGATACATTTTCATCAGTACATTGTTTATATGGGAATAACTATATACTCCAGGTGAGTACCTTTTATGGTCAGGATAAGAATGACATTGGCAATTAATAATAAATTATCAATTAAATTTGGATCAAGTATTATGAAATATACCAAAGTTCTGCCAGAATACTTTTTTTTCTCTTAAGTTCCTTATCATCAATGAAGTCGAATAATCAATACTCTTAAGAACTACTCAAAGTTAACATTTTAGGCTAACAAAAGGAGAGCTAGTGTATTCAAAATGAATGATTGTGAAAAAACAGAAAGAATAACAAATTATTTACACAAATATTTAAATGTAAACTGAAAGGACATATTCTGATTTACCTAAACATAAAAATGATAAATCATGTACTCCTATTTCCCAACTAAGAAAACCAGAAGATTCAGGATGTTTTTAAGAGATCTCATTTCTGGTCCTACAACCACATCTGCTGAAAAAAATTTGTTTTCACAGTATTATCAGAAGCAATGTGGGTTCATTTTTCTGAAAGTACTATTCCTTCTGCCATATCTATTTCAGTATTTCAATCTTGAAAATCAAGATTACCTCTGTAATCCTAGCCAGTGTTAAACTAAAATAGTATATTTATTTTGGATATCTAGTGTGCTATATGAGATCAATATTTATCTATTTTTCTGGGCATTGGTGTCAATTAAGAAAAATGTCTCACTGCAGTCTGTTCTGACTGCCAATTTTTCAGAAAGTTCAACAGAAAGACTGAAATTTAAACGGAGTCTGAACTGTCCTTACCTGACCATGAATGTTTTGTACCTATCAAGTGAGAAGACGATTTACCCTTTATGGCTGTAAATCTTTCTTAAAGCAGCAAGAACAACAAAGATTCTACCTGACTAAACGTTTAACCATGACTGAGCTCTTGATAAAGTAAATCTTGTAATCAGCTGGGATCAGGTGTTTTTCAGGGTTAGAGTGTTCGGAGTGGGTGCTGAGAGTTGGTATCCCAATGTTACAATCCTGATTCTATAGCTGGAAAAGTCATGCTTTCTCTTTGCACCAAAAAGTAAGATGCACACAATATGGGAGAGAAACTATAAGCACATTAGCATAAAATTCTTGCAACAAGATTAATTTAACATGCTAAAGCTATGTATCTTAACCTGTACTTTTTAAGTTTCATTGTTTGCTATTGTTTAGAGATAGAATGTCAAACTAAGCTTGAAATGTCTGGTTCTAGTTGATTTAAGGCAACTCCTAAATATTATTTAAACATGGTGTTTCACATTTAATAAGAAACATATTCCATTTCCTTAAGACACACAAAGAATAAAAAATAAAACGTGTTAAGTAGAACAACAGAGCCCCTCCATTTTACCTACACACAGCTTGGTAAACAGCAAGCTGAAAATAGCTAGAACTGAGAGGGGAAAAAAAAATTGAAGAGTATTTTAACAGCAAAGTAAAAACCACAACTAATGACTTCAGGAGACAGGAGCTAGGTGGACAAGCAAAGCATTACAGTTTTAAATATATGATATTTGGCTTCACCTCCCAAGTAAGAGGGCTGGCGCTGATTCAAATAGGCTGGTCTGGCATGCCTGTGCCTCTGAAAGGGACCACACTGCCTGATGGAAACGACCACAAAAGCCACAGAGAATGAACAGTCTTCCAAGGACAACAAGAAGGCAACCAGGCTGGCAATTAGCCTGTGCCAGAGCTCAGCCTTGGCAAAGCCAATGCAGGCATCAGAAATAGCTTGTTCGTCCATGGGATGGATGGACCCACATGACCAGCACATGGGATGAAGTAAAAGAGTCCTCGAATAACTTTGAAAGCAGAAAGCATTTTGAGAATAGACCACCTCTT
The DNA here is from genome assembly GCA_013389825.1 of Crypturellus undulatus. Classification (NCBI taxonomy): domain Eukaryota; kingdom Metazoa; phylum Chordata; class Aves; order Tinamiformes; family Tinamidae; genus Crypturellus; species Crypturellus undulatus. The sequence goes on along the minus strand of VWPW01011264.1, from coordinate 315,575 downwards.
TCTATTGCACTAGGATAACAAATGCTGTAGGAGGTATACGCATAATTCTGTCTTGAACGTTTTTACGGTGTTCATCAAAACCTAAGACAGCTGTCTGACACATCTTTGAATGTGAAACATAAGGCAGAGCATGGATTTTTATGTCTATTCAGCCTGTATCCTGGCAGCTCTTTTGCCATACATACAATCTGCTTTTTCTTCTCACTGGTTGCCAAACAACTCATATTTTAAGCATTTTCCCCTGTGTTGTGTGATAAACTGCACTGTAGGCTGAATTTCTTTGTTGTAGATATCTCTGGAGCCTACAGGCACTGTGGCTTCCATAAACATCTGTTTTAAAATACTGCTTTTCCCATTTCAATGTGAGTTTTTTTACTCTTCTCTTGGCTTGCTGTTTCAGGCTAATAATTTAGGGGGAAAAAAAAGAACAACTGTTGATGAAACAAACGATGAGGAAGGATTGAGAGTTCTAATATTTTAACTTTGTTGTACCTGAACCTGACTGACATGTTTTCCATATCAAACAAAATGCGAACATCAATGGTATTCATTGTACAAAAAATGGTTTTGATGTATCCGCAGATACAGAGCTTAAATTACAGATTAATCCTTTTTAACCTCCATATTACAGAAAATGAAACTAAGAAGATGATATACAGGATGGCCTTATCAAAAAGCAAAATATACCATAACCAGCAGCATGAAGCCTCTTTTTAATTCAGTTACATCCTTCTCCCATAACATCCTCATTGACAAGTTGATAAAGCACAGACTAGACAAGTGGACAATGAGAAGGACTGAAAACTATCATCTGAACTGCCAGGTTCAAAGAAGTGCATTCAGTGGTAAAAAGTCCAGATGGAGACCAGTCATTAGTGGTGTCCTGTGGCCAATAGCATTTAACACTCTCAATGATTAGCTGGATGATTGGGCAGAGTGCACCCTTAACACATTTTCAAATGATAGGAAACTAGGAAGGGCAATGGATAGATGAAATGGCTGCACATCCACTCAGAGGGACCATGGAAAGCTGGAGAAATAGGCAGACAGGACCATCATGAGGTTCAACAAAGAGAACTGCAAGGTCCTGTGCTGGGGGATGAATAACCCCTGGTGTCAGGAAAAGCTGGTAGAAGAATAGCTGAAGAGTGGCTTTGCAGTTGAAGAGAATGCTTTGAAGTTCCTGGTGGCCGAAAGTTTGGTCATGAGCCAGCAATGTTCCCTCATGGCAAAGAAGGCCACCAGCCTCCTGGGCTGCTTTAGGCAGACTGCTGCCAGTAGGTCAAGGGAGATGATCCCTCCTTCTGCTCACCACACGTGGAGTTCTGTGCCCAGTGCTGGACACCCCAACCGAGGGAGATGTGGACATACTGGAACAGCTCCATCGAAGGGCCACAAAGACAATGAGGGCACTGGGGACGCGCAGAGGCTAAGAGAGCCAGGACTGTTCAGCTTGGAGAAGAAAAGGCTCACTGGGTATCTTATCAAGTATATAAATACCTGGATGGGGAAAGCAAAGAGTACTGATACAGACTGTTCTTGTTGGAAGAGACAATGGGCATCAACTGAAACATAGGAAATTTCACTTAAACATTAAAAAACAATACTATAAGAGTGATCAAATACTTCAACACGTTGCCCAGAAAGTCTCCATATTTATAGCTATAGTTTCAAAAACTGACTGGGCATGGTTCTGGGCAACCCGTTCTACTTGATGTTCTTTGAGCATTTTTGCTGCATCCATCAATATCTGCAACATACTAATATCCACATTAAGAAATGGCAGCATGAATCTGATACCACAACAGACATTCTTGACTGATGCCAAAGGAATGATGTAATCTTTAATTATGATGAAAACTTCCATTTTTTTCTGCATAACACCAGTCACCATCAGGACAAGCTTCATCTACGGGTGACTGAGATAAAGAGATTGTTAAGATACACTCAGGTGTAGTTTTGACCCTTAATATGATGAGTGTGGAATTCTATTAAGAATAATAAATTTTGTCCCCAGATGACTACTGCAGAATACAGCATTCTTAATCTTTTCTAAAGGAATTTTGAAATGTCAGGGTGAAGAAGATTGCAAAAGAAGATTACAGGAACATAGTCTATAAACAGCCAAATAAAGTAGAGATAAAAACTGTAAGTTAGACCGTAAACTCTAGAAAGCTGTAAGTATGAAAGACTGTGTGATATAGTTACTTCTATTGTATAGCATCCATTTCCCTGGATGTTCCCAATCTATACTCTACTGAGTCAATTTTCAATCATGTCTCCTTATGAATAAACACTCATTCTAAACGATATACTTAATAATTAACTTTTTGCACTTTATCCTTCATGTAGTGTCATCTTTGTCATTCCAATATCTCATCCTGTGCTTCAGAGATGCATCCCTAACTAACTTTAAAAGATGAACAGCAGAAACAGCAATAACAGCAATACAGTTTTCCACTGCACTTTGTCCAGCTTCACTAATGATTTTTGCAAGTGCAGCTTAAGGTGCATTGAAGAAACTTGATTTCCAGATGACAGAAAACCACACTCCTCAAGGAGAAAAACAGAAAGAAATCCCAAACACAAAAACACACTGTCTTACAGCTGGACAACCAAAACTGAATGTATCAAAGGCACTAGTCACTTTTGAAAGTGCCGAAACAATTCTGCCCTCTGTCTGAAACCACCGTCTGGAAAGACCTGCTTTTGTCTTCACTGTCCAGCTTGTCATATGTGGCAATTTGACGAGCATATCTGGAGTTCTACATACCATTAGAACCTCTTTTTTTTTCCCTTTGCCTGGAAGTCCCATGCTCATCACTGCTAAACTTCGTGGGAGAGAGAAAATACAAGAGAAGAAACAAGTAAGCTCTGAGGTCATCAGCCCAGGCTTCAACATCTAATTAAACTATTACTTGGTAAAAAGACACTTTTTGTTTGTTTGTTTATTCATTTTTAAAACTGGCATAGACAGTGGATCACATGAATAGTTACTTAAGTTCAAAGGAATGGCAAGGAATATTTATTTTAATCAGAGAATTCCAAGTCAGATGCACACTGGAAAAGCTATATGCAATTTGTGATTCTCATAGTTTTAAAATTAGGGCCAGAATTTCTTGAGAGGCAATAAAGGATGTAGCAGTAAGATGCTCCAATGGTCCATTACTGTATTCACATACAATAGCATTCCCTTTCAGAGAAGTGCCAAATTCAAAACAAAGAACAGCTTTGCAGAGAAAAACTAGCTCACTTTACTTGGGTGAAGCCAAAACTCCATGATGTACCATTATGATTAATGTATAGAACATGGAAGTAGGGAAAACATACTGATTTTAGTTTTAGTGCATAAATAAGGAGCACAAAAAATGCACATTTACATAAATGTTTCCAATATACTACTTTTGCATAAAATTTATTCTCATCTGACAAATTCTGTCCATCATAGTTTTATTTATTTACATTACTGGCTTTTGGAGCTGTGCAAAATACAAAGTTAACCTGGCCAGGCTGTCTTTTGAGAAAAAAGTAGCTTCTGCTTCTGACAGAAGTTCAGCATACGTCAACATACCTTGCTCCCAACTTCATAGAAGTATTGAATATATGAGGGATATTTTTTCCATTAGTTAAGTTAGCTTCAACCACTTCAAATAACAAACTTCAGCACAAGTTGATGCATATTTTGACAAGTTTGGTTTTTGTATACGTTTTTGCTATAGATAATCAAAGTCTTCCTCCATGGATTGCTTGTTTGTTTTTAATATGAATTTAGATGGGTGATCTCCATTTCATGTTCCTCTGTCCCTATCAGTCCATCATTCTAAGCAAGCAGTTCTGGATTTCTCGTGTGAGCACATCTCCTTTACAAGGTTTTATGGGAGCAGCGCTTAACCTTTTTCTGCTCGAATCACTACCATGAATATGTTGTATTCCTGAAGACAACTGCATTTTCCTCATTCTACACCAATTAGGTGTTAGGTAGAAAATCCACAAAGTTTATTTGATCTTATTTTATCTTATATTTTAAAGGCTGGAAATAAGCATATGTAACTCCAAGCTGAACCTATATGCACGAGTGCAGCTGTGCAATTATGTTAATTTGTGGATATGAATGTGAGTGTGTGCGCATGCGCGACGGATTTATCAGAAAGAGTATGAAACAGCACCCCTTAGTGTCCATCTGCATTGGTTGCAAAAAAAAGGTACATAAAACTCAAAAGCAGATTTGAATCTATCAAAGCCTCTGAAATCAGTTTTCCTTCAACACGAATATAATCGTATTTTACAATAGTAAAATGGTAGAGAAGTACAAATGCTTAAGCTATAACATCAGATCTAGATAACATTAAAAATGCAGCTATTAACTCTGATTCACCAATAAGGTTGGTGTACTCTCTGATGTAACGACATCAAACAGCATCTTTTATTCTAAAAATTCTGACTGATTCAGGATGCAAAAAACAAATATATGCACAGAGTTACATTAAAGAAAAAAAAAACAGAAATACAAAAAGGCTTTCTATTTCTGAGGAGAAACATGGTCAAGTTTCCTCTTTCATAATTCCATAATCGATGTGGTCTAAGATACTGCAAAAGAACAGGTAAATTTCAACAGATTTTCATTGCTTATATGGCACCTCTGCTTACAAAAAAATGTTCTACTGTGCTTAGCTATCTTTTTCAAATGATTGAGCATCTTAAAAAGTGCTAATCCTGTAAGTGGTCTCAAACCAAAGACCTGTCCCTAAGATCATATCATCAGAACTGTTGTTTAACCTCAGATATAGGTATATAGTACGATCACCTCTAACCTTAATTTATATGATATGGACTGTAAAATTACATGTTCAAAGATCTTCTCAGTATTTCAAGAAAGTTGAGAACATATTTTTTACCCTCCAAATCTACCACTCATCGTTAGATGATTGTACCACGTATATAGAAAGGTTGTGTTGTGTGTCTAAGCCTCATGATCAGGGCAAAAAGTGATACAGCATTGTCTCTGTGGCCTACAGAAAATCTCATAATTTCTGAGCACTTAGCATGAATATTGGCTAGATGTCAAAGCTGAGATAAACAGAGGGCACTCTGAAGAACTGTCAAAATTGTATTTTCTACATTCTCAGGCAATAGCATACTTCTCTCCCAGATGCAGCAAAACATTATAGTGCGTCTTTTTATTTTTTCACTTGAAAATACACACTTTTGCAATCCTTTGGAGCATTCAAAACCCTAATTAAGTCAGCTTTAAAAAAATGCACTCGAAATATGGTGCGATGGTCATTTTAATAACGGTTTTTGCCAGTATTAGTCTACAAACATTCATGTGCTGTGATTAATGGTTTCTAACTACATACCTTCAGTATGAATTATTTAAATCCTTAAATAGTGTTGTGTGGCTCCATGTCATTTCTATATTTGCCCAGGATGCACATAATTCAGATACAAGTATTTATTCTTTCTCATTCATGGTGAAATCTGAACCCTAGGTACTTGATATCTGCATTAGTTAAAAGATTTCATGCATGACATATTTAATATATGAAGAAGGAAAGGCAGATCAGACACTTTTAAAGTTCATGTTAATGCAAAATGGTAACATTTTTAAGGCCTTTGGTATTTAGTGAATAATTCTCCTACAATGTTTGCTCAGCAAAATTGCTATTTAAACTCAGACATAGTAACAGACTTTTTCTCAACTGATATCAAACAGTTAAATTATCTACTTAAAATGTAAGATATAAGAACACTATAGTGAATCTGTCCAGAGTGACACAATTTTCTAAACCAGGGAGAAGATGTAAGCTAATGTGAATGCTATCAGCTGCTTGACAATGATTTACTTTTAGTGAAATAGAGTCACAAATTCAAAATATGTCCATGTTGTTTAAGTTTACCTTGCACTATGTAAATTCTGTTGTCCTTTGCTTATGTGTAGTGCATAGATTTTTAAGTCATTGTACATTTTATAACATCATGTTAACATTTCCAAAGGAAAAAAAGTACACATATAAAACAAGGGAAATCACTGAATATATAAAGAATGCTATTATCCAGAAGTTAAGGATTATAGTTAAATATTATGTAGGCGTGAAATAAATGTTGAAACACATATAATAAGCACAGAAAAAAGAAGAAAAACACGACACTACTATGAAGATGTGTTATGCATCTTTCAGTTTCAAAAACATGCTAAGCAGTAACTTTGGCTACGGAAAGTAAGCATCTACATTAAACAGACAAAGGAAAAAAGGTCTTTCATCCACAACTGCTTTGAACTTAGACATTAAACACCTGCACGATCTTACCTCACTACATTCTTTTCCAAGCTGTGTTCTTTTACATCTGCTCTTATATATTACAGCCAAAATACTGATGTGCATTCCAGATATTTAACCTCTACTTTATTGGTCATTTTCATAATTTTACCAGTTGTACCATATTTTGCTTAAACTTACACTCCAGGTGATCTCCAGAGGTCCCTTCCAACCTCTACTGTTCTATGTGACTCTGACTCTTTACTAGAGGACCATATTATCTGCACTAGCAGATCTAAGACCTAAGTATATGTCAGGGTAAAAATACTTTTGTCACAATTTCTAGGTATACAATCTAATGGAAAAGATTCTGAAGAGCTGAATTAAAAAAAAAAAAAAAAAAAAAGAATTTCAAAATAACTAAGTGTGGTACTGGGTTTTCTCATTTTGCTGTCTTATAAATCTTGAATAGTAATAAGCAGAATCTGGAAAATACTTGAGAAAGCAGCCTAAACATCAAACGCCTACCACAAACCTCCATCCATCCTCCACCTCTTGTTTGCAAGTTCACACAACAAAAATTCAGCAAACAAGCAAAATTCTTCAAAGTTAACACAGACATTTAAGAACTAGCCGACAAAACCTCCACCTCCCCATTTTTGATATAATGACAACCTTTTTAGAGATTTGAAGTAGTTACCAAGTTTGTATCTGCCTGAAAGCTACCTTTTATCCTGGGAGACCAATATTATATATTTTGTGCCTCAGTTATTATGTCTTTCAATGTATGTGAATATAGTGCAAATAGGTATAAGAGAATTAGCATCAGCATGCGTTGAGATGTTAAGAAGTGACAGATGTGTTCTCTTCGCAGTTCTTGCAAAAAAGACATCAATCCTCTTAGCAAGATATGTATAAGGGGACTGCAACATAATGTATGGTTTGGATCACATTCCTGCTTTTACAAATGGACAACTTTTCACTGCCTCAGAATGTATTCTTCATTAAGTGCTTTTATGACCCTATCAAAATGTCCTGTTTTTCTAATATGGCCCATTAAGAGATAGTTGTATTGTCAAAAAACTGACAGTGGAGCCTGATAAACTGAGAAAAGAAAGAAAAATAGGTGAAATATAGTGCCTTTTTGTGCCTGAATATTTTTACAGTCTCACCTAATCACTATTTCTAGAAAGTATAACCTATCTTTACCTGTTTTTTCTCCATAACTCCTGGAAACATTTACTTTAAAATTCTACCCTATAGGTTGACACCTATACGGAGTCTTCTCCAGGTGGAACAATGTATACATTTAGATGCTAAATTTTTACCAAAAACAAAATTTATTAATCTGGACTCTTCACTCTTTTAAAAATGTAACAGTATTTAGAGAATGCTACTTCAGTTAGCTCTCTTTCTCCTTCCCTTCTTTTTCTACCAGATCTTTAATTGTCCAAAACTCTGAAGAAAATGATTTAAGTAGTGTTTTTAATATAAATATTCACTGAGAATAAAGAAGAATTAAATAGTGAAGAATTTGTCATTTCTTTGAGATTGTACAGAAGTTAAAACACAGTGAGTTAGTTAGCCAGTACTTCTTACTACCATATTTGTTTTGTTTATTGAAAGAACAGGGTATGCTGACCCCTACTTTTTAAAAGAATGCTGGAGCACGAGCATTTGCCATTTCTCAGCTGGAGGCAGATAAGTGTGCATGTCACTTTCTGCATGGTCACTTCTTCTGGAGAAGAGTTTTACCATCAGATCACTTTGGGAAGGAGAAAAATCATAGATACAGAGTGAAAATTATTTGATATTTTTCAAACACAAATCACTTATTTAAGTCACCATGTCCTAACCCCTACATCTTAAATAATTTGAATAAGGACTATAGGCAAATAAAGCAGTCAAATGCAGTGTGTATCTATCATCCATAAAAAAAAGTGGAAATGCTTTTCTCCATCTCACTGCTCAGCATATAGAAGTTATTTCTTAAACCTTCCGTCTCTACTTGTTTTTCTTTTCCATGATTCCTGTAAGATTAAGTACTTAATCTTACAGAAAAGCTGCACCACATCTAGGTTGCTGTTCTGCCAGCACAGGGAGAAAAAGGTCAAGAAATATAGTCATCTTCTTAATTTTAAAATAACTTAATTAAAAAGAGAAAAAGGAAAGAAAGTCCATTCTTCACTGTACATCAGTACTCCCTTGGCCAATCTTCAGTAGGGTAGTTAGCTTTTCTTCTGAAGTTTGACAAGCAAAATTCCAACACGGCAATAGCCAAGGTTGTTGCTCCATCTGAGCTTCCAGCATATTACATCAAAAGGATTTCTTGGTGTTCTTCCTTTCTTTCTGTCCTTTGTGAGTACTGAAGTTATTGTATGAAGTTGGGAAGGTTTGTTAACCACACTTCATCTGTGTGTTTATTCTCCTTAGACATTTGCTCATTTTCAGACAACAATGAGAGCTATAGATTAATAATAATAATAATAAAGGAAAGTGTTCTATGTCTGTCACACAGAATACTTAGCTGGGGGGGGAAGCACTAACACGGGTAACGTTACACGCCACGTTTACGGCCTTTATATCCTACGTGAGTAAATGAGCCACATCCTCCTCACCTAGGGGGTGCCTGGGCCGGGACAGGGAAACCCTAGTGAGCCAGGGCACAGATGCTGATCCTTGCACATGTTTCATGGGCAGACAGACTACCTCATACTGTGTGCCTGCTAACACTGACCACAAACACTGAACTAGCTTGAAAAGTATACGCCAACATAAATTATGCTGATCTTTACTGATACATTGAGGATATGATCTCTTTGGTTTATTCTGACCTCTACAGTTTCTTCTGTATGAAGAATGAAAATGAGAGAATGAAAATGGAAATTTCCAAATAGTAAAAAATAGTCAAAAAAGGAAACACTAATAAAAACAGAAAGGCTTATAATTCTTAACTAGAATATAATGTAAATTGGAAATAATAAAAAGTCTAGATGTGCAAAAACTTCAGGACCGTATAAATAGCTTAAGGATGCTAGTCCCAAATTTGAAAAGCAATTTAGGAGCTAGAACTCCAGATAATACTCTTTGTCTCTTAAGTCCCTAAATCTCCTTTTAAACTGAGAGTTGTATTCTACAATAGTAGGAGCATTCTAATTATTTCTAGCTTCCACACTTTTAGATTTTTTATACATCTAAATAGATTTTCAACAGTGATGACTGATTTTGAGTGTCCAGTCCTAAATGCAATAAAAAACAAAGACCTGATGGATGAAAAGATCTGTTTTTCCTCTGAAAAAGAATCCTTATTAAATTGTCTCATTGTAACCCTGATTTTAGATGCTGAAAAGCTCTAGCACTGACAGTATTCAGGGAACTATGGTTCTGTGATTCTGTCACAGCCTTGCCAGTAAAGCAAATAAGCACAAGGCATCTACCCAAATGACTGTTTAGTTGTACAATGTTCAAACAATGAGGGCTGTGTTATTTTGGTATACTCTCCCCATTCCTCGCTCCTATTTTTGTATGACACTCATTCTTTGGCACACATGGAGCACCAGCCCATTTGCCTAACATGACCTATACAGAAATAAACTACCACCAGCTGATCTTCTCTAGTATTTTCAGCAGATGGCAAAAAAGGTACATACATGACAAGAGGTATTTTGTAAAGTTGTGCTCAAGCAGCACCAGGCTCCCATTAGACTCAGTGAAACATCCTTTCTTTTGTTACAGCAACAAAATTGACCGGAGCTCATATCTGCCAAGAGGAGAAGAAAGATACTGTTTGCATGATTTTACACAGAACACCATATAATAACATAATGAAAAAACTTACTTATCCCCATAAAAATCTCTCTCTTTATGCTTTACCCCTGACCCAGCTCCTCTTCTCAGCTGTAAAGCCCTTACCACAAACTTTTCTGATTTCATTCCCACTGCAGATAAAGGGAAATACTACAGATAACTGCTTCTGTAAGAAGTTATACATTTTGGGAGTCTATGACAATTGTCCGTTTCTTTGTGTGTGTGTCCACTCTTTTCTTCATGACAGAAACCTAATTTATAAAAAACTGCAATCTGAAAGAGAGACAAAAAGGCACAATGTCATCAATGCTAACATTGATGCTGATAAACTGTATTAATCCTTGCACTCACGTAGAATTGTCTTCTCCTGGCTCCTAACACACATGCACTCCCACTGATCACTTGGTGCATTTTGAAAAATAACAAAAAAAAACACTGTGACAAGAATTTGCCAGCATATGCAGAGGATTAGCTAAATTTGGTCCCAAGTCCCTAAGAACAACAATAATGATGAAGGGTGAGCAAGGTGTCGGCAGCATCAGAAGGCAGAGTTCTTTGAGTAATGATTCATACTAGATTTCTTTTACTGTATCTAATAGCAAGCAAATAACTTTTTTTTTCAGTCTAATATGAACTATCTGCTTTCTATGATATTCACTGATGTGAAAAAATAGGGCTTTTTTAAAGGTTTGATGATTTCATGCAGCACTAGTAAATATTTTCTAAGTGGAATTGCAAGAAATACACACCAGATGGCTCCATAGTGACATTTGCCTGAAATGATTACACGCACACTGCCTGCATATATAGTACCTTCTTTTCATGCAAACACAATTGGCATATTTATTTTAAATCTCTGCATAATGAATTATGAATTCCTTTCCTTTTTAACATCCTCAGCTTGGTATAGTCGCCAAGATAGACAGAATGACAGCATAAAAGGTAGATAACTTTTAAATTCAGAACTTTGACTATGAAGCAAAACCAAAATAAAACTGAGTCAAGACACCCAGGACAGGCTGCACTTGTATTTTAAGATGTGCTTCTTGCCTTACTCCTTTGGTGCTCCAAATCTGTAAGGGAGTTCAACTTGAACTACCCACTATGAAAAATGAATACTCATCTGTAGACAATGGAAAATGTATAATCAATTCTCCTTGCCATTATAGGATTTTTTTTTAGTATATTTATGTCTTGCATTCTTAGCCTGTGTGAAGTTGAAGCTCTGACTGAAAAAAATGCACTACTCAAATGGAAGTTTTGAAGCTTTTTGTTTGTTTGTTTTTTTAATGAGCTCAAGTCTGCCATGGGTTGAAAGAGAGAATTTTGGAGCTTTCAATTATTTATTTATTACTGTGCCTGTAAAACTGGGCTTGGTATATTTCGCAATGCAATAACAGCATCCAGGGACAGATGCGGTCTGACGCAGGAAAGTTTTGGGAGGTCGGTGCTCAGCCCTTTGGATGAGGAGGACGTCATGGGGCACAGGCAGTCACAGAAGATGGACCCCGTCCTGGGTTACTGGGCTGATGCAGAAGGGAATGGACTTCCATTGGCTTGGAGGAGGCTGTGGGATGTGGCACTGAGGCCCAGGCAGGAGTGAGGTGGTGCCACTCTGAGGTTAAGGGGGAGCTGGGCAAGTGGAGGACACAGCCCTCTCTGGATGGGACAGCCACACCAAACCTTATCAATTTACATTTCACTAAAAGGTTCAACCAAGTAAGAAGATTAATTTGCCTATGTGCAAATTAATGCATTTAATGTCCTATGTATTTAATATTTCTAAAGAGAAAATCAAAATAGTGTTCAGAAGTCTGTTTAGTCTTTCTAAAGAACTTAACTCAGTCTTTTCGGCATATTATTTTTTTACACAGAAACTTTGATAGAAATAAGTAGTTGAGGCAAAAAAAGTTACAAGTAACAATACAAAAAAACAGTATTTTTCACTTAATCATTTTGATATTAATGAAAATGCAATAGTGAAATCATAAGAAATCGTTAATAATCAAGAGAGAATTACCAGCAACTTATATACCACCAAGAATCTGACTGTACTGTCAATTTTGTAATAGTAAGTGGGACATAGGCATCATTTACTCCGCAGTTTCTTAACCTTTAGTTCCTTAACTCCTCACTAAAAAGCAATCAGACTGCTTCTTTTAAGGTCTTTCTGTAAAAGCATTACACAAATTAAAAACAATTAAACTAGAATATTTAAGATAGAGTATTATAAAATATTTCATAATATGTAAAACCAGCAAGAGCATACAAAATATTTCATAAATTACTTTAAAAAACAAAAAATATTAATACCTTCACAAAATTTCCCCATTTTTTTCTACAGTATTAACATCATAGCTAAGCTCTGATCCATTAGGATTTACATACAAAAACACATAGTTTTGTTTCAGAAAAATATTATCAAGGTATAATATGACCAAAATGTATGCTACCACCTTTTTCAATTGTTTTTAATCGTCATGCAGATACTGCCAGCAAACAGAAGCCTGGTGGCTCTTTTTGTCATGCTACATTTCAGACTATTTATAGTTGACTAATCCCTATGGTAAAGCATAACATTATAGATTATAACCAAAATCATGGAATCATAAAATTAGAAAAGATTTCTCCCTCCTCTAATGTATCAGTAATTTTAACATTCTTGACAGCCATTTTTCTAACATGAGAGATATTTCACAGAACTGCCAGATATAGGAGTTATTTACTATCCTTACCATTATATTTTTGCTAATATATAACCTTGATATTCCTTGCTATTATCTAAGCCCACTATTTATTCTGTGAACACAGAGAACAAATTATTCTCCACAATGCACAGCAGTTGTTTATATACTTGAGGACTTAAGTTCCTTTCCCTTTGTCTTTTGCAAACACAGCCCTGCTTAAAGACACTGCAAGCATCAGTCAGCAATAATTTTCAACAGTGGGCACTACCAGTTTTACTTACATGTTCCCTGCTCTGTGCAGCCTGATATCCTCTGTTTTCAGTCTAATGCGGTCTATTTGTCACAGAGAAGTTCAGACTACAACAGAGGCTTCTGTATCATCTCCTGCTCACACCAGGAAGTGTTCTGGTCCAGAATATCTGTGCTTTATCAGAGCACATATCAGATAAAAAAAATCTGAAAAAACAGATATATTTTTCTTCATGCACCTCATTCAACTGAATTGAATTTTTCATTAAACTCACTGGAGGATTCATAGGATAGCACAGAAGCAACAGGGCCAGAACAATGGTGACTTCACTCACAGTCAAATAGTTGGACGATGTTTCTCTGAGTTAATAAGACTACATTTAAATGTGTATGCTTGCCTTTATTCAATGCAGTGCTTGAGAAATAAAGAGAGGAAAGAGCAATGAAATATAATGAGCTTATTATTCCCTTTGTTTCCCTCTTTCATTAATTTTAAGTCTTTTCAGATACACTTGAAAGACTTAACAGACACAATAGAAGCTTTTGCTTGATATAATTAAGCTATCCGTTCTCTAAATAGAACAATAAAGTTCTGCTTGACTCTTCTATTTGCCAAAACAGCTTTTTTTTCTTGAAACCCTTATGAGTCATCCTGCCTAATATGGTAATCGGATATCCAGAATTATACCTAAGATGTGTCTCATTAATTTTGTGCTCTTGGAAGACAGTGTAGTTTGGAAGAAGTTTTATTTTCTCATCGTCCTAAAAACACCACATTGAGTTCCTGCCATCATAACAACTAATAGGGCCTCTTGCATTGACAGGCTTTTACCAGTTCAGTTATATTAAGTAAAGTTGTCCCATTATTCCACTTTCCTTCTCACAAGGAAAAAATGATGTTACAAATGGCCTACTGAGACAGCGAAATGCTGGTACATGTCTCTATCCAATCACAACTTCATTTTGTTTCATAATTGCAGCAAGTGCAAACTACTCCATGAAGTCATTGAGGGGATTCAACTGACAGAAGCAAGCTGAAATTTATGACAAGGAAACTCTATTCCCAGCCTTCTGAGAGAGGTCACAAAAAAGGCAAGTGTAGGTAAGAAGAGAAAAAAAAAACGTGTCTAGGGACCAGGAAAAGACTCTTGGAGAGAGACAGATTTCAGTATAGTATTTTGTTATTTTGCTATTTTTTATCTTTCTCTGTGTTTTCCTGACTCTTCCTTTTACTTCCTTTTATAGACAGGCTCCGATCCTGTATAGCCTAAGTGCAAGCATAATCTGTGAACTTGCTAGTGAGCCCGTGTTCCTACAGCAGAGAGACAAACCAGCTCATCCCAATTCCTCCAGCAAAGAAGCATTTTCAAGAAGACTTCTGCAGTTATTTGTCAAGCGCTGAATCCCCTGGGAAATGGTTAAGTCTTCCTAAAACTAACAGGTAGCTAAGAAAATGAAGATCTGGTCTTAGCTGTGTTATGCTTCAATAAGGCACAGGATATTCCTAGTGACCTCCTAATGAGCTCTTATTGAGGATCCTGACAAGAATGGCAATAACTCAGTAAAGGGGAATCAAAGCAAACAGAACCAAATTCCCAAGCCACTGTTTAAAAGGAGAATGACAGAAGTTTTGTGCTAGGAGCAGGAAAAAGTTAGCCTCATTTCTCTCGGTTTTGTGAGACCGCTTAAAGAAAAATATGCACAAGAACTTGCAGGCACTAATCACAAGTGGAAGGTGCCAAGACGGGAGGAAAGTCATGCTGCAAAAACACCGTACTCTGCCAATTGCCTAACAGCAGCAGGAGATGGATTTTATCCTTAAAACCCTACATTGATCTAAATTAAATCTAGGGATGTTAAGATGACTAATGAAAACCTACACAGGATCCACTGTGTGTTTCCAGACCTGCACTAATCCTAACTGAGGGTCAAAGACCAAGCTTTCCTTGACCTGAAGAAAAGACATGCAGACACTTTTATCACAGTCGGTCATAGTTCTCATTTTATTGACCTTTTTTATCTTCTATTAAAAAAGGTAGATGGCATCAAATAGAACATTATGAAAACAGTAGCAAAATCAAGGTAGGCAAGTATGCATAGGGCTAAACGGAGACAGCTGGCACTAAGATTTGATGGATGCTACAAAGAGTCTGTGGACTCTGTGGTTACATTAGGGGTGTAACCTAATAATAAACAAGATGAAATACTGTATGAATTATATTCCTCATTGCAGCATCTCATCACTGTGACACATGATG
Source organism: Crypturellus undulatus (assembly GCA_013389825.1). NCBI lineage: Eukaryota > Metazoa > Chordata > Aves > Tinamiformes > Tinamidae > Crypturellus > Crypturellus undulatus. Next base: position 300,317 of record VWPW01011264.1, on the reverse strand, counting down.
TCTAAACTTCCAATGCTTCATAAAACTGACACAGCCACAAATCAAGAGAACTGCTGATAGAAGGGGAATAAAACTGAGGCGTTTCTCACATGCGCATGTACAATCTCAGTCATGAGAAAAACCTGTCTGTTTGTTAGAAAATCAAAATCTTACTCCTGGCTATGATGAATGAGATCTAATAGGAGGAGAGAGGGGAATAAATATTTTGGAAGTTGTTCAACATTTACTTTGTGCCTGAAAACAGAAAAGGAGTGGAAAAAAAGATGGAGAGGGAGAATAGGAAAATGGCCTGCTACACTGTAACAGCAAGATGAAGCCAACATGCTGCTATTTCACACCTGAGTTAGTTAATTATAAAACCCATAACCTGCAACTGCCCAAATTAAAGGATTTCTTTTCAGTAGCTCTAGGGGCTCACCTGTCAAAGACATATGCTATTCCTAAAGCACAAGCAGTGAGATATAATCGCTACAGATACATTCATGTCAAATCCATTCACATTTCATACCCTCTTTATTTATTTATTTATTTTTATTTTGTCATGAAGAAACACTACAAGTGTAAACCAATTACACTTGACAAAATACAGTAGACAAATTCCTATAGGTGGATAAAGCTTCTGTTCTTTTGTATAATAAAGAACAAACAAGAAATTTTCCTGCTACTAAACAGTGACATTATAGTAAATTCTCATGATTTTGCTCACTGAGGGATGCAAATAAAAATGGCCTATAGAGAAGCATAGGCTAAAAATCGGGCAGCGTTGTTTTGTAGCATAGTTCAACCAGGACACACTGAGACAATGACAGAGGCAATATGGTCTAACAAGATGAAAATTATGTGACCTATGTTTCCCTCCCAAATTTGCCACCGGCTCACCGTGAGATGAAGAGTAAGTCACTCAGTGAGGTATCTCAACCACTGTGAAGCATCCCGAGATCTGCAGATGAAAAGCTATATACTAATAGTTAACTATTTATCACATTTATTCAGTATACATATGTGGAGAGAAGCCTACAGAACCTCTGGCAAGAATGAGAAGTTCCCAACCCAGGCAAAAACAGGAGCAAAAACATCACCTGCTTTCCCTCTAGGAAATTACACCCTTGTTTCTCCAAAATTCTCCTCATCTTTAACTGCTAAAACTTTGCTTGTCGTATAATAAAGATTGCTTCCCACAAATTCTACAAGCCTAACAGTAAAGTCCACTTAAACTAGTCCTTGGAAAAAAGTCGTAGGACACAAGAACTAATAAAAGCATTTATACTTGTAGGAATAAAAGTATTTATTTATTTATACTTTTATTTAACAAACTTTATTTATTTATTTATTTATTTTTAAAGTTTGTTATTATCATTTCTATATATAGATATCAAATGCAAAACATGTTTGTGTCTTCCAGGCACTCATCACCAAATGCTGTGTCTGTACACTTAAATCACAAAGCTGTGCTATTATAATTCCTCTCTGAATCTATCTGAATGCAGAAAATAATGAAAAATATGTATTACACAGCTTAGTCTTACATATAAACAAGACCACAACAAATATTCATAAGCTTTAAATCATACAGTTATGTGTTTACATGAAAATTACTTAAAAAGAAACTCTATGTATATGCAGATGTTCTTACAAAGAAAAAGTGGGGGGATGTGTCAAATACTGCAATAAAGGATCCACCAAATTATATATTAAAAATCGTTACCAGTGCAGCTTCATAAACCAAGTATATATCCTTGCAGAAATATTAACATGTTTAAATGTGCACTGTATCTACTTTGAAGAACATGCTGAAATACATACCTTGTACCAATTACAGCAAAAAAAACATGCCATTTGTTTCTAGTTTATTGTATCAGAAATTCACTTTTTCTATAGGTTTACAATCTGAATTAAAAGTTGTGTTTTTCTGTGTTAAGAGAACAGTTGAAGTCAGTTCTTTGACTTGGGGAACACGACTGAGCCTCGCTCCTCTCTCTCACGGACAGTGTTCCCAAGGCCAAGAAGGAGGAGGTCAGTTCATTACACACTCACATCAACTGCACATTCTCAAGCGGGATCTAATGTCAGCCTGTTTTTTGTTTCAGGTGTGAAAGCCCACATTGCTGAGTTTCACACAGCTGCACATGGCACCTGGTCACCTGAGTTCAGAAATAATAACACGATAGGTAAAAATGCCATTCACACCATTCTCTTTAAGTTAATCTGACACGTCTTCATTGAACTTGCTTGACAGACTGCTATGAAATAAAATACTCACTAGTTCGGGAAGATAACTCATGACTGTTTCTTCTGGTCTTACTGCAGGGGCAGAGTATTACATGTCCTACCAGCCTATCTGCAAAAAGTTCTCTTACAATATATTCCTCTAGCCTCACAGGTACAGTTAAAGGTATCTTCTGCCAAGAACACCCTCGGAATAAAAGAGGTGTTTATTTTTTTTCCTAAGTTAGCACTAAATTAATTTGTTCATGAGTGTGACTGTCATTGGCATGGCAATTCTTGAACTTTGAATATATTTTTGTTTGCCAAAACTGCTTAGATACTGAATAGTATCAGACAGTATTTTCAGTTTGAAATATATGTCATAGACATTAAATTCTCCTTACCACACATGATATATATTTATGCAAAATGAATAGTACCTGGTTTATGGCATTATGTTGCCTTTGAAAAGCAACAACAAAAAGCTTAAATGTAACAAGAGCTATCAGAAGAAATATCTAAGAAAATGAGTTCATGATGATTTGATCTCTGCCACCAGTTTGTGCTAGTTTATCTGGCATTATCTGATGAAAGGCAGCAGGAAAAATTGCTTACTGAAAAAAAAGAATTATCTTATATAGACATGCATTTCATTCTGTAGGAAGCTAACTCTTCTTAGAAGACAGCATTATCTGCTTCTTTAGTCTTCCTTTTAATGTGCATATAGATTGCATACATAGTGACATAACTTATGAGGCCAATGGCTTCTTGGCCCACTGACATGGACTGAAGAATCATCAGTAACTGTACTTTACACAGAGAAGCAAAAACTTTTGGAGCTATGGGCTTATTTCTCTTCCCTGCAGGTGATAAAAAGACACCAGCTGCATCTCAGATAAAATATGCTGCCCCAGAAGAACCCGAAGTCTCTCTGAGTAGCTCTGTAGTTATGAAACATGCTCTAAAATGCAGCTGCTGTGACATTACCCCACATTTCCCTTGTGCTGGCACCGTCACCTCTCTGAGCCTGCAGCTATACTCCAAACACAGCACGTGTCTGCCCAGCTCAGTGGCCCGAATCAGCTTACCCCAGTCTTGGGAAAGCCCTGGGGTGGCCAAGGTGAGCACGAGACAGCTGTGAGCACGGAGTGGGCCATGGGGTCTCAGCAACTTCAGATCAGACTGGTGCAAACCCTCCGGTGCAAACACCTTATAATGTGGACAGACAGAACTCGGAGTTCGGACACAGTGGACAGAGAGAACTCATCTGGTTGTCAGTCAGGACACAGTAAATTTCATCTGATGAAAATTAGTTCTAGATAGTGATAATTGTACTCAAAACCAAACCTGAGTAGGAATAACTCAGTGAAGGGGAAAGGAAGGAGAATCTTTTGTACTTCACAGTTACATTCTTTTTACTCATGCTTGTGAATAAAATGAGTATGAAAACAAAAGAAAGATTGCTCTAAATCAGAAAAGCATTAACAGCACTAGATTCCCCCATCTAAAACCTCACAAAGATAATGGCACACACTGAGCCTAAAGCACGGTCCAATAAACTGAGTTAAGCAATACATTACTAGTTGGAGCCAGTCATACTCAAAGTGTTCACTCCTAGCAAATTATTCAGACATAACTTAAAGAACTGCCAGTCTGTGGGTCCTACAGAACATTATGACTGCTATTAATACGGTACTTTGGGTAATTTATTTGTCAGGATACTGTGAGAGTACTTACAAAGCCTACAGTACAAGGCCTATGAAAATGCAGTACAATAAATTACCAAAATAATTTGGTTGTCTGACAGTGTCCAAGATACTTTATGATAATCCACAGTTTGTGGATCTTGACTGTCCTCACACACAGAGCTTAAGAATCTACGGGCTAAGGAATATTTTAAGTTTTTCAAAGTTTACTGACTACTGATGATGATAGGCACACCAGCATGGTCAGGCTCAAAAAACAGAGCCACTAACAGCAATAACAACCCTGGACTTCTAAAGGCAGGAGGGACGTGCAGCAGTAAAGCATGGCAGAAAGGGAAGAATGATTCTCTTGATTATACAGAAAGTGTCAGTCATGCTAAAATGTGCCTTGAACTAAAACATCAGCCACAGAGGAAACTCATAATACCCATGCCCTTGGGAAGCTATGACTGTGATATTGCATACTAGCACTTTCCTATGAGGTTTATTTGGTGCCGAGTAATACTTCAGCCCAAGCTGTATGCATTCCTTGACTAACAGCAGCAGCTGGGTCTTTTTCTACTACAAAAATCCTTCCCCAAAATCTCATACTGAGAAAACTATTAAGAATGTTCATATATTCTTACAAAGTAAAAGCCAACATAAGAACATTTCCTACTTCTTAAGAAAATTTTCTTGCTTTACAGGGATTTCTACGGAACACAGTTGTAATGCAAAGCAAGGAATAAAGGCTCAGCCACCAAACAGTTAACCATGGTACAGAGCAGGAGAAGCACTCTCTTTTTTTTTTTAAAGATTCTTATTTTTCTGTTTGCTGTTAAGTCATCAGGAAAAAGTTCACCTCTCACTACTCATACTGATGCAGTATTCCTGCCTTTTCATTCATACTTTTGTGCCTTTTCATAGCATGCATCTGTTCTGCCATCTCTACTAACTGAAATCTTTTTTCCACATCACTCAATGCAGCCATGCAATTTTCATGTTCATGTTGCTTTTCCCCATAATTGATTTTTCTATGGAAATTCTTAGTAAGAATTAGTAAGGAGAAGAGAAAAAGATTTTTCCCTGAGGAAACATTAGCAGGTGTAGGAACTACACCCTTGCTAATTGAGCCATTTCTTATTTGTTATTTCAGGAAAAGGAAAATCATGGGATTTTTTCAACCATGGTGGGAGAAGTAATAAAAGGGTTAAGTTGGCAGTGTCAGCTTGGTAAAAATTTCCACCACCCTCTGCTTCCTCTACTGGTTCTAGAAAGAGGATTGTGTCATGAGGTAAACTGTTAACCTAGAACCTGGCATTTTCCTAAAAATTGACTGCAAATATGATCCTTTCAGTTCAATCCCTGTTCCTTGGGTTAACGCTGATGACAACTACAACTACCGCTTACCTTCCACTGATATTGAGACCAAACTAAGCCATCTAAAGCAAAGGAAACTCCCAATGAACTCCACAGGAACCTGAATAATTTCCCCTTGCATTGCTACTTCATACAGTCCACTGTTACTCAGGTCAGAGATGCGCTCACTGGCATCCTGGAGGTACCGTCAATGGCTCCTCTCTCTCCATGAAGATGAGGCAGCCAAGAAGTCTCTTTCACACACTGCACTGCTGCCACCGCAGCCTGCTGCCCTTCCCAAGAGACGCTCACCAACAGGCATTGCTTTCCCCCAGTTACTTTTAACTCAGAAGAATTCACTGTTGGGCACAATTATGATCTATGAGTTACAGACAGACAGATGGAGATGTTTGCATGAATTGGACAGGAAGAAATGTGGCATTTTAGCTAAGTCAAAGACAAGGGAAAAGCTTGGATTCAGCTCTTTAATGTGGCCAAAACATACCTGGTGATCTCAGGCAAGCATGTCACTATAATTTTACCCTCATGACTCTCAATACAGGTAATCTGCATCCTTTTGGAGTATTACTCTCTAAAAATGAATCCTCATTTATTTATTTAAAATGGAGAGGGAGGCATGGGTCAGGTAATTATAGGCAGGTACTAGGGAATACAAGATCTTAGAGTAAACAGATAAGCACGCACGTACAAACAGTATATAACCCATAAGGGTGATAAAACACAAGGGTGCTTTATCATAAATTCATGATTTACGAATAATCAACCAGAGATACACCTGAAAAACATAACTTGCCTTCTTCTGTTTTCTTTAGAGAACTTCTTTAGAGATGATTCTCCTCTTCTCTATTTTCATTTATGAAGCCATATAAGATGAATCATATCACCACATACTTAAGCAGTTCTGACCAGTCACACCAGGCTGCTATGACATAAGCCTGCTGCTCATAAAAAACACCATCTTAGCAAACAGTGAAGCACATCCAGCATCTATCCCATGACAATCTATTAATAAATTATTTCCTGTTGCTGCCTTAACTGAAAATAAGGAGAAGAAACTCCTCTTGCCTCAAAATATATTTCTTTCTTGAATGCTGATCCAACCCAGAAGCCGAGCAACATGAGAGAATGCAGCATGCAGATAGAAGCCTTCTTAGTGTGGAATTTTTGCCTCTGGTCATACATTTCAATGGATTTCTCCCCCGTGCAATGTCTTTGCCAGTACATCTGACATTCAGTTACATCTGGAAACCTTTTCAGTGGTCAAGTTTTATATTATCATCTAAGCCACATTAGGCTGATATTTCAAACGGCTATTCAATATTAAGAATCAAAAAGATTTTACTGTAACAAAATCTCAAAATTCAGTTAGCAGAGTATACACTTGCAACCAAAAGTATAAAAACTGCTCAGTAAAAGACCCAAATTATCATTTGCAGATGTCTGAATTTACCTATTTCTTATCTGAGCTTATGCGATGAATATATTCCTTTCTTTTATTCTTCCAGCTCTACTTGGCCTATTTTCATGTTTGACCAAAGTAAGATCAGATATATGTGATTAACCAACATTTCTTTCTTCAGTATTAAGGCATAATACTACTTTCATTAGAAGCACTGAAGCTCTAGTTATTCTCTGAGTTTAGAAGCTTCAATGTTAAGACAAAGATTAACAATTTTTTCCTGAAGCCTTGAGTTATTTCCAGCACTCCAGAGTATCAATGTAGAATTATTTAAGTAAATTAATTTGTTTTTTCATCATGTTTGCTGTACTGATTTATGTACTCTAGATAATGAACAGGAATTTGTTTAATTTTAAGACTTTATCATTACAAACAAAATTCACTACTACTTTAAAATTAAGCAACCAGTGTAAATCCTACATTTTGGCTGTTTGTCTAACAGATACCTATTTGTGTTGTTATGATTACTCAGAAAGAGAAGAATTTTGCACAATGATGTCCTTTTATCATGCTTGGAAATAAAGAGAGGGAGGGGTAAAACCAGAAGTTTAACAACATTTCCCCTGTTTTATTTAGTAATCCCTCTAATTTACACATTAAACTAATAAGACAATATCTTTAAAGAGATAGCTTTGCCAGCTGTTAAAAGACCATGATCTTTCTTCTCCTATTTGTTCTGAATATGTGACAAGCACTGTGACATCAAGACAAAATTTTTCACCCTCAACTTGTAAAACAGAGAAAGGTCACTCTTCTATATATCTCCTACTGTATAACGAATTAGGTATAGTTTACCCTTTTGCAAATCTGAGGTAATTCTTTCATGATGTCACAAGGAGTTTAAGCAACAAATTACCATGCCCAGGAGGCTACACAGGTTTATTATCAAGTTGAGTAATGTCAGTGGAATACCAGATGCCTTGCATCAGGTCTCTGGGAAGGTTATAATTAAAAGTATATCTTCCAAGACGTAATCTTGGATTACATCTGATTGTGGTTAATGAAACAAGCTAATGCTTCTCACAATAGCTGCAACCTCAATGGGGCAAGACACGGCAGGTACTTGTGCTAGCAGGGTGGGCACCAAGGTGACCCGCTTGCCCAGCTTCACTAGACACAGGCACTGCGGGTAAACGAGTTTCAGTCCCACCTGGAGGTGAGATTGGAGGGGTACAGATGTCCCTGATGCTCTGATCGTACCAGTGCAGCACCTGCGAGGTGCCCATCAGTGCTCGGCATGCATTTTCTCATAAATGTGGACATTAAATTCCAGTAGCCTGAAATTTAGAAACCACTCCCCTTTCGCTCTTTTTTTTTTTTTCCATTGGTAAAGACAAGTCCTACTGAAAAGCCTTGCAACCTTGAGGTGTCGAGTTTATGGGACTGTTTGGGACAGAATGTTTAAATATATCTGTGCTCCTCAAACTCTGCATTCACTATGTGGATCCACTTTGCTGGATTCCATGGATAAGCTTAAAAAAGATCAAAAATAGGTTTAATAAATTATTTAGCTATAAAGTAAACCTCACTTTTAAATTAATGTTGTTAATACTTTCCAAAGAACTGAAAAATTCAGATTTGAATAATAAGGGCTTGCAGAGCTTTTCACCTACAGTTCAACAGAGGGATTATACATCAGTTTAACAGAGGTGAAAAGTTATCGGCTCTGACAGATGAGGTAGTGTCTGCAGAAATCAGGTAAAATAGAAGACTCCTTATACCTTCAGTCTCATAATTTTCTTATGACATTCATTTACTTGTTTTCCAATTAAGGTTTGTGTTTTGGTGAACATGCAAATTTACTACAAAAATGTAAATCAACTCTATTATATATATGGAACATGACATTAGATAAGTCTTGACAGCTATGAGTAAAGAGCACAGCTTTCCTATATGTCACTATATATACTCATAAGTATATAAGCAAAGGAAATACTCTGAAATGATTCCTAAGGTACTTTATGATGTTAAAGGTACTTTATGATGTTAAAATCTAGATGATAGAATAAAAACCCCAATATTAAAATTCAGAAAAGTTTTAGGGCTAGTGTAACTTCTAGTTGTCATCAACCTCATCAATATCTGCCTGAGAAACAGAACTACTTGTTAAAAACAATTTTAAAATTTTTCAGATGGTTATTGTTTGGGAACTATGAAACATAAGATAGCCAAAAGTTATAATCCTGTTGTACAGATTTTTTTTCTGCTCAATGTACAGTGTACAATGTATTTTTCAGTGCTTTTTGCTTCTATCAATATCTCTCAGCCTTCAAATAAATATTTCTCAACCACCAACAGAGACTTGAATACTATACCAATAAAATTGGCTGGATCGAGTGAGTAGATATTGGCTAAATAAAGTTTCATATCTTTTTGCTGCAGAGCAGGATTAACACAGATCTGAAGGCAGGCAGAGTCTTCCTTGTATAATTCAGATCACACACAAAGAAAAACAGGGACACCAAATATAACACTTTTACTTTCATTTATTTTTATTTCAATTTTAATCTATTTTAAAACAGATTGAAAGGCACTGGGAGACCCCATGATCTTCGGCTCCCTCAAACCGTCTGTTTCAGCTTCAGTCCCAGCCACGGTGTCTGCTGCCTGAACCCTTTGAAGTATCTACGGATTGGGCTGACACTGCCCTTAGCAATTCAAGGGAGGAACCAGTGGTTTGAAGGAGAAAAAAAATCTCTGCTCACAGCCAAGTTTTGACTTATCCGTCAGCTTTGGTCCAATACAAAGCTACTTCAAAAGGCTTCAAAAGTGCAGACACAATGGCTGGGACTGAAGTTGACTTTGGAGATTTTAGGATACAGGGCTCCATAACATTTTCCAAAATTAAACTGTAAATAGATTAAAATGAAGTCATATAATTAAATAGATATTCAAACTACCTTCATATCCCTTTGCAATCTACTGATAAAATGTGCTATAGAAGAGGTAGACATTATATAACCAACAATTGTTTGACTGTGTTTCAGTTTAATTTAATAATCTCTGTTCTATCTGTGAAACAACATGAAAGGTTATTAAAAGATAACTGCTTGCTTCAGGTGCTGAGCGAAGTTGGCTTTGTGCCCCACTGCTAAGCTCAAGGTGAGTCACATTGCTTTTCATTTCATTACACAGACATTCTCAACATATTTAAAATCTATTTTCAGATTTATGAATTAGTTACGATGATGATCCCAATATTTCTGAGTCTTTTTACTGTAAGAATACACACCAGGGCTTTAAAATAATGTTTAATCAAAATATAATACTTTTGTATACCTAATAAATAAATAATCCCAAGGTCTTCCTGATATGTGATGCATTTTGTGAGTTAATACCAGGTAGGTTCTCAAAGCTAGACATTTTCTCTGTATTTTTTCTTTCCAGAGGAGAAGATGTATGGAAACAGGATGTTTTGGGACAAGCCACTTCGGATTCCCTGTGGACTGACTGCATTGATAGCCCTAAAAATGTGGTATTTCTCTGTTCCTGCAACCATACCATTTTTATGTAAGGTAGGGCTAATTCAGCAAAATGGATTAGAAGAAGCTCCATATGGAATATTGTAATACTCGCTAATTACTGTGTCCTTCAATGTGGGTGCTGGTACTTTTCTTGGGTCAGCAGAATAGACCTCAAACATCAGGTTTCTCAGGTGTATAACCAGGTGCTATCATCATGACCCTAGCATGGGTCTCTTTCTATGATGTCCCCCCCTTTTTTTTTTTTTTCCTTTTTTTCTTTTGCAGCATTTCTTTGGGCCTGATTACCCTGTAGGCAAGTAAGGAGGCACCCACAACAGTTTTCCACAGCGCGTCCAACTGCAGTAGCAGTCTTGCTCCAGGCACCCATGTGCCCCAGCAGGACACCCATAACAAAATCACGGGCACCCAGGGATCTGCTGACTGTGTCTCATGCACTCTAAGTGCTGTGGAAAGAATCAGTAAGAGCTATTCCATACTATTTTTATGTTAGTTAAATAAAACAACTTAGATAATTCATGCCAAACCTACTAAATAGCATAAAAGCATTTGCTCATGAAGGACAGAAGTGTTTCTCTCACTTCTCATCACAAAGGCTGCTGTCACAGGCATATATATTATTCAGAGAATTCTCAGTTATTACAATCTCAATCTGGAAAAATCTGGTCCAAAAGTGATACTGCCAAAGAATGGGTTTCTTCAGGCTGTCATGCTTCTCATCAGGGATGGTGTACCACATATGACAGAATCCAGTCAGCCCAATTCACACAGCACAGTCTAAGGCTGTAATCCAAGACATTTCAGAAGAGTTGTGAGCATGTTAATACAGTGCAAAGGGAAAAGTCTGTTTATTTCTAACATGCTGGGAATCCTGATGGGTGATCCGTAATCAGTATGAGACTTGGCATCAAAATTTGTGGTTAAATAGATTAATGAAACTATCTAAGAAAGACATTGTAGAATTCCCTTCAGAAAAGCAGTTGTTAATTAACAGGGATACTCTCATAACGCATCGTTTCATTTTCCCCACACAGCTTCTTCCTGTAATGACAAACATTCCCATGCTTAACATCACTTGGCAATTTAGTGCAAGAACTTAGGGCAGGAAGCAAATCAAAATGTTTCACATAGCTGAGAATGAATTCATGTAGATCATGTAATTACGCTCACTGGAACCTGTCCAGCCTAGCCACTATGGCTAAGATACCTCTCTGATCAAATGAGTGAAATTAGTTCAGATCGCCTCAAATTCTAGTTGAGAAAATATGACCTCTGTCTATGTGGACAATATCTTGGCTTGTGGCTTTTTGTTTTTCAATCTACGGCTGCATACTTAGCCTAACTAAGAGTATTTAGCTTAAAAGCATTTCATTCAATATAGAAATATACAAAATAATTTCTGTATAAAGAATAAGATGGGGGAAATTATGGTGTATGATGTCACAAATACCACTACCTACTGGAAGATATCCTATCCCCAACCATGTTGCTATGGGTCACTGGCAGCATCATTTCCATACATTTCGATAGAAGGATTGGCAAAATCCTTACACCGCCTTAAAACATATGCACACTCAAATCATGTAAGACCTCAAACATGGAAGTCTAGCTAAAATGTCTGAAAACAATATCTGAAACACAGCAAAGAAAGATAAAAGATGTGCTAAAAATGAGACAACATTAATGGGATCCATCTGTAATGCGGTACAAGCATTTAAATGTGAACTAGAGCTGTAACTTACAGTTCAGCTTAGAAATGAGTTGGTGGAAAAGTGGCACCATATCCTTTTCCTCAGTCTAAAAAGCGAAGCCTCTTCTGCCTGTGCATCTTAAGTGGTTTCACAATTCAAGGTGCAGGCTGGAGCAACCTGATATTTAATAAATTATAAGCATTGATTATTTTATGCCTTTTAAGTCTATATGTAATTAATGGTATTAGACCCAGGATATCTATAGAATGAAGATATTCTAATTTCATAGTTTCAGAAGTATTAGTTAAATTCTAATTCTAAAGATAGTCTGCTTAGCTTTAGTGTGCTTACGTTTAGTTTGCTTAGGTTTAGTTTGCTTAGGTTCAGTTTGCTTTTATAATAATCGAGGTCAAACTCGGATTTCAAAGACTGTTATCAAGACAACCTGAAAGAATCCAGTTTGATTTCCAAACGTTATTTGGAGGCTCAAAAGTACAGCAACTCAGAGATTTTTTTTTAAATTCACACAATCAGTTTAATTATATATGAAATTTATTGATAGTACTCTGAAACATCAAAATTATGCTTCAAAGTTATGAATTACAAAAATAGTTCTTTATAGAAATGTTTAGTTTATATACTTGATGCTAAGTTAGCTCAGCCTCTTTATACTGTGAACTTTCTGTAGTGATTCTCTTTTAGTTTTTATAATTTTTATATAATTACAGAATTACTGTTTAATGAAGTAGCTAGGAATCTGTGTGGCAACAGCTGAAAGCACTCAACTTCGTTTTACAGAACGTTTTAGATGTCCTTCTGGGTCTCAGAAGAGACCTTCCTGGGGGTAGATGCCCAGCGTTCCCTGGGCTGGATGCCCAGGTAATTTGCACCTGAAATCAATAATTTATTCAGGAATAACTTCTTAGTCCCTTCTGTCACTTGATAATCACAGTTGCCCTAGTCCTCAACAAAAAAACAAACAATCAAACAAAAAAAACCCAATGCAGCTACACACCTTTTCCAGTAAAATAGTTCCCAATGCAAAGAGGGCATGTGAAAGCTATGCATGAAAATAATCAACTAGCTTTTAGAATTAATTCTTAAGTCTGGTGTACATTAATTTATATGTCAGTTACTCATGGTAAGCTAAACTGATCTCAGCAAACACAATGCCAAAGGATGAGGCAGCTATCTGAAAATAATGCTGAAAAGGATGCTAATACTTCCTACTAGCAACAGAACAGGATATTAATACCTGAATTATACTGAACGCTGTTCCATGTTGTCTTCTTCCCTCAGGATGTTGTTTAATAATGTTCATTGTTCAAATTTTGCTATCACTGCTGTGTATTAAACAGCATGATAAGAAAAATCCTCCAGAAAATTTTCTAATTCTTATAAATGGTACTTCACAAAAGAACTGTAAGAAAAAACTTCTCATCAAAACTCAGATTTTATAATTGCCAAATTAATTTCATCTGCTCACTGATAAGTCATGAATTCTGAATTTTCTTTTGATTGTTTTGAATAAAAAAATGAATTTCAAATAAATATTGAATACAAATGCTGCCTTCATTTCTGCTTAATTCTCTTGGAGATATATTCTTATTTTAGGAGATATTTTCCTCTTTTAAGTGTTTTTTTTTTCCTTCTTTGATCTGCTAAAAATGAAGCTCATATAGTTTGCAACATCATCAGTAAGCTGAAGCACATACTGATCGTCAAGCTGACTTTTCATTTTGGGGACTGGAAAAATAGTAAAGTTAAAAAAACCCTTGGAGAGTTTTCCAAAATGAGAACTGAAGAAAGTGTCACTGGTTCCCACTGCTTCCTAATGGCAGAGAGGCAGGGGATACAGGCCATTTCTTAACAAAAACTGAGACAGAAGCAACTGCAATTATCTGTATTTTTGCATTACGCTAATAGAAAAGAGAATGGAGTGAAATGAAAAAAGAAGATGCAACGAAAATTATTTAGGAAGGCAGAGACCGAAAAGAATATTAGATATCTATCTGAATTTTTAGAAGCTCTTCCATGTTAGAAATCAATTCAGCAACATAATGAGAACAAAGCCTTGTAGTAAGTACACACCAGGGTAGAAAAATTAAGCATATGGCAAGGGCACTCCTTAGTACTTCTGTACTGTTAAGCTTTATGAAATTAGAAAAAAAAGTATTTTCCTCTCTGTGTTTCTTCTCTCTTACCAATGGAAATTTCTTCTCTCAGATACAAAATTACTTTAAGTAAAGCAGCTGAATTTTCTGGGGACAAAACCAAAAATACTACCAAATAGTATGATATTTTTGTAATGTGAAGAAAAAGCTTGACCAAGAGCAGAAACAAGCCATTGAAAAAGAAATAATATGATATGATGCTGTTGTATACCAGTCTTCAAAAGAAAATAAACTTGTATTCTACTCATAATCCTAGTCTGACACGCTTCTGCTTTTTCAACATGTAGCAAAACACCTACACACAATGGAATGGAAATAAAAATTAAAGCCAGAAAGACAGAGTCACAGTTATTAGTGCAGAAAAGAACACTAATTTCAATTATGTCTCAACTTGTTTTCAAGCTTGAAATCCAAGTTCAACATTTTGTAGGACAGACATGGATAAATAAGTTATTTTAGCTAAGAAATGAATTTAAAGTTTTCCATATCCTACAATCTATAAGCACTTTTACTTATTGTACATAACATATTTTTTAAAAGCTGATATTTCTGCCCAGCAGGTAAAGCATATAGAAAAATAAACTGAAATACCAAATACCCTGGAGCCTATAAAAGTCAAGGTATGTTTTAATTAAAACATTAGAATGACTCATTAAAAAAAATCTACGGTATTCCTAGATGATAGGATTGTATGTAATAAGATTTTCAGAGCAAGATACATGCAGAGATTTTAGCCCTAGAGGAGATTACCAGAGCCAGAAACACCAACTGCAGTCACCAACTGCATTTGCAGGATTCATATTCTGATAAGGGCCTTTCTCACTAACTTTTGGGAAGGCTATTTGTTATCCTTACAAATGTCTTGTATCTTTTATTGGCTTTGGTTAACTATCAAAATACTACTTCTTTGTTAGAAACCCTCTAGTTAATTACCCTTCTAAGCCAACTTCCTTTGATTTACTCTAAGATTTCAGTTGTCTTTTGTTGAAGTCCAAGGGAAAATAAAACTACGAGGTAAAACAAGGACACAGCAGAAAAAACATTAAAAAACTCTCTTTCCAGTACATAAAATTCAGATGAGATTTGAGGAAGAAGACCATTTGATTTTGCTTACAACATGTTGTTCAAAATGACATCAGTCATAAAAGGAAGTCATAAAGCAGATTGAAAGAACAAAGATTTGTTCTAGAAAATAACCATTACTCATGCATAGGAAACAAAGTTGAGAAATGAAAAATTATAATTAGTCCAGTCCAGTATAATACAATTCTAAATAGTTTGATATCAAATTAAATATCAGTATTTTGAACAAAAAAATATATATTTTGTTCTTTGTATTATTAGAACAGAAAATAAAATATGTAGTTACCGTAACTGTGCTTTTTAACGCAGTACTAATAAGTATTGCAAAGGAGAAAAAATAGTGTTTATTCCTACTGGTAAAGACTATCAGCACTTTCCTTCTATCTTACTATCTTCATGCATTCTCTTTGACCAGTGTTGCTCCAACCTATTTGGTTGATTCTCTTTGAGATATTTTGAGAGACAGGTCTTCCTTTGGTTTTGGCAGAAGGGACACAGGTTAGATAAAGAAACTTTCTGACGCAGTGGTACTTTGCAGCTCCCTAAATTCTGCCTTCTGATTCCTCTTTCTGATTTACTCTTTTCAACAATTCCCTGTAACATGTCTTTGCTTTTTGAGCAGGGATCCAGTTGCAAGCACAGTGCAATTTCAGAGTCACCCTGAAGTGTTCAGAGTTATAGTATATATTTATAAGTATGTATGTAACCAAAAACTTCATCCAATTTCTAATGCATCTCAGCAGTTTTAGAATTAAACTGGCAAGTCTTCCTTACAAGCCAGCATGTTTTCTACTTTCTCTGCATGCCTGATTACTTCCCTCCTGCTATTGGTGACCTTTCACTGGATGGTATGTGAAAATAGACTTCCCTTTCCTTAGTTATTGTGCAAAACTTTAATAACCTGCCCCTTTCTATATATTCAGGTGTCAGACATTTAGCTTCAGCTAGCAATTCTAATATTTTGAAAGATGGAGGCTTTGCTGATTCTCTCAAATCATGATTACAAATATCAGAAGAGCAAGCTACTGGCTCTATTTTCACAGTGTTTGTCCCAGTAACAACTTTCATACTCTTCCTTCTTCTTCTCCAGAAACTGCAGACACTGTCGTTAGCTGGATATAAATATCAAATACTTCATGGTGGCTTCCAAAAAAGATGGTAAGCCAGAAGTCTGCAGAAGGTATAAATATTAGAGAGCTGTGGTTAACCATTAGCAGTTATTCTAGATTTATAAAGATATATTTGGCATCTAAGAATAAATATAAGATTATGTAGACTATGTAGAAATATATGAGAATTATTTCAGAACACTTAAAGGCCATCCTGACAAAAAGTGTTAAGTAAACACTCCACTAGAAGGTATTCTGTACCCATATGCACTTAAACAGTGAGAACTACAGTCTGTTTTCAACATTAACATATCACTCACTCAATGTGACAGTGAACTTCCAGAAGTCAGATATACTGTAACATAGGAAGAGAGCACAGTTACGCTGTGATCATGTGTTCCTGCACCTGTGACTTTGGAAGAAGAAAAGAAATGGTAGGTTTCCTTGAAATGGGAGCAGCTACATTTCACGACCAGTAAAAACAAGCCTTAAAAGATTAAGGCTAAAAAAGGCTTTTCTTTTTTCCCATTTCCTCTCAGATTTCATTCAGGTTTAGTGTACTGGGCAGTGTATAATAACTTGGAAGAAAAGGTCCAGGTATACATCACTTTGCAAACCAGGTACTGGCCCCCGCCGCTTCATCATAGCACTGTGGAGGAAGGCCACATAGCAGAGAAAGTCCACATAACAAAGTTGCTGTAAGAAATGCTAAAGACCATGAACTTTTGTTTCTAGACATCAAAAATCTGTCCCATACTGTTAACTGCGGTAGAAAAGGAGAGAAATAAGAGATGCATATTGGGCCTAAAATTGTGTTAAAAGACTTACTGCTATCAGCTTGTCTTGCTGCCAGCAGTACTGCTATTGCCACTACTGAATAAGCCAAGCGGCAATCCTTTAGGAGAAAACATAATAGTAATTACCTGTAATTGGCATGAAAGAGAGAGGAAAAGAAACTTCTACCCAACATACGGCAACCCAAAATAACTCAAGTAATTCTCATCTGTTCCTGAGGATGTTATGCAGTGCTTTACTGGATGTTTACAGGCAGCTCACTCCAGAATCACAATGACCTCATGAAACAAAGTAAAACTTTCTTAGAAGCCTGGAATTATCATACGATTTCAAATTAATAAGAGCAAATTCACATATAGAAGAAAATGGAACTCACTTGAAAGATTTTTTCATGCAAAAGCAATGGCTGTACTAGTTACAAAAGAAGATATATGGAAAATCTCTTTGCTTATACGTAACTCCCTAACCTCAAAAACTCAGCCAGAAAAATCTCCCACCATTAATGGGGCTATGAGCTTTTTAATCAAACAAACAAGATAACAGCTGTTGTTTGCTTCAGAATTGTTTGATTTTCAGAACACAGTTTTTATAAGCAGAGATATGAATTTTTCATATTTGTTTAAAATTATCTTATGCCATAAATACTTGAATATATGAAAACAGGCAAGCTACTTTAAGTTTAGTATATTTCATATTAGGAAAAAATGAAAAAGTCATTTTTGCACCACATAACTTATACAGAATCTTCAAAGAAGTATAAAGCTTTGTCAGCCCTGACTTTTTTTCCTTGAAATTGTGAGCTACCCTTGATGTAGTGTCTATCAGAGCTGGCCTTTGCCCAAGTATTCAATTCAGCAACAAAGGGAAAATATTTCAGATACTGGGATCAATTTCTATTCCCTTGCTTGCTTAGCATGAAATTAGTAACTGAAGGCTTAGCACAAAGAAGCATCAGCATTTGAATGCATCAGCCTGTTCTGACCTTTCCCATACCCAAGATATATTAAGCTACTTTGTGATTTTTTTTCAATTCTGAAAATAATAATCCAGTTCTAACAAGATTATTGAAGTTGGTAATCAAAGTATAATTTCACAGAAAACAAGAAGCATCTATTTCCTTTCACAAGTCATTCTACTCATTAATTTTTTAATTATTTATAAACCTTTCAAACTGTTGCTTTCTTACCAATTGGGTGGGTTCTGGAGACAGTAAAAGCCTCAGTAAAGCACCTGAGGCAAATACACATATTTACAGAAAGGAGGCTGTTTAAAAGAGATGAGGTTGAGGTATGACATAATTGTGATATGACACATCAAAACTCATTAAAGAATTAGACAAGCTTAGAGACAATTAGGAGTAACAACTCTAAATTGTTGAGTCTTGTCTTAGCAGTACATCTTAATTAGGTAACCTAAGAAGAAAGTCACCTTCCACAACCTATGGTACAATTTCTACTAGTTAGTAACATATTGTCAGGTTGTTTGCCTTAGAGTTATTTCTAAGACACACTTATTAAGAAACAGATTTGTAATCTCAAGAAGTACACTTGTTTTACCATGTTTAGAAGCCCAGGCCAACATTAATTAAAAAAAAAAACAAAAAGAAAAAATCAGTTGTTCAGGAAGATTCCTAAATACACGTTGAGATGTTTCAGAAAGCAACTTTCAAAATAAACTGAAAACCCCTCACCACCCATATAGTACTGTTTAAAAATGTAAAGAGAAGAAGTTTGCCTTTCAGTGATAGCTGCAAGTAGCTATTACAGTACAGGTTCGGGTTTTGTTAAGCTAGGAGATGAAGCTACCTGATTTTTACTTTTTATCTGCCACAACAACCCTTTTCAACAGGTGGGTTGTTGGCTGAAATAGTCATGGGAAAATCAGGGAACTCCCCTGTGACCAAGCCTGGAAGCAACAGCGTCCCACCAAGAGGAACTATCACATCCTTAGGGTCACAGCAGCAGAGTGGCCCAACTGCTGCCATACATCATATACTGAGGATGGATTATTTGTGCAGAAAGTAATCCTGTCTCTACAGGATATCTCCACCCCATCTTTGGTTAAGAATGAGGAGGACAATTTAGCTCAAATACAGGGTGACAGGAAGAGTTATATCAAGTAGCCTGTTGTCATGAAAACTAACAATTTTTTTAGGACAATTTGAATATAACACAATAAAACAGTAAGTGTAGCATCTGGTGTTCAAACTATTACACTAACCTTGTTTTCTTTTTACTTATAGTTAGGTTACAAACAAGACCCTACGATAAATCTTAATATCTTTGAACAGTTACATTTTAAGTACTGTCATCAGTGTGATATAACCTTCCTCAAAAGAAATTACAAATTATTTAAAGCTGTGTAAAATTAAAAACATAAAACACATCAATCTTGAAAAAAGGTGAACTTTTAGAAATTACATGGCACTAATAGATGTCACAATTCAATGTAATTTTACTAATAAGAAATTGTTGTATCTTTGGAGAACAAAGAGTATTTTGCCTATCTCCTTTACCATATAGATTCAAGCTAATCAGTCAAACCGATTAAGTTAGAGTGTTAGAGTTAAATCAAATTGACTTTTTAGGCAAATTATGAGAAAGATAATAATAGCCAAAATCTTTGTGGAGAAATAATTATAAGTTGAGAATGGTAATTAAGGCACTTATGGAGGAGATGCTATTTCTTGATGTCATCCAAAGGTTGCAGAAATAGTTTTCTAATTTCACCACAGGAATAAAATAAAGAAGATATTTGTGCCAAAAAAAAATTGCCAGCCAGTTTCATTGAAGTCACTGTTCCTGTAAGCCTGTTAAAGTAGGGATTTCACTACCGGCTAAGAGTTTGTGTGAGGAAGATTGCTCTGTTCACCTTTGTTGGTGCACAGAGTAAAATGCTGTTATCTTTTTCATTCATTCCTTTCATACAAAGTGATATATTATATACAGAGAGAGAATTCATACCTTTGTCTTAATTCAGCCTGACATTATTTTAGTCTATAAAAGAGGTGGATCTGTGAAGTCTGCTCTCTGAAATTCTTTTATAAATGGACAGGAGTTATTCTTATTTCCACACTGTGATGATACAATCATGTACTTTTCTTCCAAACCGAGCTCTACCATATTTCCTTTATCTGAGCTACCTTATATATATATATATATATATATATATATGTATCTTAGGACAGCCCCTTCTAAGCATTCTTAGATTTTTTCCCTTATTTTTCTGTCCAACATTAAGGCTATTCATTTCTCAGTTTGATAGCACATTTTTAAAATATTTCTATTTAACAGCAGTCTTTTTTACTGCATCTATCTTCATTTATCTCTATTATTATGCAGTTATATGTCTCTAAAGCACTCAGCTCCTCTGCAGCACAGAGGGCAATTCACATCATATATCATTTCACACAGTCAGCTATGACATTGCATCCTTCAGGAAAGGAGAAAAGGGAAAAGTTTCCTGCTGTGATATTTTCCCTTGTGACTCCTGCTGAATATACAGCTGCAACCAGCAGGCAGTAAACCTAGTTAGTATCTGGGTATTAGACTTCTTCAGAGAGGCTTATCCACAAAGGCACAGCTTATATGTAAAGTGGAAAAAAATAATAAATACAACTACGGTTGAAAAAGTATTGCTATCATCTTTTAAAAAGAAGCTTTGTGTTAAAGGAACTCAGCCTTTTTTTTTTAGTTTTAAAACTTTGAAAAAATTATCTTTTTTATTTATATTTAAGATTCCTCTACAATGTGTTTCAACCTCAGTTTTCCAACCTCAAAATTTTTGTTTCCATTAAATCTTTACTGGTGGACATTGTCCATCATTTTACGTATAAATACAATTCAGTAAAAAAACTCACAAATACTACTGATAAAGTAGTAAAAACATTTTTAGATAACAGAAATTCTACTCTTTGATTCTGACATGTGATCTGTATATTCCAAAAGGCCTATGATTACTATCTACACTAGATGTAGATGATAATCAGGAGACGTCATTACTTAAGAAATTATACTTCTGAAGTGATAAATGTTGTGTTGTTTGCTTTTTTGCTTTATAAAATCACCTCACTAATTACTGTAATAAATACAACAAGCAGCCTGAACTAGGTTGCTTTTATTGCATTGTTTATCCCAAAGATGCCAAGTCAGGCAAAAACAACCACAGTGAGTCAGGACAGGATCAGCAAAATCTTGTATTTTCAAAATGACTTTAGAAGTTTCCCTTTAATCTTTTCTGGGTTTTTTGTTTGTTTGCTTTTTGTTTTTTGTTTTCATTTCTGTTAAGCCAAGCATTTCCAGCATAGAAATGGACTCTGTGAACTGATATATAAAATGCTGTTCTCACTATTTTGGTCGTCATCACAAAGCAAAGCAGGCAACATATCTATATGGATATCTATAGATATCCACATCTATATGGATGTGGAATGCCCTTCTGCTGGGTGAAAAACGGAGGAGGATGAAGGAAAGTCCTGTGTTGATAGTGTCTGATTTTATTTTCAGAATTATTCCCTGCTTCTCTCCATTCTCTAGTTTCTTTTGGAACTTGGAATTGAAAATTCACCTTTCAATTGCATGACACATGTTTAGCACCTGATATGCAAACAGATTTATTCCACTGACAACTGCTGCTCTCATGGTAGGCAGTGGCTGCTTTGCACATCACGTCACTATTGCCCAGCTTGGCCATTCCAAAACAGGTCACGGAGAGTGAAGAGACGGGCTTTGATTCACTGTTCCTTGGAAAGGGAGATACTCTACAGCAATGAGCTATCAATAAGAAGTAGAGATAAGCTAACCTGTGTCTGTGGTCTAGAGTAAATGAACAGCTCTTTAAAAAAAAAAATAGCTTCTGAAGATCACTGTAATTAAGGCTAAACACATGAATTATGTTGAAGAGCAACATTATTTGAAAAGGTTTTTTTTTCCTGGGAAAATCTTTAAGTGAGATCTCTTAGAGCACAAGTAATTAGGCTTTTTTTCATCTTGTATAAGAGTGTCAGGGCTTAGCATTAGTGGCTTAGCACTAGCCTTAGGTGATCCCATTGCTCTGTATCTTCTCTGAGGTATTTATCCTTATGCAGCAGAATTTGCCTTCTTGAGAATATACTGACATACTAAAAATTCTAGATTTTTTTCTAGAATCTGACTTCTTATTCCTTTCCATTCCATCTTTAAAGCCTTAATAATTTGGTATTTCCTGTTACAATGTAACCTGTTTCCAATACTTTCAGTATCCCCTATCTGACTGCAAAATTTCCTAATGCCCAGGCATCATCACTGAGACTACCATATAGAAAATGAATATTCAGAAGACGATGCCAATTCAGCATCTTCTGAATACTCAGAAGCTAATATATCATATGGCTAATATATCATAACTCATGTCATCATAAGGGAAGGGAAGTAAGGGAAAAGTAATTGCAGCAACTATGAACGACTATAAATTTAATTTTACACTCAGAAACACTATAGAGTTTCAATTTATTCTTTTCTAACACAGTGACTGGCCATGAACTCAGTTTGCTTAATTTTCCCTCTGCTATAAATTGTTCAAAGGCACTGAGGCTTGCTAAAATCATTTTTCTTCCATTTTGTCTGTCAAGACTGACAGAAAAAAAGTACAGTACAAAATTATTTTAATAATTTCGCTAGCATTATTTTACATGGTTTCCCATGGAAATTTACTGTGAGTTTCCAATTATATGTTGAAATATGGGTTTGGTTATGCATAAGACCAATCAAGCATATTTGTCAACAAAATGAAAACAGCTTTTTGGATAAAAAGAAGCAAATGCCTGCATTAACATATGCCAACAAACACATGTTTCTATGCTGTAAATAGTTGTTACTAGTGTGGAGATTCAAATTAAAATGCAGTTCTGTTTTCTGAAGTTAAAGGAAATCTATGCTACACTCCAAGCACAGAAGCCTACCTGTCCAAAGACAGTGGCACAGAGCAAATACAGGACCAATGCCAGACACTGTTTGGAGGAGGAGAAGGGAGATACAGAGTTTTTCTTTCTCTCTCTTCATTGCTGTATTTTATTCAATTTCAACAAAGCAGCCTGTGAATTCATACTGATGGATTTTGAAACCATGACATTCAAGTGGTTTTTGAATTAATCACAATAAATTCATTCACTGTTAGTAACAGTATGACTCCTCTGTGGTATTTCAGATAAATCTGAAATAGTAATAGATCCACCAGCTTAGATAAAGAGATAGAACAGAGTGATATATATATATATGTATATATATAGGCAGCAGATATGAGATTTGAATAGAAAGCTCATAGAACTGCTTCTGAAATAAAAAATCCATACGTGCATATTTCAGACTCTGTGAATACAGCTTCATTACATCCCAGTCATGAGAGTTCCTAAACTGATAGTGAACATTGAATGTTTTTGCAGAGTCTTAGGTACATTTTTAATGTATTGTTAAAAAAAATCTACTTGCTGTTTTACCTCTTCATGAAGAGCCTAGAGTGATTCATGAACATTAACGCAAGAAGCTTAAAAAAAATCCTACTCCTTTTTTCATATTTCTAGTTTTAGTTATGATGAACTGAAGGCAAAGAAAAGTTTACTAGCTTTGATGAAGATAACACAACTGTTCAGCAATGTAGATAATGTAGATAAATTTTATATCATGTGAATACCTTTCCTGAAACAGAAAAGGAATGTTCTCCACAAGGGGAAAAAATATAAAAATTCTCATGATGTAAAAAGTAAGGTATGGAATCTCAGTATCTGAAAACAGAGAGAGTGGTCAACAAAACTTATTCCTCTGACTCACCATAGCATCGGAAAAATCTCTCCTGTATATAAAACAAAGTAGATTTATTCCTACCGTTAGCATAAATACGCAACATATTAAATACATATTAAAAGAAAGAAAACAATGCTGTTCTCCTGTACCATACTATTCCATCTAAGGAAGAAGCAAGATCTGCTGAAGCTGGTACTCAACTATAACAGAGAGAAAAACAATACTTGGAAAAAAAATAGTTTTCCTAGTCAGGTGACAGTGTCTCCATAAATAACTAATACACGTTTGGATCAGAACCACAGACATTGTAAGTATATAAGGTTCAAATACATTGATGTTCAAAGCAGTAGTCTCTGTACAGCAGAAAATGTATTACAGTGAATTACCATTTTAAGGCTAGAATTAAGTCCTAGATCTTGCCGCAGAATTTTGCTGATAAATCCACAACTTAAACTCTACCAAGAATGTCACAGATTGCTTTCCCAAAAGTCTGCTGCAGATCTGGTATGATCAGACTGACAAACATCTTGGTGTAAGGCATAATGAAGTACAGCCAACGTAACTGGATATGGGCATGCTCTACTGATCTGACAGCTATAAAAAAAGGGAGAGAAGTTTTGAAAAGCATACAGAAATAAAACTGAAGCTGACTTGAATGTAAACTTCAAATAAGGATTTAATAAGACAATTATGGAATGTTAATTAAAAATGCCAACAAATTAAACACATTTATCATGATTTAACAATTCAGTATGTTGCAACTGATTATTGAAACCACATTGTTTATGCTTAGCTGTACTGCAGCTGAGGATGAACATTTTATTCTGATTCTGTGGTAATCCACTCATAGTTTTTTAAGTAATTACCATTCTAAGTCTAGATGCTGGGAGCATTGTAAATGATACAAAAATGTCACTTGATTCTGATCATGTATTGGCCTTAGCCAGGATTACAAGTCCCTTATTACTTGCTTTATCTCACCAGGTAAATATCAGAGTTCTGTCTACATGTACTTATGTGCAAACTCACTTTGTAAACTTTATGCCCCTGATCAACATTATAGGGAGTTTTATGGCATTCAGGAACAAGCTTCCAAAGCCCTTCGTCAGCATCCTGGACCAGAGGCAGTTCAACAAACTAGCCTAGGATACACTGGCACATTTGACATCTAGAAATACGCAGGCTCACAGACATACTAATAGGTCAGAAAACAAGATTTAAACTCTGAACTCTGCCAGTAAATCTTACAGGAGTATAATTTTCCTAGGAATAATGCTCTAGTATAGCTTAGTGTGACCTAAAAGGAAAAATTTTAAACATTTCTAACTTTCTCTACTCCTTCAGAATTGCTTCCTTGCCCTTTTGATCCCAAAGTCTTTTTAACTGTCTTCTTTCTATGTAAGAAAGCGAGTCAAGAGTAGCATTCTGGAAAAGTCCTCAGTCTAAGGCATCACAGGCCAAATTTCAGAAGAAATGGAACAGCCAAAAAAAAAAAAAAATGAAAGAATAAACTTTACTTGTTCCTCTACTCATTTGCAGACAACTTATAGCGAACATTTGCTAAAATGCCTACATTACTTCAGTGTTCTGAAATTCATGTTGTAAAGTTGGCATAGATATAGCCAAATTATATATAGATAAATATATATATACATACACACATGCATGCAGCTATTAGCCATATATGTCATAGACACATGTAGAAACACATACATAAAGGAAAAAATAAAAAGTTAACAGAATTTCAGCAAAACTATATGCCAGCCTAACACAGCAATGTGAAAGTGTGAGGAATGGCAAAACTGCAAATTCCTAAAGCAATGTAACCACATTTAATTACCAGCATGACATCTTAGTATTCATAAAAGAAGAAAACAGAAAATACTTCCCTAGCAGTAGGCAAAAAGATTTTCTTATCCAAGCATACAAGTTCATCACACACACAAAAAGTATTTTTCTACTCCAAAACATTTAAATGAATTACCCACTTCATCATCGCTAACCACTACAAGATCTTAATTCTTTTAATCACTAGCACTACAAGATTTTAATTCTTTTCCACTCACACTTTGCTTTCTCCAGATGAAACTCCAAGGTGAAACCTGAAGGTGAAGCAAGGTGAAAACATCACCTTTGCTAGAAGAGAAAGAAGAGAAAGCTTGCAGTACTTGCAGTCACTATACTTGCTACAGATCATTGTATGTTACTCTTACATGTAGCAGAGCAAGAGATGCTTGCTCTTCACCCACTGCATCCTTAGTATTTTTCATAAGAAATGATTAAATAAAATTTGTCAGTGATATAAACAAGAACTGCGTATTTTAACGGAGACATTACAAAACAGAAAGTAATGTTTAGGGTTGCTTTGAAAATTTAGATCTGTGTCTATTTTGAGTGTATAATTCTTAACTAATTTCCTTCATGAACTTTTTATGCCACAATTGCAAGTTACACATTAATCCCATGAGCACTAGCAACTTTTCATTTGCAATAAAAAGGTATCAGCCACAGGTGAGTATGAACAAATTTAAGTTGCTTTGGTTGACCAAATAGTATTCTGTATCATCACACAAAAAATCATTTTGTTGTGCTCAGAGCATCAGTGTTTCAAATTTTAATTTCCGTAATGTAGACAAGACTAATTATTCTGTCTCCTTTCTTCCTTCATCAACTTGAGCACTACATACAGCCATCGACCAATTTTGGCAAGCTGTGAGACCTAGATTCCAAGTGTTAGAATGTGTTTTGTTGTTGTTGTTTGTTTGTTGGTTTGTTTTTCTGAGTAATGGTATCTTGATTGGCTTTCTAACAGAAGAACAGAAAATGAAGCAATAATCATTGGTTCAAAACATTCAATAGTCATGCTTCTATTTTTAAAGAGACATAAAAATATCAGTAATTCAGCAAATATCACTAAATCAGAAAAATGGACAAGAAAGCATTAAGAGGCTTTGAAATCTGAGTACTTTTAGAGGTTTATATTTGGGCCACATGGAAAATGCTGATATTCCATCTTATTCGCGTTATTGATGATCCACACACTTCTAAATTTATGGAATACTTACCCTTTTTAAAGCTGATTATCTTTAAGATAAAAGCCTTTATCAACCTAAGGCAATTTAATTTGGAGAAAATAAGTAACATACTTTTTATAAACTAATCATAGACTGCAAAACATATCAAATTATTTGCAAAGGGAAATACTTTAAACTGAAAATAGTCCATGCCCTAAAAAGCATGAGAATAAGGAGCAGTCATGAATGTGGGTTTAACCATTATGCAGCAGTTTAACATCATAATATTAAAGAACTTCGGAATGACCAGTCACAAGAACAGCAATGTGAAAGATGGTATTGTCCCACATTATCATAATACAACGTATCAAACAGCCGCCAAGTGATTTTCTTCACTGACTGAACACATGGGCTAGGTCAGAAGACAGAACAGAATCCCCCTATCAGCAGTCAGGTCTACATTTCACAGGAAAAGAACCTGAAAACTGGAAAAGCTGCTCTCACCTCTAGAGATGTTGGGAGGATATCCTAGAGCAGCATTGACTAAACTTGGACAAACATGCACTCTGCGGTTCTTGAGGGACACCGTATTGAAACCAGCTAATTACGACAAGAAAATGAGCTTCACAACCCATGCTCTGCCATGCCAAGCAGTGGCCCCCAGAAGAAGTCAGTGCCACTACGTTCTCTGCAGCACCACACACAGCTCCAGTCTGACTTGGGATCTCTCTGAATATATTATTCTCTTGCTCAGAAAACCAGTGAAATATCCATTCAGATTTCAACTGCAAGTAAGAGATCGGGTGGATCTATTTTCATCTCAATATAATGAGGTCAATCTCATGGCTTTGGTAGAACAGACTCATGAATAAATGTGGCTAACAGTAGCATGCATGGGCTAGTGTTAGCTTGCACCATGGCAAGAGTGCTCAACAAGCAGCAAAGAGCAGGTGAGTGGGACGTGTCCTTAGACTAACAAAGCATTTTTCTTCACCTCTCATGTCAGCAGTTGCATAGGGAAAGGCCTGCTAATTCCTGCAGTACCGTGAAGACTTCTTCATCTCCAAGGAGTTTCAAGGTGGATTCTGGAGCATGGTTTTATAGCATATCACCAACATTGCATATGGTCTTCAGGCTGGAAATTCCTTGGTTAGCAGGCATATTCTGATTTTTCCCTACCTCTACATGATAATTAATTCAGAATAACAGCAATAATAACAACAATTAAATAGAAACCAAAAAAATTCAAAAAATAAGCGGTACTTAAAATTGAAATTCAATTAAATGTTTAGAGTAGGAAATATAAAAGCTAGAGCTTTTCATAGCTGATTACTGAGATGCTAGTTGTACAGCTTTCATTAAGGCCCAACGTGTACACAGATTTTGCAAATTTGAGATGAGACTACCCTATGTTAGTCACTGGGCTCCTAAAAAGAAACAACATGAGAGATCTTAAGGGGAAAGATGATAAAAGTGACCATTTTCTCTGTGTATTATTTCTAACAAAATGATCTTTACAGTAGATTTTCTTGCTAGATACACTGTTACTGTGGTGAGAAATTTCAGTCCATGAAATAGGAATGACTGGTACTGAGAATGTGGCTTGTGCATTTTCTTCTGGAAAGCTACAGCCTGTGTATCCTCTTCATCACATAGCTTTTATATTCCTCCAGCCCACCCACTGTAAGTATTTTTTTCTGATGTATTAGTAATCATATATTCTTCAATATTGCAAAAGCCTTACCTGGTATCTTCAGCTTGACAGACAGGGATGCTGAGCACTTGTAATTGCATTTGAGGTCAATATTTTCCCTCTGAACTTATTGCTATATAATATGACATTATCTTTCAGACTAAGTATTCAAGGTACATAGATGCTTCTTGTATTACTATGTAGAGTGTAGGCATGCAAAAAACAAGTCATGAAATAACATACACACGTAAAATATTTTAGACAAAATACAGAAGAGCTGCTTCAAGCTACTTTGTCTTATCTATTCTTAATTGCATCAGTCTAGAAAGAAAACAGTACGACTGTGTGCTCATGTAAACTGTTTCATAAAGAAATTAGGCTGGAATTAAAGTTCCCAAGTTATACCTGACTGCAGATTGTAAAACCTCTTTTCCTACACAATATTTGGGGTAACATGGCTGCGTTTTGTATATACCTATATCTGCTGTATATGGTATGTACCTATCTGCTGTATATATCTATCTTCTAAATAAGAAAAAAAAGAGAAAACTATCCTGAAATAAAACCTCTGAATAATTTTCAGAATGCCTTTCACCTAAGTATCATAATACACTTATAAAGAGACACAAAACTAACACAACACAAGAAAACAACAAAGCAAGTGACCAGTACTAACAAAACTGTAATAAAATACTGCTTGCTCCTTTGGACCATGGGGAATCCATGGTTTTAATAAATAACTATTTCAGTCATACCTCATTAACCATGGAGTGGAGCGGAAGAACAGCACTATCTGTACAATGAAGCTTTATTTTCCAGGCAGTAAAGCAGTCGCTTGATGCCATTCAGAACTGCCATAAAACAACCCATCACGATAGAACAAAGTGTTGGTTTTACACAAACTGAAAACTCTCTTAGAGTTTGTAAAGCACCATAGTCTGAGAACAGATGGATTAGCACAAACACAGTGAATTGTTTAATGACTTCACTCCTTTTGTTAGCTAGATTCTTTGACCTGAGCAACAGGGCTTATCAAAAGATGTCTATCCTGTTTTCCCAAAGCCCTAGCACTGCATGCTCTCACCAGCAAGTGAACTAGCCAGTATTCACTCATGCACTAAGAAAGGTAACTCCAGGCATTGCCCTCTGAGGCTATGAGAAAAAGTTCTTTTAAAAGGCAGTAAGCATGACTCTACTGACTGGTGATTACTCTAGCTTCATTTTTCTTTTCTTTCTGAATCTACAAAGCCTTTATCTTCGACTTTAACATCTAAAACACATCAACAGCTCATGGAAATACCCTATGCTGTTTCACTATCATTTCTGCTAAACCACTGTGTGTTGGACATCATAAAATACAAGCCCTTGAAAATATTCGGCCTGTAAATTTACTCCAGTTTAAAGTCAGCTGGCTTGCTTGTTTCCATATTGAAGTATGATTAAGCACATATGACTCACAAATCTTTTACATTCTTTCTTTTTTTCCAAGAAAATGAGAGAATTAGCTGCTAACTAAACAGATGATCTTCAAACTTAAAAACAAACATCTTGCCAGGCAAACACAGGAAATAATAGTGACAATATTTTTATAAAACTATTTTCTCTTTTCCCCTCACCCCCTGCTAGCACTTTTTACCTTTCAGTTCTTTTCAAACATTCATTTTAAATGTATTTTAAATGTTTTTAAATGTTATTTTTAAAGAATTTAAAAGTCTTTATATACATGAAATTTCAAGTCCTTTTATAAACTCATTTTTCCTTAACAAATCTAAGTTTCTACCTCCTCATAAGTTGATAGAGAAAGACAGACCCAGCACAAAGTTCTCAGCAAATCTATATTATCCTAGGCATTTCTCACATCCTGTAATATTCTATGCATATTCTAAAATAATAGGAGCTCCTACCGGATCTTCTGTTTTGTGGTTATTCAGCAAATCAGATAGGAAATCATCATGAAGACTTTCTCTCCGAATCAGTGTAAATTCACGTAAAAATACTGCTCCTTGGTTTTGGTTTCCACAAACCTAGAAGGAAAACATTAGATCAGGGAAAGCACTATTTGAATTCCGCAACTGACATAACCTCCAAATAAATCAAGCTGGAAGATTAGAATGTCTGTTAATGATATTTTGTCCTAGATTACTAAACTAATTCTGAGCAGTCAGCAATGCCATTAATGAAAACAAAGACAGACATATATTTAAGGAAAGGAGTAACAATTAATAAGTGTACTGTTTACAGAAGATTCAGTCTAAATATAGGCACCTTTTTGTTCTTAACTAAGATTTATAAAATAACTAGCTTTTAAATGGTGAAGTGAATTAATATTCAGATTGTATTTTTTAATTTGGGGGGTATATCATATTTGTCCAGCAGACCAATTGCACTACCTGGTGAATTTAGCATGTATTACTTCCAGGGGCCTGAAAAGAGGTAAGTAGTTTGACGAGGAAATTCAAATATGCACGTGAGCTAATAATCACACTTATACTTAGCAAGGCATAAAGGCTGCTTGAGACAGGGGCTATTTCTTCAGTAAGCAGCTAAGCAGTACCCTGTGCAAATGTGCAGGGTTCCACTACAGCCTTGTTACTGGTATTGATGTTAATAAATGTATGTTGTCTCCTCACATACCCTCCCCATTCCATCGCCGTTTTTTTAAGGTAATCCAAATAAAGATATCAAAATATTTTTTTTGAGGTGTAAATTAAATTTTGAGTGATGGAAAATCGTGAAATTACAGTTATCCCCTCCCTTAACAACAGAAGCTCTAGCTATTCATTAAACCCACTATAAAGGGTTCAATCACTAGGTTATTAACAAAAATAAATAAGAACTATATTATCATCTGGAAGTCTAGCAGTTTTTTCAGTTTTCAACAGTTTGCAATGTATTTTGAGGATGACTGATTTTGTGCATGGTCGGTTTTATCTAAACAGGATAGAGCCTAAAGGGGTATATTTTATCCTTTCATACTTACAGACCATAATATTATTTAGGCAAGGTTAGCAATAAAATACTTAATGTATGTGAGCTACTGATTTATCTTCCTACACCACAGTATACCAGATACTACTTAGTAATTCTAGAGTTTCTGGATTTTTTTTCTTTCCACTGTTTCTCCCCTTGGAGGACGAAGTCCTATAATCAGAAATGATAAATAGGTTATTTCCTCATGTATTTAAGATAAGCGTACAAGTTACAAATGGACTGTTATTACTCACAAGCACTGTATTACTAAATTTATCATCTTAAGAAGAAAGTCTATGCTCTGTTTTTATTGTGACTGCGTTTTGAATTCATCTGCAAAACCAGATGCCATCCTGGTTCTACTTATCCAATCTGTGAATTTCAGAGAAAGAGAAAACCTGGGAGAACTACAAGCATGACGTGTGGTGTCCAGGGGGAGGATGAAGCCCAGATTTGCCACTCCCTACTACTGAGTTGGTTTTGCTGTTGGGAGGAGGCAGAACTCCCTGCCAGCTGGAAAATGAGATCAGAGCTGTCGCAAAACTGATTCAGCCAAAATGGGGTGACGAGAAGATGAGCTCATAAAAATAAAGTGGGGCAGGGAATATCTTAATATGAATGGGAAGAACTGGTAAACGGGAAGAACAAGGAGTCCCTAAATTCAGCTTACATGTATAACAATTAGTAGGGCAGATTATCATTTTGACATAAGCCAAAATAGTCTGTAGTATTAAAATGCAACGTACATTAGCATATAACTTTTTTAGTTGTTTTAGTTGTTTTGAGTTCTACTGGGTTTTTGTGTGTGTGTGTGTGTATTTTTTTTTTTAAGATTTCTCTATATAAAAAGAGCAAGCTTTACAAGTTCAGGGTTTCAAAATTTACACAGACTCACATTTTGTGGCTAAAGCTGAATGATACACCCACTGATATAGCTCGTATGTTACTGAATCACGGCAATGAATAATCCTCTGAGGGTATTAGAGGAAGAAATATGCCTGTGTTCAAAAGAGTAAGAAGCCTTGGCACAAGGTTTTTTATAACCAAATTTTGGACAAATGATTATTTTACTACTAAAGAATGCCCCCAAAAGAGCTTATCTTTTATAAAAACATTTCATCCCAGAAGTAGCAAATGCTGCTCAGCAATAAATGTTAATTCCAGAGAGAAAAGTACATTTTAAGTAGCAGGCCCTACTTGTGATTTAAGCACATAAAACTAGCAAAAAATGTAACAGTATAATTATGCGCATTTAAAGTTTTTAACAATGTTGTGCTTCTAATTCACAAATCAGAATCGAAACAGTGAAAAAAAGCCACTTTCTCACAAATGATATAGCTTACTAGTTTGGTTATTTTATACCTACACAAACGTATTCAGAGATACATACAGAAAACATAATCATAAAAAAGGAAAGAAGGAAAACATTCACTGCTTTCCTTCTAAAAGCAGGAAGCTCTAGCCTTTACAGTTTCTAGCTCACTTTCAAAAAGGAACCAAAGATACTCAAATCCTTCATTATCTACCTAAGTTTACCAATAGTTCAAAGTTTTTGTAAATAATTAATTCACAGTATTAATAATAAAAATAAAATATTGTTAAACTTTAAAGCTAGCCTTTTTAAAAAAAAAGATATCAGTATTAATGATTTCATTGCTGGTAATTCTGTGACAAGGAGGAAAACTATCAAAATTTGAGACAAAAGATATACAGTGACATTTAAAAAATGCTTCCTCTGACAAAATTATTTACAAACCAGGTTCTTTAAGCACTCTTTTTTTTTCTTTTTTTCTTTTTCTTCTTGAGAGGCCTCAAATGCCTCAGCAGCAGCAAAAAAGGATTACTTCAATAGGAGTAGTAGGTATGAGGCTCTTTTTTTTACAACAGAAACAAATCAAATCACGAAGCACATGACAGGCAATAATACAGTAAATTTCAGAAAGGTAGAAAAAATACATATATTCAGGGATGAAAAATGTAGGCCTCTAACTAGCCAAGGGGTTGTACAATACCTCTTTTTGTTTAAACTGTAAGTAGTATAGGAACTTCTGCAGGTATTTCAAAACTTAATCACTTTCAATAAAACATTGTAGCTTAGTGCCTAGCCACTTCCAATAGAAAGAGTGCCTGACTCTTTTATGTGAGGATAAGCGAGAGGTCTACTGCACTTGACGCATCATTACTTAAGAAATAAGCTGCTAACTGCCAAATGTGCCTGATTAGAAACACTGTTACCACAAAAAATGTATAGCAAAACCTCAAATGTATAGCAAAACCTCATAGAGTGTTCTGAAATAAGAACATTATTACTGTTGCATTTCATCTTCCATCTTTTTGTGTTACCATTTTGATCCAAACTTTCATATTCTCCAAAACGGAATTATGATGGAAACAGTGGAGAACAAGCCCAGTACCAGAGCCCATTTTGGAAGCAATTAAGGTCTGTTTCTCAATCTGAAGCCTTTACTGTCATTCAATCAGTTTTTATTTTAAGTCAGACAAAGACTAAAAGCATTCATGTTTATTGTGATTTCAGAGATTAGTTAGAACCCAAAACATAAAATCTGATTTTTAGGCAGAGGTAAAGCTATTCATCTAATAACAATAGTACCTCCAACATAGGTTTTCCTGTATTTTTTTAACATTCCAATCTTAAAGACTGAACTGGGACTATGAAAATAACCATTCCTCTCATGTCTCCATGTGAGTTTGTTCCTTCTATAGCCAAAAACTGATTCTGTTTGGATTAGGTCAAAATAAACATTTTTCTTGCCAAAACAATACCAACCTAAGGTTAGTATGTGTGTGTGTGTATGTGTGTTTGTCTGTGTGGTGAAGCAAAATGTTCTGTTCTCTTTCGTTTCCAGGCCACTGTAACAAACCTAGAGGAAACAGAGATCTATTATCATAAATATGCCGTAGGTGATAAGGACTATGGTCAAGCACCATTTGACTGTAATACAACATGACAGTAGACATGCTTATGTGAGAGTAGATAACTTTCAGGTGACTGTCTTCATCACTGCTGTACTGGGCTCTTGCTGCAGTAATGCAGCATATAGAGAATATTTCACACCACGAGCGTTCACGATAAAATGTAGTTGGTGACTTTTATGAGTTTTACATGACTTTTATGCAGTTACAGCAAGGAGCAAGATTAAATGAAAGGAACCTAATTCTCAAGAAGAAATCTATGCTTTTCTCTCACCTTCAAGCAATAAACCCTTAACCTCAAAAGTTCAGCTTGTCTCCAGGCAGAAGATACTTTTCCACTAACAACTGACAGCAAATCATTTATTTGGTTAGTCTGGTTTTGAAGGGTAGTTCTATTTCTTCACATAACACCTTTAGAGTTTAGATTACCAGCTTTCATTATCTTGGGTACTTAATTGGCACTTCCTGCCCTACAGACCTTATATTTTACTGCTTTGATCCTCTGCTTGCTAAGTTTTGTATAAAAGGAGAAAGGATTGCTTTGCTTTAAAGATGAAGTCAAACCTAAACTGGCACTTCTCAGTACTGCAATTTCTTCTTCAGGCATTTGAATGTAAGAGCACATACTCTGGGAAACATAAATTATAATCTCCACCCACTCATAGCAAAGAAAACACTTCACCACTATGGAAAAAAAGAATTCATCTTGAAGCCAGAAAATCAACAATATTGTTTTCTGATTCTGATCTTTCCAATCTAGAATGATATTACGGTCTCTAAACTAACAAGTCTGTCTCTCAGGAAACTAGCTACTGTTTGTAGTGGTTTTGTAGGTTTAGAATTTTTAAAGAGAAAAGGAGGTTCTTGTTTGGCTTCTCTAAAGATACTTACAAAGTGCCTCGAAATACAAACCCAAATAGCAATTTATTTCCCAAGGGAATGTTTTATTCAATAGTGAAATGTTCCCACCAGAAATCTTTTTGCTGGTCCTGAAATATATTTAATCTTTTTTTTTTTCCTTCCTCTTCTTTCCACAGAGAGCAAATTCATGATTCTCTTAATGGTAATGCCCTGACTTCTTTTAAAAGTTCTGTGAAGGAAATGTGGCTTTGTGCTAATTATTTTCAGTTCTTAAACAGGCACAATAGAGGAGTCTGGTTAATGTATTCATTGAAGGAATTATTTAAGCTCCATTTCAGTCTCTCATTATAAAGGAACAAAAGAAACAAAAAGTGATTTGCACTCAGGAATTACAGCATGAAGTGTCCCTCAAACAAATCCACCAGCTACTAACATCTTGGGCAGACATTAGCAATGATGGGGATAAATTTGTAAAGAACACACACGCCTACACTTGACCCACTATGTACCAACAAGAGAGAAAGCCAATATGGCCCCATTAAATGGAGTGGCAAAAATGCAGAATGTACAAAAACACACTAGGTCTCCTGCTGCCAAGCAACCTTGGCCAAAAAAACAGAAAAGGAAAGAAAAAAAAGGAAAAAACAGAATAGCAGACTGTGGGAAAAAAAAANAAAAAAAAAAAAAAAAAAAAAGAAAATCCTCCTTATTAGAACCTTCTTTCTAGCTGTACTCATGAGAAAAGCTTCATATGCAAGACCTGGGATTTTGTATATAAACATTACCTATTTTATCATTCACACATTCTCAGGTTAGGACATATTCATTTAAATGAATATGTCTGTCATCCTCTGGTTACTGAAAAGAAATGAAAACACAACAAAAGACTACTGTGGTTTTAGGGTAGTGTTTGTATTCAAGCCATATTTCCTTATCAAAACTTGCCAAACATAAAAAAATATTGTTGTTCACAGTATGTGAAAGAAGACACATGGGTTGCTATATTACACACAATTGAAAAAAATCAAAAAATGCAATCTGGAGAATTCATTTTCTACCACTTGTTTCCTTGGAATAATTAGTATTTTAATGTAACTTGACTGTTAGTTTTCAGGGATGAAACAAAGCTTTCAAAGAAACTAGAGCAAATAACAACTTCAGAAATCATTCTGCAAGCTTCAGTGCGAATACCAATGCAGCTGACCAATGACCTGCTTGTAAGGTCAGAACAGACAACAAACCTTGTCAGAGAGCAGGATCAAATGATCATCTGATATAAGCAAGATCATTTTCAGATATTACCTAATCAGAAATAGCTGACTTCCTTCTAGCGGGAACAAAAGCAGAAAACAAGATTTACTATTACAATGAGCTGTGCCACCTTTTATTTCACTTTATATTTTTATGCATGCTAGAAAAAGCACTACTAATGCAACTTCACACACATGAAGTAAGTAAATTAAGTAACCTAAACTACACAGCATTTACAGCAACTATTTTTCTCTGTTTTCTTCTTCTCCGAATTCCACTACTCAATAAGTTTTTATTTCAGCTAAGCAACACAATCTTCTGGACCTCTTTTATATTCTGAGTTTTTGGTAGGTGAAACAGCAGCAGTTCCTCTAGAAGAGCTTATCAATTCGCTCAGAAGGTCCCTGTGATGTGTGACTCATGAATACTATTCTAATAATATATTCATTTTTCAAAAAAAAAATTCATTTTACATCCTATTTCTGATAATCTTTATTATTATAGAGCATAATTAATTCCCAATAGTCCCTGCTTTGTCTAAAATTGCTATCTGCAGAAAAACTAGGCTAGACTACTTTCCACCAAAATATTTTGTGATCTATCTTTTCCTCCCAAAAGTGACTGAAATTTCACTGTACCTCAAATTTGTTTCCTCTTTTGCTCCTTATTTCATATGTGCAGTCCAGCTTCTGTCCTCCAATGTAACAGAGTTCAGAAAAAAACGCTATCCAGAAGAATGAACTCTGTGGAAACTTCTTTTAATTGGCATTAGCATTGGGCCCAGTACTGTTCAGCTTGTTCATTAATGACTCAGACGAGGGCACAGAGCGCACCCTCAGCAGGTTTGCAGATGACACCAAACTGGGAGGAGTGGGTGACACTCCCGAGGGCTGTGCTGCCATTCAGAGGGACCTGGACAGGTTGGAGAGTTGGGAAGAGAGGAACCTCATGAGGTTCAACAAGGACAAGGGCAGGGTCCTGCCCCTGGGCAGGAATAACCCCAGGCACCAGGACAGATTAGGGGCTGACCTGCTGGAAAGCAGCTCCGCAGAGAGGGATTTGGGAGTCCTGGTTGACTACAAGTTAACCATGAGGCAGCAGTGTGCCCTCGTGGCCAAAGGCCCATGGGCTCCTGGCTGCATGAGGAGGAGCGTTGCCAGCAGGTGGAGGGAGGGGATCCTGCCCCTCTGCTCAGCTCTGGTGAGGCCACACCTGGAGTACTGGGGGCAGCTCTGGGCTCCCCAGGACAAGAGGGATGTGGAGCTTCTCGAGAGGATCCAGTGGAGAGCAACAAAGATGATTAAGGGACTGGAGCATCTATCTTAGCATGTATCATATGTCTTATGAAAGATTAAACAAGCTGGGCCTATTTAGCCTGGAGAAGAGATGCTTGAGAGATCTGATTAACATATACAAAAACCTGAGGTGAGAATGTAGGGAGGATGGGGCCAAACTCTTCTCAGTGGTGGCTAGTGACAGGACAAGGGGGAATGGGTACAAATTAATGCACGGGCAAATTTAATCTCAGTATGAGGAA
Organism: Crypturellus undulatus; assembly: GCA_013389825.1. Classification (NCBI taxonomy): domain Eukaryota; kingdom Metazoa; phylum Chordata; class Aves; order Tinamiformes; family Tinamidae; genus Crypturellus; species Crypturellus undulatus. The sequence continues at coordinate 262,218 of VWPW01011264.1, read as the reverse complement.
GAACTTCTTTACTGTGAGGGTGACAGAGAACTAGAAAAGGTTGCCCAGTGAGGCTGTGGAGTGGCTTTCTTTGGAGATGTTCATCACATGCCTGGATGCAACCATCTACAAGGTGCTCTAGGTGTCCCTTCTTGAGCAGGGGTGTTGGACTAGATGATCACTTCCAACTTCAACCATTCTGTAACTCTGTGATTATGGACCTTTGCTCATACCCTAAATACACGTTCACAGTGTTCAGTAATTGGCTATGGAATCTCCAAGACATTCTACAGTACTTATATCATATTAATACAAAAAAAAAAATCACCACAACAGTCACTCGAGTATCTTCAGACAAATAATAGTTTGTTCTTTACAGTATTGCTAGGCATCCAAATGCCTCACTACTGCCTCACTAATACGCATGCAATACTATGCATATTATATTTCTAGGAATACCCTAGCAGATTGTGATGGAAAATAACTATGTTATATTATTTCTGCTTAGAAATCACGCAGTGTTTACTGGAACCTAAATACTTCAGATGACTTACACTGGCATTAGTGGCATTAGAAAACAGTACTAACACTGTACTTTTGTCTGCAGTTCTATCAGATATGTTTCAATTACCTCTAAGTAATTAAAAATCAATTCAAGTGAATATGGGGTGTTTTATTGGATAGCTAAAATGTTTACATCAATATAGTGATTAGCTTTGTATTTCATGACAAGCTTTATAAACTTTCGTGGTAGTTTGAGCAATGCTGAAATAATTGCCAGCATCTTCTTATAGCTTTGAAATATTAAAATAATGAATAAGAAAAGTTCTAGAATGAGTACCTTCATAGACATTTTGTATAAATCTTCCCCATGTGATTGTCTTTGCATAAGAAGTCTTGATCTATAGACTCTGAGTAATTTTTTTCTTCATATTGGATTCTGTGTTCTCTATTTTTTTAAATATACATTTGATGACATGTTTAATGCTTCCTGCCAATGGTAAGACTGGTTTTAATAAGTGTAGAGTCCTTTGAATTGTGAACAGTATGTGGATGTAGTGGTTGGGCTTTTTTCTCCTGAAAAGAAAAAAAAAGAAAAAAAACCTTTATCTTTATAGGGTGGAGGTTTCCCTTTTTATCTCTTCATATTTAGTATAACAAAATTCTGTCACATATGTTATCAATGAAGACAGTCAGTTCAGACTCTTGCAATCAGAATTTCTAACTTCTCTTAGATCTTTATGCACTAAATAAGAAGCTGAATGGTTTCTGGAGATGATAGTAGGGCTGGGTATTTGACACATACTAGCAACTAACAGGCCAGATACTCAGCTGGAGTAAATTAGCACAACTTCACTTATGCCACTGATTTGTACCAGCTGAAGAATTATACCTGCTTTAAGCAAAATACTTTTTTTTAATCACAGCAGAACTTTTTAATTATTTATTTGTCTTGCCATGTATCTTTCTGACAGTGCTATTTTGCAAGTTATGCAGGAGCATAGAACTCTCTTTCACACTACTTCGAACAGCTACAGTCAGCCATAAGAGAATTTCCTAAGATGCCAACTATATCATGGCAGCTTTTTAGTATCATTACTAGAGGCTTATTTTGTTTCCTTTTCGATATCCCTTCTATTCACACAAGAGGGCATTTCAAAGCATTTTCAGAGATGCACAGCTAATAAATAGAGAGGACAAAGCTATTATCAGGCTATAAAATTTCACTTAAAAATCCTGCATTACGCCACCAAGGTAGTCTGCATTACTCATTAATAAATTTTGGATAAAGTAAAATGCATCTTCCAGAAAAAAGCATCATCTCAAAATGTACATCATTGTTTGGTGATTAGCAAGCACAATATAATATCCTGTTCTAAAATAAGCATATTGTATAATAGAGAATGGCTCCTCTTCTAAAATGCTTTTCATTCCAGTTCTTCATACCTCTCTGCTTAAAATGTTGGATAACTTAAAAATAATTGTGATACACTTGAGTGAAAGAAATACCAACTCTGGAAAGTATCATAACCAGCAGCTTCTCAAAACTACCAGATTCCTGCTTCCATTTAAGTCTGAGATATGGGTATTCAATAGCTGAAAGTCTCTGAAGAGAGGGAGACAGACCAGAGAACCAAAGAGACTCTTAGGAAGACCAAATGCCTGCCATGCAGCTGCTCTGCAAGCTTGCTCAACTTCAAGGAATTTGAAACTGACTCTTTCCTAAGACTCAATCTGCATTTATTGGCAGTAGTGTGGCAGCCATATGCACCAGGAAGTTTTTCTCATCGAGGCTTGATTTTTATTCTGGAGTAAAACATCTTGATTCTAAAAGCTTGGATAAAAGCTGTTTTACTTTCAATTCTTTCAATTTTTCGTAATCTGGAGTAAAGTGCAGCACTCCTCTGTAGGCACTAACTTTAAATATAATTAAGGATATACAGGACCTTACTGCTTATATATATATAAATATGTCTCTAAAATGTAGATGCAAAGACTCATGCAGTTGATCCAAACCTCTTGACAGCGTTCAATAGCAGTCATCAGTACTTCACTTTTGGCTGATTTAGAGAAACTACCTAGCTAAATGTTAATTCTGGGTTTTCCACTAGTTTATTAGAATATCCCACTATCACGGAAGTAACAGAGCATCTGGTCAGATCTAGTGTCTTCTATCATCAGCACTGTGTTTTTTCCCCCTCCATGTTCCAAGCTGTCCGGAAGCTCTACAGTTCAAACAGCATGATGTTGTGAACATGTCCACCATAGCTAACTGAGCCGTGAAACTCACTAGCCTAAGATGTTATTGAAATGGCAGGACTCAAAAAAGAACTACATTGACAAATTTGCCTGAAGAGCATGCAGAATTACCACAGTGAATGAAAACATATATAGTGATGTGTAATATATACTATGTTCCAGGGAATAAGACAATCAGTGATGTCTGAATGTTCTCTTTGCAAAAAAAAATAATATTCTACATCTGCTCATTCTGTCTACTCATTTCACCTAAATCACTAACTTATCAAGCTATATAGGTACCACAGAATCAGACAAACAGCAGTCTGATTCAGGATGTAATCTATAATTTCTTCATTAGATGTGGAAGATGATTGAGGATCTTATCAATGTGTATAAATCTCCAAAGGGAAGGTATAAAAAGGATGAGGCCAGATTCTTTTCAGTGGGGTCCAGTGATATGGTGAGAGGTAAAGGGCGTGAACTGAAACACAGGAATTCCACTCTGAACATGAGGAAAAACTTCTTTATTGTTGAGGGCTACTGAGCACTGGAACAGAGTGGCCAGAGAAGCTGTGGAGTCTACATCCTCTGTGGTGCTCAACAGTGACCTGGATAGGGACCTGCACAACATGCTGTAGGTGACTCTGCTGGATCAAGGCAGTTGGACTAGATTTTTCCAGAGGTCCCTTCCCACCTCTGCCCTTCTGTGAGTCTGTGATTATGCACATATGGCCATGCCATCATGAGCTGGGAAGACAGCAATGAACTAGAGTATCGAAGCAACAACATAGGAATCTGTTTTTTTGTTAACAATCAGTAAGACTGTCCAAAACTGACTTGAGTCTGTTTACAAAGTCATGCAGTATGAGTTATCACCTGCCCTGATACCTTTAGTAGCAATGAGAATCCTCTAAGGTGACCTTATATTTTCTTACAGCGTCTTTGATTCTTCTCGCAAGAATGGAAACAGGAGAGCTTTCTGACTCTCACAGACAAAGTTTTTTACAGTCTCCTCATAATCTTCAAGTCTAAGGAAAAAAAACTAAAATGGTGACCCTGAAGCAGAACTCAGAAAATTGAAATGATTCCAAAAGGAACTTTAGAAAATCAGTCCACCGTGATGATCACAGTCACAGATAGATAGAGAACTCTAAGTTCCATGTAATCAATATATAGAACAAGGAAGTTTTACACTGCTATGTCTATATTCCTGACAAAAAAAGAGCTATCATTGTGAATTCTTTCCAAAATTTCCTAAGAAACAGTACCAACCCTTAGAACAGACAATTGAGATATTTTACTTTATGACAATGGTACCATATTGAGAATGGTATACTATATAGACAGAATAAGAGAAAAGAGAGACTTGAAGGCACAGGAAGAAAACAGTTTTGTCAGACAAGAGTATATCATTATACGGACCTTATATTTGAAAAATAAAAAAAATTCAGTGGGAAAAGTCAAATAACAAGTAGTGTTCTTAATAAAATTATCTATCTTGACTCTTGGAAATAATCCTTTAAAAATACAGTACACCATGCTGTTTTTCTCATTTGCCCAAATAATATGCACAACACTTTTAAAAATGTGTCTTTTGCTGATTTTTTAGAAATGTTTCTTGTCAATAAACTTGTATGAAACAAAGCCATTTGCCGTGAGATATACACAGCTCCCTCCTACCCAAACTGCCAATGTGCTCAACATATAAATCCTATGCTAAAAATATCTTTAACTAGTTTCTGCACAAATGCTTATCATAAAAGATGTAGATAAAGAACACTGCAAGCAGAGAATTTACAAGAGACCACTAAGTTTGGAACTGCTCTCAGTTTTTATTTATCTGTTCATTTCATTAGAAGAAGAACCCCCTTTTTTTTCCCTTACTCAGTGAAATACAACCCTAACCTGCCATTATTTAAAAGTTACTGGCTGATGTAAAGGATTGATAAAACTTTCATTTTTATATTGTCTGTTTAAATGCAGTTGACTGATAGTGATAACAGCTAAGCAAATACTACAATAAATTTTGTTAATTTGATTTGATGATACTCAGAATCCTCTTCATTCTAAATCTACTAGAAACCAAGGCTTTATAGTTATTTATAGTTCCACAAATTATTAAGAAAAGCCTTTCCCACAATTTCTATGGACCATGTCTGAGCCTGATTTCTTCTTCCAATTAATCTCAACCTCGTACCAATAATGGCTTTTAATCTCTAAATAAAAAACAGTCAGCACTTCAATTCAGTTTTGTTCTTCAATATATATCTATTGAATATAGCTTGTAAATCAGTAAGTCAGAAGACAAAATCATAAAACGTAAGATTCTGTGGTGATACAGGGGGTTGTAGGAAATTTCAAAAACTGGATAAGTTTCATATAGGACATTCTTTGAACCAATCTCCTTATGGAAAATCTGAAAAAAAAAATAGCTAAACAGATTTTGTGAATTATTCAGAGAACAAAATTTTGCCCAGGAATAATAGTTTCTGAAAGTGGATAAATTGCCTTAGCTCAGTGCCCAAAGGAGAGGGATATATTTCCTAAAGCTTAATTTCACATTTAGTTCACTGGCCAGTTAGTCTAAGGGTGGAATGGGTACAGAAACAGAGTAGCAGTTCACTGCATTACCCATACTTGACACTTCCCTGAATCACACAGACTCACAGAATCACAGACTGGTTGAGGTTGGAAGGGCCCTCTAGAGATCATCTAGTCCAACCCCCTGTTCCAGCAGGGACACCCAGAGCACGTGGCACAGGGTGGCATCCAGGTGGGTTTGGAAGATCTCCAGAGAAGGAGACTCCACAAGGAGCCTCTCTGGGCAGCCTGTGCCAGGGCTCTGTCACCCTCACAGGAAAGATGTTCTTCCCCACGCAAAGGAACTCCTTGTGTTTCAATTTATATCCATTGCCCCTTGTCCTGTCACTGGCCACCACCAATAAGAGTTTGGCATCATCCTCCCTACATTCTCCCCTCAGATATTTGTACATAAGATCTACTCTCAGTCTTCTCTTCTCTAGGCTAACAGGCCCAGTTCACTTAGTGTTTCATCATACGACAGATACTCCAGTCCCTTAATCATCTGGGTTGCTCTACACTGGACCCTCTCTAGAAGTGCCCCATCCCTCTTGTACTGGGGAGCCCAGCACTGCACGCAGTACTACAGGTGAAAATAGGTGCTTGAATGAACATTACAGTGGTAGGCCTCCTTATTTTACATTTTCAACTATTAAAAACTAAAATAACCTTTTTGCTTATTGTTAGAATTAGAAACAGAATTTATATATATATAAATTATATATATATACTTCCACATATATATAAAAAAGATATAGTCTATTACTAGAGTAAAAAATGCTTCCACATTGTAAATCTTAAGCAGTTTGAATTTGACAGTGAAACTTAATCAATTTAAGCTTAAATAGAAGAACAGTCACGGGAAGTTATTTAAGGCTTTCTATTCAATATATGGAAATAATCTGTCCAATCAGAAAATCCAGATATGTTTTGGAAAACAAATTGTCTTGTAGATGTCTATTTCTTTTCTGTGTATTTTTATGTATTATTACCTTGCTTCATTTCATTCCCACATAACACACAGAATTGAAATATGGAATTGAAAAAAAAAAATCTCTTTTTGACACATTTAGCTATTTTCTTAATATCAGTGGGGGTGCGTGTGTGTGCATGCACATGTGTATGTATGTGGTGGGATGCTCGTGTATTCTGATACAGCCTTGCCTTATGATCACCATCGAAAAAAACCCCTAGCTCCTAAAATGGAACTTAAAATCAGCTTGTAAAAAAATGAGGCTGTGTACACTGTTGGGGACTGTACTAAATGGTTCAACATATTCCTCTGAGTCTTTTTTAATATGTGGGAAAACTGATTTCACAAGAGCAAAAAAAAAAAAAAAAAAAAAAAAGATTTTTTTTGAGATACCTATTACGGGTCTTTTTATTCTATGGACAAATATACCTCAGCTATATAACATATTTATTTGAAAGAAAATGGCAAACAAAAAATCAGTTTCTTGCTAGAGCCAAGGTCTTGCAAAGGCTTTGGTAAAGCCAATGTTTTTTTTCCCCTTAAAGGATAAGTTTTTATCACAGACACAAGGACAAGTCAATTAATTATAGCTTATTAGAGATTTTTTCTTTTTTATAACTCATTTTGAAGAATAGGAAAAAAAATCAGAAATATTTTGGCAAACTTTAGAAAAGCATTATTTATTGACAGATGTCTAAAAAGTCTTGGTGTGCTCCTGGCATCTTATCTAGTCTATGGATATTAAGGGTACCTGTACCCTTTAATCCCTAAAATGTGTTTCTCTGAAATATTTTAATTTAAACTAAAGCAATTTACAGAATATTATGAACCAGAGGCATCATCACTTAACTCATCTCAAATATTATACATTCTCAGGCACCTGTGAATGCTCTTCCACAATTTAGAACATTAGAGGTCTCTCTTCCTATAACTTTAATTTTACAAAATAGGAAATGTAACCACTAGAGTATACTCATATCGTTAAAATAATGGAAGAAACAGGTGTTTTTCAATAAGAACTCAGTTCCCAATTGCCCTGTTCCATTAAACAGATTTCCTTACTTTTCTCTTGCCTGACAGTGACCCAGTTCAAGAGTTTTTTTATTTGTTCATCTGACAGCAGGAAAAGCTTCAAAGACTGCTCGACTATTGACTCAGTGTTCGGTACTCAAGTATATGGATCACTTAAGTTTTATTTAAATCAGTATTATCTGTACTAGTGTAGCATACATATCATTTACTCTCTATTGTCTATGATAAGGAGTCTTCTGTTTGATGAACTTTTTCAGAGCTTGCAAAGTGTTTCATAAAAGCAAGTGCATCCCTCCACTTACGAAAAGCTTCAGATTTCTAAAATACAAAACATAAATATTTTTGTAATTGCTCAGATATTTTGTTTCCTGTTTTTCCCATCAGTTTCATTTCTTTCAGGAAAGAAAGCTGATAGCATTCCAGTAAGACAGACAGACTGTCCTTGCAGCTTTTCAAGATCAAGAGGAAGAAGGAAATGCTAGCTGTCTCACTATAAATTTTCAAGAAATTTCCAGCTAAATTTTCAGTGTATATATATATTATTTTATATATATATACTATTATACTGTACTATTTTATATATACTATTATATGTAGTAAAGACAATATATATCAATGGGATAAATCTTTAATAGTTTTAATCAAAACAAATCTGGAGTTAAGAAATGAAAATACTATATACAAGAGTATATACAAGACTAAGACTATATACAAGACTATGTATAAACTTGGACAGGGCTCATTGAACCGGGACAAACTTGTAGAGCAATTAAATTCTCAGATAAAATACAGGAAGAGTTTTATCTTTAGTACTATTTTAGCTTTCTTTAAAATAAATGTTTATTTAATTAACTCCTCTCTAAAACTGATATCATACAAAAAACTGCTATGAATATTCCTGAACAAATATAAACTTAACATTAACAAAAAGCACATATTTCAAGTTTCACATCTTACTTGACTTTAAATATATTTGAATTTCTATTAAAGAAAAAAAAATTAATATTGATTCCAGGATTTCCCTTTATTTAATTTGCAAATATAGTCTACAAAATTAAATAAGGAGATAAAGTCATGAACAAAGTCACTATCCAAAGTAAATATCCAATATGGCAGTCATCTTCAAAACTAAAATAGATGGACAGATGTTTGTGTGCTACACCAAAACAAAGGTAAACAGATTGCTGAATAGTAATTTTTTTTTTTATGATAGAACATAGACACAACCATGGCCATTTTTTTTTCAAGTAAAAATATGCTAAATTTTGTCCTTTTCAGTATCCTTTAAATTTTCGGAGCTTCTGGCTTTCTTTTCTCTTTTCTTTTCTCTTTTCTTTTTCCTTTCCTTTCCTTTCCTTTCCTTTCCTTTCCTTTCCTTTCCTTTCCTTTCCTTTCCTTTCCTTTCCTTTCCTTTCCTTTCCTTTCCTTTCCTTTCCTTTCCTTTCCTTTCCTTTCCTTTCCTTTCCTTTCCTTTCCTTTCCTTTCCTTTCCTTTCCTTTCCTTTCCTTTCCTTTCCTTTCCTTTCCTTTCCTTTCCTTTCCTTTCCTTTCCTTTCCTTTCCTTTCCTTTCCTTTCCTTTCCTTTCCTTTCCTTTCCTTTCCTTTCCTTTCCTTTCCTTTCCTTTCCTTTCCTTTCCTTTCCTTTCCTTTCCTTTCCTTTCCTTTCCTTTCCTTTCCTTTCCTTTCCTTTCCTTTCCTTTCCTTTCCTTTCCTTTCCTTTCCTTTCCTTTCCTTTCCTTTCCTTTCCTTTCCTTTCCTTTCCTTTCCTTTCCTTTCCTTTCCTTTCCTTTCCTTTCCTTTCCTTTCCTTTCCTTTCCTTTCCTTTCCTTTCCTTTCCTTTCCTTTCCTTTCCTTTCCTTTCCTTTCCTTTCCTTTCCTTTCCTTTCCTTTCCTTTCCTTTCCTTTCCTTCTCTTTTTCCCATAAAGCTATACAAATCTATTTGTGGAACAGATCTATTTGTGGAATAGAAAATATAAAATTTAGGTTAATATCCTTAATGCTATTTTGGTGAGATAAAAGATCATCCAGATAAATGCAAATATCATCCATGTGTATACAAAAGGACAGGCTAGTAACTAAGATCAGGCTGCCAATGTAATTCTCCTGGCTGCCTAACAGCTATCCTGTGCCTTTCAAATCTAGTGAGTTCATTGATACTGAAAACCTTTGAAAGACTGTGAATATGACTGAAAATCTTTTGCCCTGGAGAGATTCTTTGCTTTGGTAATAAGAGGTCATTACTTAGGGGTTAACTCTGGTCTGGGACAAAGTCTGCTCAAAAGTGCTTTGACTGTTCTACAGCTTTCGTCTTATCATATTAGATAGTACTGTATTTGCAGAGAATTAACAAGTCATTTCTTCTGTTTTGATCAGCCAACAGCAAGTCATAATGTAGGATGATTTTTGTTTGAACCCTCAATTGATTTCTAATCTTAAAGTAAAAGCACATTCTAACTGACAGTAGCCTGACATCACATTATAGGGCTAGATTGTACTACAGGGGCAGATCAGAAGTCAGCAAGACAGGGAGAGGAAGCATTTGCTCACCACATTGCATGTCACTCCTTTTGAGAGCTGAAATATTAAACAAGGATGATAAGAAACAGAGGCATGCAGTCATCATTTAATAAGAACCAAAAGGATGTCATGCGAGAAGAATGGGAATTCAACTTCAGCACTTTCCCTCAAGAATTCTGCATGGAGAACGTTATCTTTTTAGGTAATATACTAACCAAACAGCATAGAAGAAAAAAACCCCAAACAGAAAAACGCTGTTGCCAAAAGGACAATGCAGTTCCGAAGCAACAGTGAGACACTTGTAGTAATTCATCTTCTCTTTTCCCTGAATTTCTGCCATGGGGATCTCAAACACAGGGTCTCTTAGGAGGAAGAGATGCCAATTGAGCTCCTCTTGAGCAGCCCCTAGCTATTAATTCATGAAGTGTCAATGAAAGGCCAACTGTTTGCCGCGTCCCTCTGGCTGGCTGGCTCCACCAGTGGGCGGTGACTATGGAATGATGTAACCCAAAGTGGCCGTCAGCAGTAGGTCATGGTTCATCTGCTTCCACTAAGGAATTGCAGCTGTGCAGTGTGCAGCCTTGACTCCGGAGAAGATTAGCCACGTGCATGAAAGCATCTTGTAGCTCTTATTTCTATCTTCCCCGAAGTAAGACACAGGAAAGGAGGAGATTATGAGGAACCATAATGGGTCACTGGTATGGCTGACATCCAGCCTCAATGAAACAAGGGCCATTAAACAAAGTAATCCCAATGTATTAAGAACTGCAGGTGAAAACTTAAGGAATATAAGTACTAAGTAAGTCAAACAAAAGTTTGAAAATTGAAAGGCCCGTTCAAATTCTCCAACTACAAATGCATTCGGTGAGCAGCAATACATCAAATTACACCATAAAATCAAGGTTGCAAAAAGGGGAAATTTTGAGACTTCAGCAGTACAAGTAAATAAGAAATAACAAATGAATGGAAAAGATGATGGAAAACTAAGGCTAGGAAACATGCAACCGAACACTCCAGTCTGCCACTCCATGTTTCATAAGATCACAGGATAACTCAGGCTCTTTTATGGTGTAATAGCACTATAGTTTCAATGTACAAACAAGAACTTCTGTTCTTGTTTTCTGTTTTACTCTCAGTCACACAAAAAGGCTGAAGTGAGTCTCCATATGAAGTACTCAATGATGAGAAATTCTCCACAGCCATTTAATTGAGAAAAATACAACACAGGAATCAGTAAAAATATCTTGCGGGGACAGCCTGATTTTTTCAATATTCATAAAATACTGAAGTACTTTCTTTTGATTTTATCAGTTCACCTTTATGTGTAAAGCAAAAACAAATAAAAATAACATTGAAATAAAAAATATTTGAACTTAATTTAAAGAACATCAGCAACATATTGCGTTTAGAACATTTTAATATTTAGATAGAACTATTTTTGAGAAAAGACACTTGGTGTTAATGTCTTACAATTCTGTTTCACATTGAAAAATATATTTTAAATACATCAGACTTCTACTTATAAAGATAATTGACTTTTTTGAAGCTGCAGTTTGCACTGGTGGAAACATCATTGCCAACTACACTTACGAAAATATTTCATAGCAAAGATAAGCTTCTAGACTTTTATAAGGCAGAGATTGTAGAGGAGCAATGCAACATAACTGTAAATAACATCCCGATCCCTCAAATACAGCAAGAGGAAGAACTGTATATAAGCAGAGGAGTCTGCAAAAGAGAATACTGAGATACTGCTTGTTTTCTGCTTTGAACTTTGCTACTAGGAGAAAAAGCAGCCACTAGGTTACTAGAAGAAAGGAAGGTTCTAGATGCAGAACAATGTCTTTAAGTAGTTATCTTTTGGAAGCTAACTATATCTGAATTCTTCCCTCAAAGATGACTGCTGAGAAGAAATTAATCTGAAGATATGCTAGAGAAAGCTGCACAGCAACTGAGATTTCAGCAAGTTGCACAACACAAGGATCAAGGCTCAAAAGAGCTGTAGAACATAACTTGTACATATAACTGAGCATCAGGACTGTCTCTATGCAGCTAGCACACTTAAGTCATTATTTTCCTGTGTGGTCAGGTAACTCCCTAGGTAATCATAGAGATTTCATAGAATCCTTAAGGTTGGAAGAGACCTCGAGAGAACATCTAATCATCTGAATAAATGAGAAAATGCACAGATTCAAAACAGTGAAATGACTGGAAACAAGATGTTCCCTCGAATTCCTAGCAATTTTAAAAAGAGTGACTATTTGGTACAAGAGTGCTTCAGATGAGAATTTTAGTCTATCCTGAAGATTCCTCATGGCAGCTGCTGCTATGCATTGACCACAAACCACAGAGAATCAATGCCTTGATTAACATCTTTGGTGCAGAGCTCCTGTCCTTCCTTCCAGATATTACCGTAGATGACTCCTCTGCACAACTGAACAGAACATAAATGAGACATTTGTAAATAGTCAACTGAAACCTTTCCTGTAGATGCATTGAAACCATTCCTGCAGATTGCAGAATGCAGAAACCATTCCTGCAGATTGCAGTCATGCAGGACAGGCCTTGTACAAACTTAAGACAGATAGGAGATGTTTTGTACGCTGTTTAAGACAATAAATAGCAATGGACACTGCATGTGCTGGAATTGTCATGTAAGACGATGAGCCAGATGGATATAAAAACAGAACAGAACAGCAGTTCATGAAACTAACTGAAGATACCAGGGCAAAGACACTTGCAATGCAAACTTCTGTCCCCATCTGGACAGTAACTGATCATGCTGTCTGGGAGACCTGACTACCCATACAAGAAGTACTTCGTGCAAAAATCACAACTTCCTTGGAGCATGTAGTCATCAGAGGTAGTATAAGAAACCTTTTGGAAGAAAAAAATATATAAAATGTATTTCACAAATACATGTGAAAAGGAAAGAAAGAAAGAAAGAAAGAAAGAAAGAAAGAAAGAAAGAAAGAAAGAAAGAAAGAAAGAAAGAAAGAAAGAAAGAAAGAAAGAAAGAAAGAAAGAAAGAAAGAAAGAAAGAAAGAAAGAAAGAAAGAAAGAAA
>VWPW01011264.1:160763-249029 GCA_013389825.1 Crypturellus undulatus | reverse complement strand
AAGGAAGGAAGGAAGGAAGGAAGGAAGGAAGGAAGGAAGGAAGGAAGGAAGGAAGGAAGGAAGGAAGGAAGAAAAAGGAGATGATTTCTGAAAACTCAAAACCAGTGAAAAGTGTTATAGAAATGCACATTCAGTAGGCTTGTAGTGGAATACTTCTGATTATCACAGAATCACAGAATGGTTGAGGTTGGAAGGGACCTCTAGAGATCATCTGGTCCAAATCACCTGCTCCAGCAGGGACACCCAGAGCACGTGGCACAGGGTGGCATCCAGGCGGGTTTGGAAGATCTCCAGAGAAGGAGACTCCACAAGGAGCCTCTCTGGGCAGCCTGTTCCAGGGCTCTGTCTCCCTCACAGTAAAGAAGTTCTTCCTCACATGGAGGTGGAACTTCCTATGTTTCAACTTGTACCTCCCTCAACCTTCTGGCAGCGCTCCTCCTCTTGCAGCCAGGATCCCATTGGCCTTCTTGACCACGAGGGCACATTGCCGCCTCCTGGTCAATTTGTGGTCAAGCAGGACTCCCAGATTCCTCTCCGCGGAGCTGCTTTCCAGCAGGTCAACCCCTGATCTGTCCTGGTGCCTGGGGTTATTCCTCCCCAGGGCAGGACCCTGCACTTGTCCTTGTTGAACCTCATGAGGGTCCCCTCTGCCCAGCATTCCAACCTGCCAGCCTGCCCAGGTCTCTCTGAATGGCAGCACAGCCCTCAGGAGTGTCAGCCACTCCTCCCAGTTTGGTGTCATCTGCAAACTTGCTGAGGGTGTTCTTGATAAACAAGTTTAACAGCATCAAGCCCAGTACCTCTGAGGGATACCACTGGCCACAGGCCTCCAACTAGACTTAGCCCCATTTATCATGACCCTCCGAGTTCTGCCATCCAGTCACTCCCCAATCCACCTCACCGTCCGCTCGTCCAATCCACAGTTCCTGAGCTTCCCCAGGAAACTGCTATGGGAGACTGTGTCAAAAGCCTTGCTGAAATCAAGGCAGACAACATCCATGGCTCTCCCATCATTCATTCAGCCAGTCACCCCATCGTAGAAAGCTATCAGGTTCATCAAACATAATTTTACCTTGGTGAATCCATGCTAGCTACTCCTGACCACCTTCTTTTCTTGACATGCCTAGAGATGGTCTCTAGGATGAGCCGCTCCGTCACCTTTCCAGGGATGGAGGAGAGGCTGACCAGCTTGTAGTTTCCCAGGTCCTCCCTCTTGCCCTTTTTGAAGATTGGAGTGACACTGTTTTTTTCCAGTCCTCAGGCACCTCTCCCGCTCTCCATGACCTCTCAAGATGATGGAGAGGGGCTGAGCAATAACCCCATGAGTTCCTTCAGCACTCTTGGGTGCATCCCAACTGGGCCCATAGATTTATGGGTGTCCAATTTATCTAAATAATCCCTAACCCAGTCCTCCCCAACCAGTGGAAAGTCCTCTCCCGGTTCTCTCTCTTGTGTCTGGGCTCTGTGGTTCATAGGGACTGGCCTTAGCAGTAAAGACTGAGGCAAAGAAGGCATTTAGTAACTCTGCCTTCTCTGCATCCTCCATCACCAAGGCACCTTCCTCATTCAGCAGCGGACCAACATTTTCCCTAGTCTTGTTCCTACTGCTGATGTATTATTGCTATGCTACTGATTATTAGAAAAAATATATAATGAAAATTAAGAACTAATACTTTAAATTGCCTTTAGCCGTCAGAAGGCATAAATGGAAAAAGGATTTTGAACATACGTACACTAAGTACCTAATATACCAGCTTTTTCATGACTGGTGGGAGGCTCAATAGTCTTTAACTTTGGAAGAACATAGGTCTGTTTAATATCAATCCATAACTCTATAGCACTGTACACAGAAATCCAAGTAAATTTAGAAATTGATTTTGAAAATACACAGAAAAATAATTGACTGAAAAAATAAAATAAAATAAAATAAAATAAAATAAAATAAAATAAAATAGAGGTAAAGAGAAAAGGAGAAAAGAGAAACTAAAAATACAGAGTGAAAAAAAAAAGACATATTTTGCTTGGAAAATGAATGAAGCCAATAAGAAACAGGAGAGATTTCTGTTCAATTCTGAAAGGAGCCTGTCAACAAAATGAACAAAATAATAGATTGACATATGCAGAAACAAAACAAACCCTTTTCTGAACGCATATTTTGTAGGGAAAGAATTATTCAAGAACAGTGGAAAAGAAGTTGTTGGGTAGGGACTCATGCATTTAAAAATATGTAGCTGAAAACCATTTTGAAAAAGAATTATTAAAAAAAGTTTCAAATGGAATTGTAGAATAAATCTGCCAATACTACTACACACTCATTTGGATACAGACAAAAATCTCAATATTATTACTGGAGAGAAAACTATTGGCAAGTCTTGTATCACTAGGAAAAGCTAATATCCTGAATCTATATTTGAAAAGAAAATACGTCGAACAATGTTAGGCCCATTTCTAAATGCAATACTTAGGAGAACTTTTAATGAAACTTTTAACCAACTAACAAAAAAAGAAGCTATTCTAGATGTAGTTTTGGTAAGGAATGAAGTCATCCTGAATAAACTTGGATGAAGGTACTCTACTGTATGTCTAAATGGAAAGATAATATATAAGTTGGTAGCATAGCCTTTTCTTGCAAAAATGTCAGTCTGCAAAAAAACAAGGGAACAGTAAGTAAACCAAAGCAGAGTTCAAAATCTCAAATGCTGCAGAAGCTTAAATTTCCTTGAGGAAAATCTACCTAAAAGCACTTAAATGCATGTAAATCCCAAACAAGCTTGAAAAACTTCCACAGCTAACATAATGAGGCGTTGTATCTAAAGGGATATCAACAATAATATGTGAACATACAAAACCGAAAAAGACACTGAATTTCAAAGAAAAGTAGGGATTAGAACTGTGCAGATTAAATGGGAGCTACTAAAATCAAGT
This sequence comes from Crypturellus undulatus, assembly GCA_013389825.1. Lineage (NCBI taxonomy): Eukaryota > Metazoa > Chordata > Aves > Tinamiformes > Tinamidae > Crypturellus > Crypturellus undulatus. The sequence continues at coordinate 246,104 of VWPW01011264.1, read as the reverse complement.
TGAGTTAAGCCCTGTGGTAGAAATTAAAAAAAAACAAAACAAAAAATGGCCCCCTATAAATATCGATTTAGCTCAAACACTATGACAGGTAAAATAAAAAGATGCTACAGGGTGAAAGAGGAATCAAGCTCGAGGATAAGGAGTGTCAAACTAGAAAAAGGAATGAAGATAAGACTTCATCTAAATTTTAAGCAAGATTACTTGTCTTGAAGAAGTGGACAGAAGCATATGATGACTAATATGAAGTGAGAGTATGTAAATGTAACTGTTATAATCAATAGGGAAATAAAATTCAAATTCCAGCATTCCAGTTGTGGGGTTAGGGAAGAAAGCGAGGAAAGAGTAAATAAGCTCCATGTGAAGATAATGAATGAACTAGTATATAGCACATCACATGTCTGGTATCCAACAATTCTACTGGTTCAGTTAATTAGAGAACTGCAAAGGGGACAGGAATCTGGGCAAAGTTTCTAAAGGCCATGAAGGCAATATTTTATGATATTTTACACACAGACTTGGCACAAAAAGCAAAAGACACTGTGGTGCTGACACACTGTCAGTACAGAAGAGTGTTACTTGACTTGAGAATCAATGGAATAGAAATGGAATGACATTGGTACTATGAAGTGAAAATCCTACCCCACAAAGTTCACACTGCAGAATCAAAATTCCAACAACTTCTGATCCGATAGAGAGCAATACAAAACTCTACACTTGAGAGTAACTCTCTAGAAAGATAACCAAATTGACTACTTTTCCTGGAAAACCCCAACAGTCCAGGGCTTTAAATTAGTTTATGGTTTTAAAACCATAAACTACAAAAATGTTATAAAAAAACATTTTGTTTTCACTTCTAGATTCATTTATCTTCTCAGATATTTTTATGTTTTTATTTTGGGGCAACTAGCTTCTTCCGTTCTGATACACACACACCTCATACTGTAGTTTTCTACATATTATGCCCAACATCCAACTTCTGATTAACCCTGAACCTGCTATAGCGAGCAACACATATATAAAACAGCCTTATGGAAACAATGAAGATCCAGGATCTTGCTTTGCTGATTTGACAGCCTATTTACATCATATATGAATACATCTTAACTCATGCTCTTGCTTCTTGCTCTCCCCATTCTACTCATTTTTCTCTTCCATGTCTTTTTTCACATTCTTCTGTCACTTCATCTATATGTACCAATAGGAAAAGATGGATACCCTACCCTCCAGCAGTTTTTCCCACTTTTCAGGCTCTAAAAATTCATTAAAAAAAAAAAAAAAAAAGAAATGCAAAACTCCCATCCATCAGCAGCTGGAAGCCTGCTGATATACTGCAACAAGCTAGGATACTCTGAGCGCAAGTCCTTGGGAGACAATCAAGTATCATCACTCAGCATGTAAAGTCACAGCACAGGGAAAATTGATGGCATCTATTTGGTGACCGAAAAGCATGCTAACAGAAAAAACATGACCACGTATCACTCTCCTCCCCAAGGAACTGCTGCAGTCTCTTCCCTCTTGGCTTTTGACATGATGATATTTCCTTAAAGAAATCAAGACATTGATTTCTTCAGAGCTGGCAGTCAGTTGCCTTGGTAAGATGATTGACAAGGATTCTGCTTTTATGGTCATGACCAACCTTTACACAAAATAGTAGGAGGTAGCATTTAGTTCAGTGATGGGTAATAGCTCACAAAATGGGATGCAGAAATAACTAAGAATCCCCAAAATATTGGGGGGAATTTGGCCAATCCCCAAAATATTGAAAGAGTCACAATAAGGCTATAATTCCTGTAGCTCAGTTACACCAAAATTCATTTGCCAAAAAATTCAAATAAAATTCCTCAAAAATGGACCCATAGGAACATCCTATGTTCTTTTTTATTATAATGTTACTAAAGAGAGATCATATATGCTCATAGGCAGAACCTAACAATTCCTTGATGTGACAATAACTATTCCATTTAAGAAGTAAGAGGATAACACCATAAGAAAGAAATCACCTTTTACCCTACCAAATTGTGGTAATTTGTCCTACCTACATGTGATATATGATTATATACTGTCATTTTTAGGAGACAAAAGTAGTTTATATTATAAAGGGAAATTGTGTAAGTATACAAATCGATCTTCTCTAATTTTTGCATGACCTTTGTAAAATCTCTTTCTTTAGACTGTTCTTTGATTGTCAGTTCATCAGTTACTACTGTAATCCGCCTCATCTGCAAAGTCAAAGAACATACCACTTGTGAAAATGGTCTAAATTTAACATAATGTAAGATTAAATTAAAACACTTTTAAAGCTGTGATTCCAGAATATGCTATAATCAGGCATGCACAGGCTTTATATGGGATTTTAATGTTTTCAGGATTTATTGGAAAATTGAAATGACAACATTTGCTTTTGTCTTATATCAGGAACAAAGTAAAAATATCAAAATACTGTGGTGGGGGGAGGATATTCTGATATATTTTGACATTGCCAATTAAAAAGATAACTGACATGAAGTATTTTACAATGACTCCTATGTCTTAAAATGATCTGATGCTTCCACTCTTCCATCATAACTGGGTCAGTTCAGTAAGAAGTAGTGTCAAACTGACTTGAAAATAAGTGTCCCAATAAATTAGAATAACTGCATGAGTCGGCTGAAATATCATCATATAAGACTTACACTTTCCTAAAAACAAAACAAAACAAAACAAAACAACAAAAAACCCACCAAATATAGAGATGAAATATTTCTGTTTGTTTTGTAAAAATGGAATCTCACACGTCATTTCAGCCTCAATTAACTCACTTTTGTCCGGTTTGTCACAGGGCTTTTGAGTTCCGTGGAGTTATAATATAAAACAGTTCACAGTTCTACATAAAAAAAATAGTATTTGGTAGATTTCCAGAGTTTTTCCAAAACAGTGGGTATGTGCCAGACCATGCCTCCTCCCTTCCTGCAGATTCTGCAGCCCATTTCTGCTCCTAGCTCCCATGATTTGCTGGATGCCGTTTGCAAACAGCTATCTAGGTCTTCTCAAAACGAGACCGGGAGGCAGCAAACACCTTCTGGCCTCGAGGAGACACCTGAGCAAGCTGCTTGCTACGTGTCCAGCACAGTCACTTGGGCTACCAAAACTGCTGTGTGCTTCTCATTTCTGTAGGAGTATTTAATGGGGCTGCAGAAACAGCACGTTTCCTCCTGGCTGTTTCCTGCTAATAGCCTGAAGGCTGCCAAAGTAACTCGAACCTCTCCCCTCTCCACACCCAATCCCTAGGTCACTAACCTTCCCAGCACTGACAGCAAGGACTGTCTGAGAAAGAATGACAAAATCTAAACCATCTTTCCAAGCACAAGGAACAGCTGGCTGGAGGCTTGTTCTGTGGCAAGAAAACAGCCCTTCTAAGCCTACTGTTATTTTTAAGAGCTTTTTGATTATGGGGCATATTGGAGTTTTACACTTTGCAATAAGAAACAAAACAAAACAAAACAAACAAGAAGACAACAACAAATCTCCATCTGTTCGAATTGCCCTCAGTTCCCCTATTCCTTTCTCCCACACACACCCACACAGGTTTTATATCTTTATTACATCAGGGAATGCTGTCCCAGTGATGTAGTACAGTATGGTACAGTACATCTGGTGGCTTAGGTAATAAATTACAGAACTATTTTTTTCCTCAGCTTTTAAATAAAATCATTTTGTCATCTGCTTCTTCCTGCTAACAATGCCACGGATCGAAATGGCTGCTTGGCTTTGTAAGCTTTCCCATTAGCTCACGAAGCCTGGCATGGGAATTTCACAGCCCTGCCATAAGCTTCTGACAGTGTGAACAATGAGACCCTGGTTAAGTTAGAATATTTCATTTTTCACTCCTCAGAAGCCTCTACTTCCCACATTCTGCAAAGATGACGGACAGCTTGGGACAGCAGCCCTGCCCGCACGTCTGGCAACAGAGGTATTAGCAAACAATAAAAACCAACCTCTTTGTTTGGGAACTCCCAGCATCTTTTCAAAACACAGCTGTAGCAAACTCCAAAGCACTCAGGGCCTTTAGCCTCATGTTTCCCCTTTCAATCCCACTCCCTCCCCCCACTCAAGCCAGGCATATGAATTACAGGCAAAACATTCTCTTATACAGATTCACTTACACTCAACATTCGCTTATACTCAAGTTTTTCAAATTGCACAAATATGACAAACATTTGCATAGACACTATTTGTTTGAAGTTTAGAGAGACTTTATTTGAATGCCTTGGACACTTCTAATAGTGATGCAAAACCCTTTTTTTTCATTTACATTCAGTCAAACCTTTTTTTTTTTTTTTTTTTCCAGACTGACTTTTTTCTTTAGTTGTTTAAAATTCTCTGTTGCAAAGCAAATGAGGAAAGCGCTCTACAACTTCAGCTGAGCTCACGCAGTATCATCTGGCAGTTGTGTAACCAGGACATCTGCCACTGGCTATACGTATGGATGTGCTTTGACTCTAGTGCATCTTCAGATCATCCCGCAGAGGAGACAATATCCCAGATTTCACAGCAGAATCACTTTTAAAAAAACATACCAAGCTGTCATTCTCTATTTCCTATGGATACATGCTGTTCTTTTGTAATTTCTTTCCTGTAACCTTCTTTGCCTTCCACCTTTCTCTTTTAAGGCAGATCAAGATACCCAATTCTATGTCTCCAGTCAGGGCTGAGAATTCCTATCACCACAAAATCACCCAGGAATCAGAAACAGTGCAAGATGAAGCCATCCCCCCTTCTAAAACCAGTATTTACAATGCAGGGGAGTGATAATTACAAAACACAGAATAAATGTTTATTCTAACGCTATTTAATGCCAAGCATGAGAAAAAATGCCACTACCAGAGTTCCTGTCTTCATGTAGCTCCTTGATGATGAAATTACTTCAGAGATTGATGATACTCTTTCATGTACCTCAGCTGAGTAATCAGCTCCAGACCTGCGTGTTTCCTGTGCTGAAAACCACCACAAAAGGGCACTCTGTGTTATCCACAACCCTGAAAAATTTCTGGAGGAAACATGCCATTTATTATTAATATTAATTAATTAATTCAAATTCTCTGAGTCAAGACAGTTTCAACTGTGACACTTAGGAAGCCCCAAATGTTCTCCTTTATAGTAGTACTTACATAGGAATGTGGGACCAGTTCAATCCCGCTAGGACAGACCAACACTAATCTAGAAGAGTGACCCCCAGCAGATACTTAGGGAACAGTAGAAATGGATAGGCATTCTCCTGCAAGGAGAGCCCTGCCACAGCTGTAATTTTTGTTTGGATCTCCCTTTTTAAATTAAAGGTCTAGTTAATTAATAGACAGTACAAGAATATGCTGTTTCACTATACAATTTATTATTTCACAAATTCACTGACTGTATCAGATATTAAATCTCTAATAATGGCTTAGCAATTTATGAATGACTTCAACTTTAAAAAAATGCAGATAGCATTTAATGATAATGCTTGTAATTATGTTGCTTGTAATAATCTCATCTTAACATTTGAAGCCATTCATTACCAGAGAAGACAGTGCTTAAAAAAAGAAAAAAATCTTTAAAAAAGGTCACTGTCAATACGTGGCAGTACAAGCACTACCACAAACATAAGAACAGAATGAGTTCAGGATTTTGGAAGACATTTTGTTTTCTGAAAACAGTAGCTAAGCAGCAGACAAAGTCTATTTATTCCTTCCCACTTTGCAGGACTATGGAGAAAGCTAGTGCTAAATCTATGCCTTATAATTATCACCATACACAAAGATGCAGGCTCAATTCCCAAACTATAATAGTGCCAACTTTTGCAGCTCTCCCTATTAGCATAGCATGTTCTATAGTTACAAGGCTGCCTGTGATAACTTATTCTACAACTCTTTCTTTTATTCAAATAATAAACTCACAAGAATGAGAGAAAGATATTTCATTATTTAACTGAAAATTACTCCAACTCATTTGAACCTGTTACTATTACACTTTGGAATACACTGTTTTCAGAAGTCCCATCTATTCTTAAGTGTTGAGTATAGTTGGATCAAATCATCATGTCCCCATTATGTGATTGAAACAGCCCTTGACCATGCCGTTTCTATGTTTGTCTCTGTTTTGGGCTCCCCGCGGCTCGAGAGTATCCCCCCTCACCCCCATTAAAGGCAATCACAGATTGAGATTTGGCTGCTTTGCCTTTCTATACATACCATGTGGATCATGAGTAATGAGGAGTATATCATTTAGGGGTGTTCCTAACATTGGGATCCCGTCCAACTGCCATGTGCTGTGTTAACGGAATGTTAAAGCAAGGTAGGTTAAAGTTAGACAAGTGTCCTTGGAAAGTTACTAGCACAAGAGACTGTTTATTCCTAAAACATTCTTAAGCAAAAATAGAAATATATTTAACATGGTGTCCTAGATTTCCAACACACATCTCCAGAGAGAGTGTCTTAATCGTTTTGCATTGCCACTGTTCTCAGTAATAGCTTCTAGCTGGTCTGATAACCTCTCTTACTCTTTCCTTCAGCCTCAACAAGAATATTAAATGGCAGCTTTATGACACCAAAATTAAGTTCCAAGGTTTTCCAAGTTTATAAGATTTCTCAAACTACCAGAAACGATAAGTATTCCATTTGAAATCAGCTTAATCCAAACACGGCTAGTATTAATAAATATTAAATACACTTCAAACCATTACTCTGTAGCAGGCAGGAAGGTCCCCAAGGAACGGCATGTCAGCATATCAGTGAAGCATTTATAAAATCACTTCACTGCTTTAAACAGGTCTAACAAAAGGAGATAAGAAAAACAAACAAACAAACAAAAATCAAAACAAAACAAAAATTAAAAAGGCCAAAACTAATAGTTAGCTCTTGCTTTCCTCAATTTCCTTTTACAACGGTTGTGGTTCACAAGTTCATAAACTGTGTGAATTAAGACAAGATAAACACACTAAGCATAATATGTGCTTTATAAGGCAATATTTATTTTCATGTTTGATACTTGATCCTATAGAAAAGGATGTTATGGCATTGAGAGCTCACAAGTATTGGTATTTTCTGTTTTTCACTTACCCACATTTCAAAATTAATCAGAAATATCATAGGAGAGTTGACACTATCTTCTAATGGTGGAGGATTGATGGCAAACTTGAGCAGCATGCCCTCAGTGCCCTCCTTCAGGGCACTGATACACATGTCAAAAAGCATGGTTTCAGGGACACACTCTGTGGGACTTAACTTGTTACCACCTCTCGTTAGAGTACGGCCCTCTGGGCTCAAACATCCAACCCTTTTTTTTTTTACTCATTTGGTTATCCACTCTGTTGTCCTAAATTGGATAGAAGAATATTATGTGATATAACATCAGAAGCTTTGCTAACATAAATGACACCCACTGCTCTTCCCTCTCAGTCCCAAATCCACTCATTTTATCTTTTACACAAAGCTATCAAGTCAGGCATGACTTACTTCTCCTTGGTCAAGCAATGTATATTCCCACTCACCATTTTCTTCTTCATATCTCCAGAAATGTGCTTTAAGAGGACTTGCTGAATGATTTTCCTAGGGACTGATGTAATTTTAACCAGCTTGCAGTTTCCCAAATCATCTTTTCGACCTTGTTTTGAAGATGGCTACAACAGTTGTCTTTTCAGCCATCAAGACTCTCCTTTGGCCTCCATCTCTCCTTTAGTGATTATTTGAAAAGAGAATGGCCTTGTAAGGAGATTGACCTCTCAGGTCCCATGGATTTGATGGGTCAAGTACAAGTTGACATGAAGGTCAAGTAGATGAGTCACCTATGGACATAGTTTTATAGGCATGGTGGTGATGGGTTTGCGGTTGGACTTGATGACCCGAAGGTGTTTTCCAAACATAATGATTCTGTGATTCTATGTAAGTGACACTGGCATGATTCTTCTCTTTGTATCATATTCTTTAGCACAAAAACCTGCAATGAATGCAAATGCTGATGAATATTGAGGCAAAGAAGGCACTGAGCACCTCAGCTTTACCTCTGTCCATAGAAAGATTGTTCTAGACCTGAGTTATTTAAAAAGAGTAGGTAAGATAGACATGGAAAAGGGAAGAGAAAGTGATTTCTTCTTCACTTGTAAGTAGCTAAGTGTGCCCAAAGGGCACAAAGGGACAAACACCGCAGGGTATCTCTGAGGTGACAAAAAGTAGTACTTCCTTGGGATCAGAGAGACCTGAGAAGAGTTTGCTACCGCTGAGTTTACTGGAAGAAAATGACTGCCTATAAAGACTAAAAGGAAGAAGGAACTGTTTTTATTAAACTTTATTTTTTTTTTATTTCGACTCTGATCCCAGTCTTTCATGCTGAGTTCTCCTTGACTTTTCATTACTTTAGAAGGTGAATTTATTAGTGTCATTCTTTCCTTGTTTTTTTTCTTAGGTTTAAAAAGTTTTTAGGAGAATTCAGGAGAAAATCTATGCACAAAAGAAAATTTACTTCAAAACTCTCGCAAGTCTCATTACTATCATCTAATTATTTCTTCACCAGTTACTTTTTCTTCCTCGCTTTTTTTCTGAAGCAACTGATGGTTGTCTTTTTTCCTTAACTGGGGAAAGGAGTAGGCAAAATCACCTCTAATTTCTAATTTCTCTACTCTGCATTTCAGATAATAAAAAATATTTTATTATCTACCAAAGATAACCTTTAATTAAACAGCTCTACAACAACATAAAAGCTATATAGTCTATTAATGCAACAAAATTCATTTTCCATTTGTAAAATAAAAATATTTTCCAAAACAAGAAGTTATATTTTTAGAACTATGCACGAGGTTGTATTGCATTTGACTCCTAACTTTATTTACTTATGCTTCATGTTTGCTTTTCTATAAGCTCACAAACATAATACTTTAGAGAGTTGTTATAAAGAATAATTCTTCAGCTTGTTCACTTAACTGATACAGATTTGTTGCATGTAGCTATTACAGAAGGAAGAGTTAGTTTAGGCTTCATGCCAGCTTAATCCTTGGCTTTTGTTCTAAAACACCCAGCAGCATGCATTTGAATTAGTATTAGATGTAGGGATGTTGTTTCTGCAATAGACACACCTGTTTGCCATGAAGTGGATTGAACCCAACAAATTGTATTACATATTGCACTAAATAATAATTTCATGGCAATCTCATGTAGCGATAATTGACTTCTTGCAATCATTCAATAATATGCTTTAAAAATATTACTTGAAAATACTTTGAAATCAGTAAAATGGGAAAAATCACATGTTATAAGTTCTATATAAGTTACAAGTTCTATAGTATTGATATTTTGGTGATATGTATTTTGGTGATACAACATCTTCTTGTTTTGACTTCAAGAAACTGCCTGCAGGAAAATGTCTGGATGTTTTCCAGGACTTCAGCACTCAGCCAAGTAAGTCTTAGTATATATTTCATCACCTTGACATCTGAAATAATGCAAAAAGTATATCAGACAAGCTCTTCATGAATAACCAGAACTTTGGGTCAAATTAAAAAATAAAAAATAAAAAATAAAAAACTAATTTTTTTTTTATAATAGAATGAAATATGTTCAGCAGTTTCCAACAATCCAAACCCTATCAACCATGGGATATCTTCCTTTTCACAGGGCAACTGAAATTTAAAAAAAAAAGCAAAACAAAGTGCCTCACAATGCTACTAATTCTATCAATACAAATTGATTTTAGAACTTACTAAGGATCATTTCTCTTCCAAGTAATGTAACGTTAATGTAAAGTAAACACAGGTTAAAAATTGTTGGAATTGCTTTAACTAAAATATATTTTCCTCTGTTTATAGAGAAGTAAATGTAAGAAATATTATCATGTTTAATATAAACAATAGGAAGAATCGGACCATGGGATGGGGGGGAGGGAGAGTGATTAGTTGCTGTGTTACAATTTCCATTTAGTATGATGCTTTGCTGTTTTGAATATCCCACAGTTTAGGAGATCTAAAAGATACAATAAAATCATCTCTAAACAAAGCATCTCTACCCTTGGTTTTATGTGGCCTAAAACAGTAAAGAAAGACCACAAGTACCATCATTCTATAAATTATTTTGCAAAAGTACATATGAATGTTAAAAGAAAAAGATTGATACTGAATGATCAAAATATTAACAGAAGGACTTGAGTTTTTGAAAAGACAGTAAGACATAATGTTTCCCAGTGTCACTGATGAATACTAATTAGAGTTAATAATGAACACTATTTTAAAATAGTCTTAAAAATTCTGCTTTCTAAAATCAAAGATTGAAGAAAAATCATATTAGAAGAAAGTTCTCTGGACTGATCCAGACTGACAGTTCTTCAGAAGAGTGCAAACAATCTTTCTCTTTGAATTTTTGCTTTTGTAGAGAAAACAAATACCAGAATTTTTCAATTTATATTCGGAGAAGTTTGATAGATTTTCTGTGAAAATGTGAAATATTACTTATTAACATTAATCAAGTTCTTATGAAATGAAAGGCCATTTTCTTATCAGATCTGACTGGCTTTAATATAGATTAGATGAAGGAATGGAGGTCAATGAGCCTGTGCACATTTTCCTGAAACATACATATTTTAGGGAAGTTCCTCCCTCAAATATTTAGTGGAAAGATGGCATTAGATGAACAATATTAGATCTGGTAGTTACAGTCCCCAGATATGCAGTTAGCGTACTTTAATTTCCATTCCTATTCTCTGCAACACCTTTGCCATCTATTTCTCCAGTTTTCAAAAAAAAATCTCAGTAAGGTTAAATATATCATAGTGAAAGATAATTTATGTCAAACAGACCAAGGCAAATATCTAGTTTAGATATGGAAAAAAATGTTTTGAAATTTAAGAGCAGTAAAACCCCATGTTCCCCTCCCATTGACACATCAGTCTGGCACACACATGAACAGTTTTACCCTTTTAACATTTATCCGAAGAAAAATGAAAAGTTGAAAGTCCTCCAAGTTTTCATCATGGTTTTTCTTGTATCCTTTTCTTTTTTCTTTACTTTTTTTTTTCCTTTTCTAATACTATATTATGTTTCAACATGTTGAAAGAGCTTATTATAACCTTTTCTTTCATGAAGCATTCTTCATACAAGCCATTCTTTATACAAGTTGGGAATATGCTAGTACCACAAAACACAACAAGAAAAATTCAGGCAGTGAAGGTCTGCATCCGTGTAAAGACAAGGCTCTCTATTGAATTTGACTTTATTTGTTTGAGAAAAAAAGTTTTGAGGATGACCAAATCTTAGAAACAAATCGCCTACACTGCCTTTTCTGTCCTGAAAAATGTAAATACTGTCATTGCTTCTATAAGCATACTACACATTATGTCAAATACTTTCTGTTCTTTCTGCTTTGTTAAATGTAAACCATACAATTCTGCTTTTTATTTAGGAGAAATACTACATGTTATGTGATAAAATGAGCATTTCTAGAGCACAGCACTACATTTTCAGTTAGGAAAGTTTAACTTCTCAAATTTAAAGCTGTATCACAAAATCAGTGTGGAAATCCTTTAATTTCTATGCATGTTTATGCATACGTATTTTAAAACATTTATTTTATTTTTTTTCTCTTTTTACAGCAGTCATGCTGTAAATTCTCTGGCACTACCAAACTGTCATTTTATTATGTCAAGGGATTTTTCAGGTTTTAAGATCAGCAGTAGCCCAGTCCCTTTAGACAGTTTGCGAATTCTCTCTTTATCACCACCGTGACCCACTATATTGCACCAGTTCAGCAAAATTAATTTACTAGGTGCTGTAAATTTTTAAATGTTGTCAAAACTATACTTTATTGGTTCAGAATTTTATGTCTTGAGTTGTCATCTATTAGCCATCTCTTTTTTCAAATTTACATAATGTTGTACAATTATGGATATTAGCCTTCAGTGCAATACTTCCCATATAAAAAAGTAATCATGGCTGCCGTTATCAATAGATTCCTAAATTACAAATGGTTGCATTACACACAGCTTGCATGGAATATGTATGGTTTTCTTCAGAACAGTGTTAAAGGGTTGGACTATCATTTTCACTGCTATAAAGATCTATTCCTTTTGTAGTGAATGATGTAAAGATAAAGTCCATGTTTATAAGATGCTGAGTGATTCCAATGGTAATTAAAAATAAATAATTTATAAGATTCTTTCATTACACACAAGCACGACTCTCTAACAGGAGGTTGAATTTAGTTAAATTTTATATATATTATTGGGCTCATTTCACGAAGAAATTTGAAAAACTATTGTATCATTTGTAAGAGTTAAAAAACAAGAGAAGTAAATAGCCATTTTTTGATGCATTTGGAAATCTGTACAAAAAGCCAAAAGTTGGAATTGATACATATTTATAAGCAAATAAATGCAGGATGCAAAGCAGAAAGGGGAAGAAGGCAAATTAAGTAATTCATTTTATTTATTGGCTTAATTGACAATAAAAGAAAGAAGTTTTCTCACCACAACTTATTTCTTAACTGACAAGAACTCTTCCTTTGCCATTTTGGTAGTGTGTACGGTCAGCTAGAGGAATTATGTTGGAGTTAGATGATTTTGTCAGAACCTGTCATTCATGTAGTTCATGCTATCTCCACAACCAATATCACCTGTGTATTCACTGACTACCCTTTTCACTTTTGTGCTCAGAAACACCAGAGCCAGCCTTATTGGTCAGCTCTAAAAATGGCTCAGCTGCAAAGCTAATGTCAGTTATGATTCAGTCCTAATTTTGCCTGTCAACAGTCATGTTCAACATCCCAGATATTCCATCTTGTTGCCAAGACCATTTTGTAAATGAAATCTCTCTTTTGAAAATCACCATATGAATATGTCAACAGGTCATGAAATATTTTCATTACAAACCTTGAAGAGAAACTAAACTCTAAAGTAACAGTTAAAAAATGTCTATTTCATTAGGCCTGAGTGTGAAATCTTGCTGGAAAACATTTACTTTGGCAACTCGCTATTCTGTTGGTGGCCCAAAAGTATCCTGACTAGACTATCCTGGTGGGAGGCAGCACTAGCCGCAGCAAGGAAGCTGTAGCAGATGAGCTAATCATTTTGAGGATCACCCTCGAGCATGATTGTGCAGTGTACAAGTACCTAGGCAACTGCAAGGTCATACAGAATTGGGAATTTATATACTACTTCAAAGTAAAAAGCAGAAAATTCTATGCATATATTATCATATTTACATAAGGATCAAAACAAGTCTTAGAAAACCCACATAAGAGAGGAATTATTCTCATGCTAACAGTAGGGATAGATGTGAGATAACACATTGCAGAAAGGGTCCATCAGCCTCATCACAACCTTTAAAAAAGTTCTTTTGTCGTTTTAACCTTCAGTGTGGTCATTTTAATACTCAGCTTCCTGTCCAACCTACTCGGCGCCTATCTCACTAAGCCTCCTATGGTACACAGAAATGTATCATTTTAAAGATGCAAAGCATGTTCATAGTCAATTGCCTAAAACACAAAGGTATTGTTTCCCAAATAGGAAACAGGTGGATGGGTGTGTGGGACACAGACCATGTTCATTTGTATGTTTAAGGGGACAAGCCCTAGACCATGACACAGGGGAAAAAAGGCTTCAGAAGTCCCATTAGAGCCTTTGATTGCTGTCCGTGAAGGAAAATTTTCTCTCAGTCACCAGCATCTTAACCTCTCTTACCTTTCTACAACCCAGATTTTCAGAAACCAATGTGATTGCTAAAAACATGAAGGTCTCCAGAGCCCCTGCTGCAAGACCACCGGTCAGTATAGAGAACAGAGTGGAAAAGGATCTGCAGATTTTTTAATCCCTCCTGAGAATTGCAAAAGAAAATACCTTGTTACAGTCATATCTCCCTAAGGATGACTTCAGCACTCAAAGGGTTCTGATCATAAAATATAAGATTTGTGAATCTAGTCCTTGTGAATATCCTGCACAACTGTGTATGAGATAACTTTCTTCTTAGACAGATTTATACAATAAACTCAAATGCCATGATTTATCCAAAGAAGAAATATTTAATAGGAAAGAACACAGCTGAGTGTCAAGATTCTTAAATTCTACAAGAGGTTTCTTGAGCACTCTGTCCCAAAAAGAGAAATACTTACTTCACTTGTAAATTTAACATGTCACTTTGATGTAAAGTACCCAGAATCTGCAGATACTCTGTGAATTTTAATAGCCTACCAAGTATTATATGAAAAAATAAATAAAAATCATAGTACAAAGCTTGCAATTTCACTTATTTGTGAATGTTTTTACTTATAACCCATTTCAAGTAGTTCTTTGAAAACCTTTTAAGTCCTTCTACTCAGCCAAAAATTTAAAAACGTGATTTGAGGTTTTCTTGTGTGTTTTTTGGAGTTTTGGTTTTAAGTCAAACAGATCAAATACATGACCAAACTAAACAATCTGTCAAAGTTTGAAATACAACTCCTTCCTTCTCTGTACCAAATCACCATACCACCAAAAGGATTAAGTGGTTTTACATTATATATTGAGAAGGAAATGATAGCTTTTCTACTTCTTGAAGATGAATTTTGATAGTTCCTTCAACGCCCAAATGTGAAATTACAGAGCTGCTGGCTAACGTATGTAACCTATCATTATAAACAGCCCCCATGCCACTACAGTGGCATATATATAGTGGCAGATTGCCACTGTAACTCCCATTTACAGACGCATCTCCAGAAGAAATACTGGGAACTACAGACCAGTGAGCTCAACTACTTCCATTCCTGGGAAGATGGCAGTCTGTCTTTAAATAATAAGAAAAAAAAAAAAAAAGAGAGAGAGAGAAAGAGATCACTGAAAACACAGATGAGCACAGTCTTACTGAGAAAGTGCCAGCATCACATTTTATAATAAAGCATCCTGCTTCATTAACCTACGGGAATTGCAGAAGTGGGCTAGTAAGCATGCAGATAAATCAGATCAGGATTTTCAAATATCCTTTGACAGGGCTACATGTGAAAGATTATAATAAACTCAGTTACTGAATTAACTGAATTAAACTGAATTAAATTACTGAATTAACTGAATTAAACTTAGTAAAATAAACTCAGTTACTTGGGACTGGAAGAAAGGTCTTTTTAGCAACAGTAGGTTTGTTAAATGGGGAGCAGGGGGTAAAAAAAAGGAAGGGTGTTAAAAAAAGGCAGTGCTCCGGTGCTACAATCATGATCTAAAGCCTCAAATGCAGGAGTCCTCACAGGTTGCTGCTGGGACCAGCATTATTCAGTAACTTCTTAAATGACCTGGAGAGGAGGTCCAGGTCAGGAAATGACCTGTGCAAACCTCCAAATTTGCAGATAATACTAAGCTGCAGAGGGTACAAATGCTTCACCCATAGCAAGGAACCATGGAAGGATCTCATGCATCTTGTAGGCAAGAAGCAGTGCAAAGCCTGATGAGAAGCAACTTGGACCAAACAGTTACAGCTTAGTAATGAGATCTCATGGTCAGTGTTGGCTGGTCTCTGAAATCACCAGCTTACTGTGTGGGGTAGTTAAAAACTAGGAAAATGCTGGGCCTTACTAGGAAGAACACGGAGGAGAAGAGAAAAGGGAGCTTTTTGTTGCTATAACATATGCTAGTGCACCCATGTCTTAAGCGCCGTAAGCAACTCTGATCTTAGCATCTCAGGAAGAGGGAGTGAAGTTAGCAAGCGTGTAAGGGCAGCTGAAATGGTATCTGTGGGTGCAAAAAGACCAGATGGGTCAGATGATGGATTCAGGGACAGAAAGTCTGTAAGTGGCTATGAAAAAGCAGGAAGCAGGGAAATTCAGTGCCAGCCTGAGCCCTCCTTTTCCACATGCCAAAGTACAAGGTAAAGGGACTGCAGAAGCCGTTAGACTCCCTGCGAGTCATCGTCTCCCTTTGCCTCTGTGGGAGAGACACCGCTGGAAGGGGATGAGGGTGAATCTGGCACTATTCTGACCCAGACAAACATTTATACTCCTGTATGGTTTTCCCAGCCAAGAGACTTTTAGAAAGAATTACTAGCCGAATCTACTAACGCTGTGACACACTAGTTCCATAAGCAATGCACAGATTTGTTACAGGGCAATACAGATTGCATAATACAATTAAAAATATAAGAGAATTCCCTAAGACTACCACCTGAAAGAAAAGTCTTTTCTGAAATTTTGTTTGCTATGTTAATCACATATCATTCTAATTGAAGAATGACTAGGCCTCAAATCTAATATCTTATTTCTAAACAACAATTACTCTGTTCAATTCACTTATGTGGTAATTATGTTTCTTGGGCAATTTGGGACAATCTAAAAATCTTTGTATTAGATAGAGAGATATTGGCATTCACAGTATAAGTACTTTGTTCTTAATTAATGCTCGTTGCTTTACATACTGATTAGTTCTTTTATTCTACTCCAACTTCAACAACTCAAAAACTGCTTGTCTGTGTGAGTGCTAAGAAGCTAACAAGAAGCTAAAGAATTGCCATGTTCAGCTTTTGTGTTAGAAGAATTTGAACCACAGGACTAAAACACACTGCCTACATGCTACTTATTAATATTTTAATTTTGGGGTGCTTGAATCACACAGGGGTACTTTTCATGGAGGTACCTCATTTCTGTGTACTATATGAGAGAAGCTGCAGATAATCCGTTTTGCCTATCCTCGCACAGAAACCCTGACCATGAAAAAGACACACACCGTACTCTGATCTCACTCACAACTGAAGCACAGGGCCAAGAGCAGAAGTGCTTTAAGAAGTAGAACACGGCTGCTTAACTTTAATTTTTTTTTTTGCACTACAGATTTAGGATAATCAGGGGAGGTTTTTTTGCGGGGGAGGGTTGCATGAAATGTTCATATTAAATCACACTCTTGCCAACACACATGAAGTCAGGTCTTCATTATTCATAGCTCTACCAGGTTGATGTAATGCATGTCACAAGCATATATTGCAGAGAGTTTTATGGATGAATCAGCAGGGCAATTGCTTGAGACTCCAGAGGCCAGAAGAAAAAGCCCCATTAGACTAAGTTAATTAGCAGTACAGGCCATTTAATGTATGGGTGGGAGCAGGGAGGGGACCATGCTTCAGCCTGCCTGGAGCCCTGGAGTATCTAACGCTGTTCACTCAGCCTGTTCTTCAACCATATCAGACTAACCGTGCTGTTGCTGTAAACAAAGGACATAAATTTTACATAACAACATAGATTTTACAAACACACTACAATGGTACAGTGTAGGTTTGCTGCAAATAATTAGCATTTGCTGTAAACTGAAAGGAAGGATTGCTAACACAGTAATTACAGATAAGCACTCAACAGAGTGAAAATAAGCAGCTAGAAGGATTTGTCAAAATTAGTATCATAGATTGCTGTTCCTTCTGTTTTGCTTCCTTCCTTTCTGTTTTGCTATCTAGTTCCTTCTGTTTTGCTATTTTCCTTTACTAATGAAGGTAATTAAAAAAAACAAGGAAAAGAAAAGAGAAAAGAAAAGAAAAAAAAAAGAAAAGAAAAGAAAAGAAAAGAAAAGAAAAGAAAAGAAAAGAAAAGAAAAGAAAAGAAAAGAAAAGAAAAGAAAAGAAAAGAAAAGAAAAAAAAAGAAAAGAAAAGAAAAGAAAAAAAAAAAAAAAAAAAGAAAAGAAAAAAAAAGAAAAGAAAAGAAAAGAAAAGAAAAGAAAAGAAAAGAAAAGAAAAGAAAAGAAAAGAAAAGAGGAAAAGAAAAGAGAAAAGGAAAAGAAAAGAAAAGAAAAGAAAAGAAAAGAAAAGAAAAGAAAAGAAAAGAAAAGAAAAGAAAAGAAAAGAAAAGAAAAGAAAAGAAAAAAGGTGATGCAAGAGTTATGCTCTATCTCCTTCTGATTTGGAAGGAGGGTCTCTGTACATCAAAAATATATGTATTTTACATGTATTTGTTTTAGAAGTGAGGATTTTTTTCCTCTCAGTCAGACTTAAAGCTAACAGCTTGCAATAAAGACTGCTGTGTGTTCTCTGGAAAGGATTTGAAAAGCTGAATAAATAGAAATGGATCCCAAATCAGCCTATGCCTGAGGATTCCTGTATTCTTTTATCAGAATCTAAGAATTAGGTGAGAAGAGACACACTCAAAACTTTTTACACTTTCCTGATGATCCTAGTTATTACAATTGATCAGGAATGAATGACGTTCAACATTTCACAATACAAAGTACACTGTATTTTAAAGGATTTTCACCATAATCCACCTGCACATAATCTTTGTAAGGCTTGTGAAATATTTAATAAGACATTGGAGCACCATGATATATAAGGTCATATGTAGGCTTGTTAACTGCTTCTAAATATTGAGAATGTTTTATAAAGTGAGAGTAACAGAAGGCAGTGGACACAATGAGAAGGATTTACTTAAGTATCAAACGTTTGGGCCTGAGTTCACAGTCTGTAAAATACAGATACAAAACAAAAATACAAATCTCTCAACAAGCCTGAATATCTTACATAGGTGTTGACTCTTATCTGACTGATGCTTAAGCCCTTAAAGTTTTACTTGTCTTTGCAAGAAGAAAATTTAAAGACAAAATATTCCCACCTTCCTAGTTCTACACATGCTAAATTTCACCTTTGTGTGTTGAATTGTACTACATGAATGTTCAGATAATTTTCAACAAGTGTGGACAAGATAAGGCTGTCCACTCAGTTTATTTACATGCATATGTTCCTGTGAGCATTGGGTGGGGTTGCCCAATTAAGCATTTTGGTAAATAGCCTTAAAAAAAATTAAAAAATAAAATAAAAATAAAGGAAAAAAAGAGAAAGAGAAAGAGAAAGAGAAAGAGAAGAAAGAGAAAATTAAACCCGCAAAGACTTTTCCAATTAGGTTTTTTAGATAGTTGTGCAGATTAGAAACTGATTTAATTTGAATTAAAGTAAGGCTCAGACTGTTTTACATGCCCTATTTGCACTTACATCTCTGCAAATATTATTCTTGCTGATAGGACAGACAGACATTTGTATAGATATGCAGGAGAAGGGAGTATAGTCAACATGAAAAGGCTGTGTTTTAAACCTTCATTCTAATGCTTTAGTGAAATCTTAAATAGGAATATTTTATCAAGGTCATAGGTAAAGATGTAATTCCAGTCTTAAACAGGTAACATCTTGAAAATTCAGTTTGCATATGGAATTTAGGATTAATAACTCACTGGATTACCACAGAACACAGCTAATTTGTACAAATACAAATTCTGTCTCCAGTTCAGGCTGAAGCTGGTGCTCTTGAAAGAAATACTTCAAGTGATTGTTAACCCAATAATAAAATATTGTCCAATTTGTTTTTCCGCTTGATGTCCTTGAAATATTTGTTAAAACTGTATGATACAGGAGTTATCCTTTAGCTAAAAGGCACCATACACTGGATAAATACATGCATGCTATCATTTAGAAATAAAATAAAAACATTTTGATGATATGATCCAAATCACATAAACTATGACTTTGTGTGTTGCATTAAAACTTTTCCATTATTTGAACGCTGTCTACAAGGGTCCAGGGTTGCAGGGTTCTGCAAAATAGCAGAAAAGTACAGCCAGTGTACCAGCATTTATGAATTAATATTCTTTTGCCAGGATGGAAGAAAAAAAAGAAAACTCCTTTGTCCACCGATGTAGTCTTAAAACCTTGTGACTCAAAATATAGTAAGGCTTCAATACTCATAATTAATATCCTGAAATTTCAAGTAGGTCTCACTTCCTCTCAGGCGCAGAGACTGGGGAACTGACACTCATATCCTCCCAGCATGCAACCCACAGGAATCCATCACCAAAGGACAGAGCAAGAGACTCTTTTCTGGTTCCCAAATAGTATTTCACAGACTCTAAATAGCTATCATAAATCAGGTTTCTTGAGTGCTTGAACTGACACTATGTTTTCATCAGAACATTCTGAGAATTAGCGAATTATTATCAGCTGCTCCATGTGTTCTTGTACTAATCATATCTTGGAACAGGACTAAACTCATCCCCATAATTCTGGGAATATTTATATGTTAATCTTTCCAAAACATAAATGTCTACTGGAAAATAATCAATGACAAAAACAGAATCTAAGGCAGCAGGTATACATTAGGGACTTAAAGGGGAACTATTCATTATTAAGCAAAAATATAAGAAAGAGAAGGAAGTAAATAATATTTAAAATAAAAACAAGGGAAGTATATTGTGTGTGTATGACTTCTTTATCATACTCTGGAGTGATATATTTATAGTGTAATGAGATGTTTATTTCCTGGACTGAGAGTTGTGGTTTGCTGATGAATTACTGAACAACTGTGATATCCTTTTTCTATACTTGGGTCCATGAACAAACTGAAAGATGATTTCAGCACCTGAAAAAAGGCACATTTTCTGAGGCTGCTAGCTGTAGAACCCCTGGTAATATACATAGGTTGATCAAATTTCTGTAGGAAAAAGGCTACAAATAAAGGAGAGATCATGGACATTCCTGAAGCTGAAAGTAGCTTTCTCTTACCCCAAGAAAGATTTTTGAAGCACTGCTGCTTTCTCCTTATTGTCCTTCTTTTGCTTTTATAAACATTGATGATTCACTGATGATCAACATATGTCAGTGTTACATGCTTCTCTGTGTGTGTTTGAACAGGCTGGTCTTTATAGCATGTGTGTGCCTCTGCTCTACTTTTTTCAATATCTTTTCCAATGCCTCACCCAGTCCATACTGAAGTGGTCATTGCCTTTAACTGCTTTTTGTTCCCACAGCCTTTCTCAGAACAAACTTGAATTTCCTCATGGAGTCTTAAGGGAAAGGATGTTGGCTCACTGCAGCCTATCCCTTAGATAGGAATCATCCAGCTTTCCTTCCTCAGAGGAGTCTGATGCTTTAGTTTACTTTTTTGAGAAAGCCCACATTCACCACCACTAGCATCACTGTATACCCTACTGAAAGCTTTGCATTTTCTTTTCCAAAACAATTTTGGATATTAAGGTTACAAAGAAATTATGGACAATATGCATCCTTCCCAACTGGCAATAAGGATCAATCATAATAATTTAAGCAATCTCTCCTTTTCAGTTTATTAATATTTCTCCTCCAGGATGAATATTAATCTCATTTTGAAAGTTATTGTTTTGCAGGATAGTCTCTTCTAGCTCCTTGTGAGCCATGTTTTCATGGATTTCAGTGTTACTCCTGGGCACTTAAAAAAGAACAGAAACCCTCAGGGCTGGGCACAAGACAAAGCATACTAAAGGGAGAGTATTTGCCTTACAAAGCTGGCAAGGAAAGGAAAAAGATGATTGTGGAAAATTTAAAGGCACTAATAGTTTGCAGCAGCACTGACTGCACTTGATCTAAATAAATGAAGTTTAATTCATCCAATGAACACAATATACATATATATCTGTCTAGCCATGGCTGAACAAAAGTTGAAGATTTTTTAAAAAAAACTCTAAGATATTAGTTTTACAGTTCTTTCCTACACACCACTTTCTTGTTGCTATAGTTATAAAATTCTTAAATTTGGTGGATCCCTAGACAGGACACAAAAGTCAGAGAGGGTTAGCACCTTGAACAGCTCCAGGACTGTAATCAGTTCCTTTTAAATCCATTGGATTAGGCTTTGGAATACTCCCAAGAGCATATTCCAAGATATACTTTTTTTTTTTCTCATGAAACAGGCCCAGGAACAATTTCAATTTTAGCACGTCCCTTAAAATGTCCCTCTGTACCAAAGGCTGCACAATTAAGTATTTTCCTTTGTAAAATCTCCATTTCATCATCTTCATCCAAGAAAGGCTTCTTATACTGCTTGTAAGAAACACTCTTTTATTAATCTTGGTTTTGCTTTAAAAAATAGGGTCATTCTCAATTCAAAAGTTAGAGATTTTGATTAGAAGCTAGCAGTTTTACTTATGCATGACTGATGGGAAATGGGACAACACTATTGCCATGAAAGCCTGTGGTTCTGCATACTTTAAAACTAGTATTTGTTGCATTAAAGCTCCAGATCATTCAATCCTAGACAGAAAAGACTGCTAGGGAGGTGGCTGATGTCACTGCAAGACCATTTTCAATTCCTTTGGAAAGTCAGGGTGATCAGAAGTGCCTGCAGACTAGACGAAAGTGAGTATCATTCAAATCTTCAAAGAGGGCAAGAAAGAGGACCGAGGGAACTACAGGTCAGTCAACTTCACCATGATCCCAGGAAAACTGATAGAATAGCTCATCCTTTCAAAGGACACGCTTTCAAAGCACATAAAGAAGGTGATCAGGAACAGGCAGTATGGATTTACAAAGGAGAAATGATGCTTAACCAACCTGATAACCTTAACTTAAGAAAGGCTTTTGACACAGTCTCTCATAATATCCTCATAAGCAGGCTAAGGAAGTACAGACAACATGAGCAGACAGTGAGGTGGATCAAAAACTGGATGTATGGCAGAGGTCAGAGGGCCATTATCAGTTACGCAAATGGCAGTTGGAGGCCTGAAGCTAATGGTGTCCCCAGAATCAATACTCGGTCCAGTACTGTTCAGCAACTTCTGAACAATACTTCTAGGTGAAGACAGGCGACTGCACCCTCAGCAAATATGCTGATGATACAAAAATGGAAGGAGCAGCAGATACCCCCCAGGGCTGTGCGGCCATCCAGAAGGACCTTGACAGGCTGGAGAGATGGGCAGAGAGAAACCTCATGACGTTCAACAAAGGAAAATGCAGAGTCCTGCATCTAGGAAGGACTAAGCCCATGCACCAGTACAGTTTGGGCACTGACTAGCTGGGGAGCAGCGCTGCAGAAAAGGACCAGGGTGTCCTTGTGAACAAGAAATCAACAAGTCAGCAGTATGCTCTTGTAGCCAAGAAGACTGAAGGCATCCTGGGTTGCCTACAAACTGCATTAGGCAGAGCACCGCCAACAGGTCCAGAGAGGTGATCTTTTCCCACTATTCAGCCCTGGTCTCTGGAGTACTGTATCAAGCTCTGGGTTCCCCAATATAAGAGAGACATGGAGCTACAGGAGTGACTCCAGCAAAAGAATATTAAGATGAATAAGCATTTAAGAGCATCTCTCTTAAGAGGAAAAGGTGAGAGACGTGGGGCTGTTCAGCCTGTAGAAGAGAAGACTGCGTGGGAATATTGTTGGTGTGTATTATAAATTGATAAGAGGGTGTAAGCAGGACAGTGTCTGTTCTCTTGCCCAATGACATGAAGAGAGCAGTTTGCGCAAACTAAAACACAGAAAGTTTTGTTTGAATCTAAGATAAAAATTTCTTTATCATGAGAGTGACTGAGACTCTTTATCATGAGACTGAGCATCTTTGATGATATTTGAACACTGATGTGGTCTTAGACAATGTGCTGTAGGTGACTGAGCAGAGGGGTTGGGCTAGATGATTTCCAGAGGTCCTTTCCAACCTCAGCCATACTTTGATTCTGTGAAAAGCAATTCACTTTTATTCCTCTGAAAAAATAATGTCTCAAATTCTTTTGGCTTTCATGCAGTTTTGAAAGAGATTTAGCCCAATCTCTATGTAGAAAATGGGACAATGACATCATGAAACTCAAATATATTAAATTGTCTTCTTTTGAGAAACACAAATTATCAGACCTTAACACAAATTATCAGACCTTATTTGAAGGAGTCAGAATTCTATTAAAGTCACATCTCTTCACTAGACATTTTGCTTTTTAATAAATTCAACTGATTATACAAGTATTCCTGGTTCTTTTTTTCATCTGTTAAACAATAAACTAAACACATATTCTAACTTTATCAGCCAAGTATATTTTAAGGAATTTTATAACATTATTTAGGTTCATTCCTAGTCCTAATCAAAATACAATATGATCTGTCATAAGTAAATCAGCGATTTATTATAATTTTAAGTGATGCCAACGTTTAACTTCCTTTTTTATTTTTTTCTTACATTCTATTAGTATAAAAAAATACAGACATGCACAGCATTGAATTTCTCAAGACAAGGAGCAACAACCTTTTTGCAAATGAAAGATCAGGGAATAATTAGCCACCAAAAAAAAAATTGTCCAATATTCACCTCTGACTTAGTGACAACAATAAAAATTAGAGACGACAAGCTGTATGGGAAAGTTGTATGTGAAAGAATTTCAAGGAGATAAGTGACAGAGGCCAGACAGAGTGTCCCGTGGGAAAAGGAGCATCAACGGGGCATGCTGACCCCTCCGTCGCACAGTCACATGCCTGGGCCTGGGCCTGGGCCAGAGTGTCATTACACCTGGACTTTGAATCAAGGTTAGCACTGAGCTCAGTATGGTCACTGCACGTGTGTATGGTATATAAAAACTGCATTTAGCGCCCTTCCTCACCACGGACCAATGATCAGTGGTGCTGGGACTCTCCTGCCTCATTATTGCCTTGAATCAATCACTGGGGACCCCCTGTTCAGATGCACAGGTAATAAATGTTCCATATTGTGCTTATATTAGTTCACCTTGTGTTTGTGTGTGCATCTCTGCCAGGAGACCTGATGGCATCCCCCCATCAACTCTTAAACAAGCAATAGCTAGGCACATATATATTTAAAGTGATGGCAATTGTAGCTGTCTGTGCAAGCTTTTCTTCATCTGACTGCTGAGCGTATAATAAAAAAATATGTTCAACGTATTAGGGTGATTACTTGTTCTAGTAATCATAGTTCAAGGCCTACAAACATTCATCCTTTTCCATGCTAAAAAAGTATCCCAGTTTTTAAAGCAAAGTTCCCTGACTATAAAAGAAAAATAAAATCTAATAATCTATAAATGAAGGCCCGGAAGGGTTATCATCTAATCTGAGGTTCTGAAAGACAGGCTATAGAATGTCATTCATCAACTATCTACCTACCCTGGCTGAAAAGTGGGCCTATCATTAAGAAAAAACATTTCATTCCTATTTTTAAAAGTTTAAAGCCATTGAAAGGCATACTATCAAAGGAGCATTTTCCTTACTAAATTTCCAAATTTAATAGTAAGAAGTTTAAGTGTTTATATGACTTAGGAAGTTAAAAACTGTGTACTGGTGATCAAAGATGGCTAGGGCAGGATGGTGCATGATGCCATGCTGACACCCAAACCCAACCCAAGCAGCCCAGGGATTCAGCCTGTTTACAGTCATCTTAGCTGCTCCAGAAACACTGATCTTGCATGTCAGCATACATTCTAAGAAGTCACATAAGCGAGTTTTAGTTTGTAAATTCTGCCCGCTTTCTTCTTAATACAGTTGATAGGCTAGTGCTGAGATAAACCTCTAGGAACCTCAACATATTTGAATTAAATTCTGAAAGTGCATGAAATCCACTGATGGATCACCATCATGTTTTTACATGATTCAAAAGGCATTCAAAGAGCTTTTCATCATATGAAAGTAGTATATAAGACTAATACTAAAGTCTCACTGTAAAGACACTGGGAACTTCTCTAGCAACTTCAATAGGCTTTAAATCTGTTACTAGGCAACTGATAGCCAAGCAGGAAAAAATGTTATTTTTCTACTTTTAAAATTCCAGCAAGATTATTAGAAAGGTAGAGAAGAAAATCACAAGTCTTTAGCAGCTCTTTCTAGCAGTGAATCCAGTGCTTTATCATTTGCTAACACAGCAGTTTCCCTGGCACTTAGTATTACCTATTTCCCATAATATCCTTTTTTTCTTTCTTTCTCTTACTATATTTATCACAATTTTTAAACATATTTAGACATTATGAGTTGAGTTTCATTTTAACTATTTTCGTGGAAGGGCTCCCCTCCCAAGAATCATAAGTATCTTGTGCAAATAGATAAAATAATAGCTAATTATCAAAATTGTTCTAATCAATTAGCATGGCCATAGTAAACATCTTTCCTAGCACTTCCTTCTCTGTCCCTTAAAGAAGCAGTCTTTTATGGTGTGTTTGGTGTAGGTCTGCTAAATCTGTTCAAAACTGCAGGTCTCTTTTCTTTTCTTTCTTTTTCTTTTTCTTTTTTTTTTTTTTTAATATCTAGTCTAGAGTTTTATCCCAGGGAGCTCACCTCAGATTAACCACTTAACTAGTTCACTTTCACAGCACATTTGGTCATCCTATGACTACATTTCTTCACGATTCCTGTCTAGATATATGCCATAAATGTCCAATAATTACAAATAGTGAAAGCTAAACCCAAGGAAGTAACTGCTCCCAACCCAGTATAGACGGCTACCTACAGGACTAACAGCATTCATTGTTATGCTGTAGCATTCAACTGGAGGTTGAATTCAACCTTTTCACCTAAAGGTGTGGCCTAAAAGTCACCAGAGAACAGACATGATGATGGCAGGTTGCACAGATTCCACAAAATTCGCAAGTTCCACAAAATATTCTATAGTTTTCATGAAACAATATGCTTGTTGGGAACATACATATTTGTAGGAAAGCATGATTATAATTTCATTTTAAGTACTTCATGAATGTTATTGATACATTTCAGGAGTGACATGAAAGGAATTATGAAAAAATGGTAGAATAAAAATAATTGAGGAATTTCCTGTCTTTATCAAATTTGGCTTAGTGACTGACAGACTGTAAAATGTTCCCACCAACCAGGACAGCTAGTGAAGGAGTTGGACCCACGAGCACATTTTAGAATATAATCTAAGGGACATTTTAATCAATATTTTTTAGCACTGATTCTCAGTTTCTTGATAATTTTATTATTTCTCTTCCTCTTCATTAGAAATTCATTATTCATTATTTCATAATAACTGAAATATTAGTAAATAACTATGTTAATGTTTGATATTTAAATAGCAAAAAATTATAAATACTTAAAAAAAAACTTTAAAGTGAATCTTTGAAAACTTTTCTGTTGTTCCTATGCTTATATCTCATGCAGTTCTCCAAGTTTGAAGAGTGGGAAAATAGACTTTTAATTTTTTCTTTGTGCCCATTTGTTTTGAACAATGATATCCAAAGGTGACATAACTGTACTTTCAGCATAAAGTCATTTTACTTTCTAAAGTAAAGTATCTGAACTAAAGTGTCTAATAATTTTTATTTTCTTAGAGTACCCTGAATTTTAGGCATCAGATTGTCGTTATGTCGCTTAGGATATCATTTAGAATATCAATCAAAGATAGTATATAGTTGTGGATTTTTGTTTTTATTCTGAATTCTGGAAAGTTACATCTAATGGGAAAGTATATACCACTTTCATTATAATTTCTTGTTTTGCATGCAGAAATAAACATACATATATATAATCTGTAACAGAGGGAGATAAATAAGAATCAAGATTACAGGCCACAGAACCATAAAGAGCCACAATAATGCTCTTTATTTTCTATCTGTTCCTTTCTATCTTTCCTTTCCTAATGGTTTCCAGCATTTTTGGACTACTACTAAGCTTAACCATTCATAGAATTGCCTACTGCAATTATTATTCCTGGGTGATGCTCTTTCATATACAGTATTACAAATTCTGAACTCAGAGATGAACTCTGAACATCTGTATTTCTTCCCTCTTCCCCCCATAAAAGGGACTTTATACTTACCCATATTTAATTTCATTTGCTATTTTATTGCCCAGTCTTTCAATTTCATGTGATCCTCTTGCAGCCTTTCACAGTCATGCCCAAATTAGATAATTTAGTAGATGACATACTTAGTCTCCTAATTATACAGAACGTTTTCTAAATCATTAGGAATTATGCAGAGCTGAGAAACTCCACTGGTGATCTTGCTATGCTGTGGATACCATTTAATCTGCATCGATTTTTGTTTTTCAGTCAACCATTTGTCTATTCAAGGACCTTCCCTTTCATGAACCCAGTTTTGATAATATTAATTTGTGAGGACTTTTACCACTGGCAAGTTAATTGGTTTCACAACAGATTTTAATGTTCCTAATATATGCAGTATGTGCCTTCATTTTAAAACACCCTAATAAAAATAATAATGAAAACCAAACCTTATGGAACCTTACAATTCGTAAGTTATTAAACAGATTACAAAACAAAACATTTTTTAACTTGGCAAATCACATCCCCTTTCTTTTCCTTTTTCTCCTTCTTTATTACAGATTATATATATGGACTTGGGAAAATTTAAAATGATCTAAGTTTCCTTTGCGTGAGTTCCAGAGTTTTAAGTGAACAATTCTCAAGAGTAAGACCAAACCAAACATCTGCAAACTCTTGCAAAAATAGTCAATACTAGTAAAAGCTCTGAGAAACTTATTTTTAAAAATACATGCAGAGGCTTGCATAGGCTGAGTTTTTTCTTCCAGAAAATTTTAAAGGCAGAACAGCTTCTTTCTTCTTCCAGAGGTATTTAGGAACTCTACCCTAACTGCGTGCTGTGCTTTGGATATCCATCTTTCACTTGCCATCCTTCACTTCCACCTTTTCACAGCAGTCACTTCCCTTGAAACAGTTCTGTGAAGGGACAACTGCTATGCCATACTCTCTCCATGACCGACAGGCTATGCCATGAGTCTCTCCATGTCTGTCTAGGTAACTCCTTTCCGAGTCGTGTGTCTTGTCAGAGGATAAATTAGATAACCGTAACAGTGTGAAAAGTCCCAATCTTGTTGAAAAACTGCATTCAAAGTACCATGCTCTAACATAACATCAAACCTGATCATTAATAAATGATTCTAGTCTATGGTGAATCGAAGGCTGCTCTTTGCTTTTACATAGATACCAAAATCAAAGGCATTATTTTATTTTGTTAGATTTGTGCAAAGCCAAGATCTCTAATTCCCCTAAGGGAATAATTACAGTTTGACTGTAATTATTAAGTTCCAACCTGTATCAGCCAAACTGACCAAACTTTACAGAGCAGACACACATGTATTTTCTTTCTGAATGGCTGGCTAAAATGCTTGAAGATGTGAAGATCATGTTTATCTACACAGAAAATTACAAACTTTCAGATAAAAAATTCAGAGCATTGCACAAATTTTAGTAAATTAAAAGTTCATTTCAACTTCACAAGAGCTTTGCTATGTCAAAGCACTTTGCCAGATTTATGTTTTTTTTTCCCCCTCTTACACAGGAATTTTTGGGCAAAAATTAAACAGAAACATAAGCCTCTCTCACTCCAGTTTTCAAGACAGTAGATCAGACATCTAGTTCAAAGAATTCAGCAATGTCCATGAAAAACATTAATTGTATTTAACAGGTCCTACTTCCCTACATTCACTCCAGATGTTAAGAGAAAAATAGGATTAGAAGGGGAAGTAGGATTGATGGAGACACTACACAAAGAAAAGTTCAAGGAGTCCCCACACTAAACAGCCCCAGTAAGCACATCACAGTGCCTATATTTTGACAATATGAACATAATTATAGGAATTGACTGGCTACATCAAGAGAACAGACGAAATACTGCAGTAAAGACTAGAAAGTTGCACTGAAATATATTTTGAAGAATCATCATCTTATACAGAAAATGATATGAAGAAACGATTGTCCCTTATTTCTTCAGACTCAGCAGCACCATTGATGAGAGTACTTGCAAAGAAACCTGACATGACTAAGAGTGAGGGTGTCTGGCCCTAAATGTACCATTAAGAACACTTTATAATCTGAAAATGGCTATTTCCTACTTACTGTATGGTCTAGGAAAGGTATAAACATTTGCAACTCTTGCAAGTAAATTGAAACACAGTAAATTATTCTGTACTAAGGGAGAAGCTGAATGATACTTATTGGCAAATCATTAGGTAGCTAATGCACCATAGCTATTCATAATATTGTACCTCATAAAACATTGCATCACTATATATGACCTAATCATTTATTTTGGGTGTTTCACATACACCAATATTAGTTTTGCATTAGCAGGTTGCTTCTCTGTCATTTACTTTAAAGCATTCATTTCAGTTGTCCTAGTCTTATTTCTTCATGCTTTTGCAAGCATCTCTCAGGAAGAGCTGCAAGACTCCTGTAAGTTTTAACTGAAAAGCACTTTGGAAAAATCAGGAGCTCCAATCATAGCAAAATCATACTTGAATCATACTTAAAAATTTCTATAAAGAGGTAGTGGTGATGTGAAAGAATTGCTTCCACCTCAGGACCTAGCTCTTAGCATTTAGCTCATACTAGCTCCATTAAGTATTCAAAGTGTTTATGCCAAGAAAGAGGCTTAGGTGTTTCAAATGAGTGATTTATAATCTCTCCCGTTCGAAAACAAAATGAAAGAGAAATCAGTTCATCCCTTCCACTATCTTCCACTTCTATACAGTTCTGGTATGCTCAACTGTACTTCTTGTGTGTTGTTTTTAATAAAAAGTGATTTGTTTCTTATGGAGATTTTTGACTGCTATTTCATAGCATTACAACAATAATATAAAAATGTTGCAATAATCATGTATGAGAAATAACCTTTCTCATTTAGAGATGCTGGCTAAGTTGCTCGGTATAAACTACCAAGCAGATCTCACATAAATTAAACCCCTTAAAGAGAGGGGTAAAAAAAAAAAAAAAAAAGTGATAAAAGCTTAACAAAAGGACAGTTTTATCCTGTCCTTTATTTTGTTTATTTTATCCATTGCAGCACTGACATTCAGAATGCAAAAGTGGCAGCAGCCAGTTTTCAGTGCACTCCAACAGCAGACTTTGTTCCTTGTTGTGGTAGTACAGCAAGTACTACAACTTGCTTTGCCATGAATTAACTTATCCTTGTTTTGTATAAATGTGCTTATCCTCACAGGAGTTACTTATCGTATAAAATAAACACTGGGGAACTATTAATTTGTTTAAAAGTGTCAGTTCCTAGAAAATTAAACCTTATGTAGATAACTCCAGTACTGTTGCAGCTCCCATTTTACAGATGAGCAACTAGCAGTGATGAGGCTGCCTCTGCCTCCCTCTGCCGCTACAACTAGTGGAAAAAGGAAAATATACACTGGAAAATATATATCTTGAGACAACTTGCTGACTGGCTGGAGGACCTAGCAGAGCGGACAAACTCTTCTTTCCATGTGCTCTCCTGTGGTTGCAGAAGAGGTTGCACAGGAAGTCATGGGAAGGAAAATAAACACCAGGATTCCACTACCGCAGAAGACATATATTGGTATATTTTTATGATTAGAAATCACAGAGATAATTTACTTGATTTTCTTATACTGAATATAAGCTCTCATGAGCAAGTTTTCAGCAAGGATAGATGAAGAATAGTATTGAAAATCATTCACTTAGGTTTACAGAAGTGAACCAAAATTATTATTCCCCAAGAAATGGTTTTTTTTTTCAATAAAAATGATATAATATGTGGTAGCATGACAATACTACCAAACAAATCAGATGCTGTTATCATATAAAACCTCATCTGAGATTTTTAGAAGTAACAGATTCACAATGGGCTTGTAGCCAAATGGAGATTATTCAGATAAATTCAGATAAATGATGGGTTAACAGCTAATTATAATGAAATGAGTATGCAAAGATATGCCCCTTAACCAGGAATGTGACAGTCTGCTCACTTCTCTCATTTTTCTTCTCTTTTAAGAAAGCAAAGTCATGTATCTATCCAGCTGCACTTTCCTCAAAACAAGGGGATCAATACAATTATATTAAATTTATCTATGCTTTGTTTAGTATGCAATTAGTTGGGTATTTTTTCAGATGCAGACAAAGCAAGTGGTATTTGCACATACTAGTTATCTCTTTTTTTTTTTTTAAATCAAAACATAGGAAAAATATATTAGAAAATCCAAAACCCAGGAGATAGAGGAGCAGAAGTGCATGTGAATAGTTTGGTTTAGTCTTTCAGAACCTGGATGGAAATTAGAGTAGAGCCTGGCTTGTACTCAGAACACCCACTCGACAAAAGAGGTTTACAACAGCCAAACAATCCGCCTAACGGCAAGAGGCATGTTGTAAAAGAGGAGTTTGTATTATGCGACAGCCAAGTTTTTCAGCAAAATGGTTTTTAAACAGGGGCACAAGCTCAAGAGGATTCCCGAGTATCTTTTCTCAAGTAGTTTAAACAACTTTTCAAAATATTAAGACACTTTTAATGAAAAATATTAAGAGGTGGTTCCCAAAGAAAAAATCTACTTATTTCATTTGCTATATATAATAGAGAAAAAAATAAAGACACTTTACTGAGCTTGCTTAATGTCAGGGTAAAAACACATGCAACCTACGTAAAATAGCCACACAAGAATAAAAGTATATCATGTCAAAAGACAAATACATGATAAGACCATATGGTCAAGGAGAGAGTGTTTTGCCCGTCTGTGAGTAAATCACAACATACTATTAATTATATTAAACCAGCACTCAGAAACAAATGATACTCCTCCTAAAATAAGGTCTTAAAGCTGGTTAATACTGATTGAAGACATTCGCCATACTCTCCGATGGTACAAAACAGCAGGAACAACATTGAGTCATTAAAGAGTTGGCCCAAAAACTCTGTGGTAATGCCTCCATTGAAAAGTTTCCTGCTAAAATACTCTCTAGGACGCATCAGACATGCACTAAGCATGAGAATAAGTCATACTTCCAAAGGAATGTGATATTTTATCTTTTGGAATAAATTTTATATTAACACACAATTGATAAATTCACTCATTCACTCTGAGCTAACAGACAAATGCCCATTTACTACCATTACTCCCATTAACCCTGAAAAAGAATGAAGGAGAATTGAGTCTTCTGCTTCTTTCAAATCCTGAGAAAAAACAATTTGTTAATTTTCCCCTTAGAGGACAAATTAGGCCATTCCAGGTAACATTATTGCACAGATGTTACTGAAGGCAACCATCAAGCACATAAAATCTTTATTGCTAGTAATTTAAATGTCATCAAGATTAACGTCAAAACATAACAGCTTGTAGAGGTGGTGAGAATAAAATACATTTTTAAAAATATACATTGGACATATCACAATTGCAGATTATAAAGACGCTCTGAACAATTCACTCTGCAATGGCACATACCAAGCATTTTCAGACTAGAACAGCTACTCCTGTTTAGTGAACTTTTCATATCAAATATTTACAGCTACAAGAACCAATCAGGTGAGACACTAGTAGTTCTTCACTTTACCCTTCAGTTATGCACATTTGACATTGCAGATTTAGATGTTCTAAATTTTACTCCCATGTTAATCTCTCACAGTTACATTTTTTAATAATTTCTTTACTGTCTGCTCCTAAGTCTGAAATCAACCAGGATCCACACTGGGATCATGGAGTTTATGATAAAAGGGGCAGGATGGAGGCTGCCTCTTTTACATACGTCTGGGAGAGTTTGGGAGCCTGCACAAGCTCTTATGCTTTGCCCTATACTTATTCCAGAAACAAGAGGAGTCACAGGCTACCTTTTTTTAATGAGAGCAAATAAAATTGCAACTGGGTAGTCAGTGCTGAAACAGTAATGCAAACATGCAATGTCACATGGATGCAGCCACTGCAGTCTTCTAATCTACCTATTTAGCTACTAAAGAAGTTTTCCTTGGGGAAATATGCAAGAAGGATAGCACAGAGATTTAGAATATCAAGAGATTCAGATAGCTGAGATTATTCCACAGAGCAATGACAGCTTTCTTTCCCCTCCCTCTTTTCCTAAGAAGAGTGCGCAAGCTTGGCTAACACTGGTGAATCAGGAAGAAGATTTGGATAATTCCATTAAGACTATTTTTTGTGTCAGATTAATGTGGTACAGAGTCTGCAAGCCAAATCCTTGTAGGTAGCTTTGATAGTAACACAGAAATGTAGGGGTGAAGTTTGCTTTATGTTTGAGTAACAAAAGAAGGGCATAAACAAAAACCACTTGAAAGAAATATTTAATATGTGAGCTTCAGAATGAAAGGAAAAACTAAAGAAATACAAACAAAAAAAAGTCCGTGACAAGCATATAAATCTAAAAACTAAAATATAGGCACCCACACTAAATTTCAGCACAACAGAGATTTTCAATTAGGAACCTCACATGGGACCTGCAGAGTAATTTGTTAGAAACTTAAGACTGGCAGTTACATATGTGGTTTTTCTTGCTGGAATTGTTCTTGTAAAAATTTACGAGATACAAACATTCTTCTCTTGCTTATTCATAAAAACAAAACACCACAAATACCATATATGTGAAGGCAAACCTGTTTTGGGTTTACTTGGATTTAGAGGTTTTATTTTATTTGCACACAGATGTTCATCTGTATAGAATTAATTCTTTCAAAATTAAGATATTATTGACTTTGGTAAATAATAATGTTTCAGTTAAATTATTTTTCTACAAAAAGATCCTCTTTTCCAAAACAGGTGCTGTTTATACTTTAAGATAATAATTTTAGAATTTTGAACAAGGCTCAGTCAGGCAAAATTAGTGTCATTATAACAAATATTTTGAGTATATTTATACTAACTTAAAATTGATCTATGCAATTTGCCTGCAGGGGTTTTTTTCCCCCTCAAAAAAATTCATATTTTTGTTTTATGGATAGAGAATTTGTGCTGGTTTCAATGAAACTTTCTAACAGCAGTATTACTTTTGTTGCAACCTGAGCTGAGTACTCTTCTCCGTTTAAAGGTCTGGCAAATTCAAACTGAGGATATCCTGAAATTCTGTAAAACGTACAGGAGCATACCACATGCGCTTATGTATGACAATAATCATATTTGCTTAGACTAGACATCCATCTAACCAGCACCTGCCTCCACTATGGACAAAACAGTAATTAAGGGAGAGTAGCTGCTTAAGGGGAAAAGATCAAGCATAAACCTCCAGCTATTTTCATTTCTGGCATTTCCAGGATCAGAGAGAATATCTTTGTATTTAATAGGTCTGAAAAGTTTTTCTTATATTACTATACATATTTGACCTTTAAATCTTTCTTTTCCTACAATTTAATTATGTATATTTTGAAGAAGTGTGTCCTTTTTTCCCTTTCCTTTTAATTTAACATCTATTGTTCTGATTTGGTGATCCTCAGTTCTTGGATTGGAAGGAAAAGTAATCAATTCTCCTTTGTTCATGTGCTCCACGCTATTAATGATTTCTAGTCATGAGCCTTTTGGAGCAATGAGCAAGTATGTAACTTACCTATGCCAGTCTCCACCAGAAAAATTAAAATAGGCCACTGCCTTTCCTTGTGGTTGATATTTGCTTGCAGTCATTCTTTTTGTTATTTTT
Organism: Crypturellus undulatus; assembly: GCA_013389825.1. Taxonomy (NCBI): domain Eukaryota; kingdom Metazoa; phylum Chordata; class Aves; order Tinamiformes; family Tinamidae; genus Crypturellus; species Crypturellus undulatus. Next base: position 211,036 of record VWPW01011264.1, on the reverse strand, counting down.
TTTTTCCTCCTTAAATTGCACAAACTGTAATTTGTGATTTTCCTGTATCCACAAGCATCCTTTCACAGTTAGCTCATATTGCAGGGCATTTGCTATTCATTGAGAAGAATAAACCCAAAAGATGTAATGACTGGCTTTGGATCTTTCCGCAGGCATCACAGTGCCAGATATCACAGAACAAGGAATTTGCACAAAATAGCACCAAAGCATTTTACCTTAACATCTTCCAACACTGAGTGATTTAATGAGTATGTGTCATCCTATGTTACAGCTACATTAGAAATGAGCAAAATCTACTAAAGATGGTCTCACCTTCTCCACATCCCAGATGCCAACTATTCATGAAATTTCTTCTACATCTATTCTCTAAGCGACAAAAATCTTGTTTTTGAAAAGTTTTTGCCTCTCTATAAAGGTCTTTCTTATTCTTTGCTTATTCTCCTTCTCTTTCTTTCTTACTCGGCCTTTCTTAGACTTTATGAATGTTAGAGGCCAAGTCAAAAGGGGTTGAACTGTTCAGAATTCCCTTATTTCTCTGCTGTACAGAAGTTTGGCTCCATGTAAATTCTTTTCCTGACACACAGAGAAAACAAAAGGGAAAAGCCAGCCCCTCCATCTAAATGGAGAGCTAAGAAGCACTGTGGTGGCAATATACACCAAGCACACAGAGCTGAGGGATTGGGAAGAGACATATTTATGCATGTTTGAGCTCTCAGTTAGGGACACAAAAATGGGAAGTTTAAAAGAATGAGGATATTCAGTATGTTGAATAAAAACCGTCACCCTTCTCAGAAGTTTCCTTTCAAGTCGTGTCTGACTCAGCTGAAAGAAACCAGAATTAAAATAACCTAGTTCGCTTAAAATGCTTTCTGCTTCACTTGAAAGCATCTTCAGTTTGTGAAATCTGAGTGCCTTCAGTTGCACTCAGAAGAGCTATACCAGATATTTTATCCACACCAAACCAAATCCATCAGTACTGCACAACACCACAAAACATGCCATATATGTACATCATATAACATGATGTTCCTCAGAAAACTGTTTTGGACTGAATAATGCAAGAAGTAAAAGCAAACAAACATACACAAAATAAGACCGCCAAAGGCAGTAAGCTTCGGCTTATGCTACTTAACACCAGTACAAATGATCAGTAAATTAATTCCATAGTTTCCTGTACCAAGGACCTCCACTAAATCAAAGTAATACTGACCTGTGTGAAAGGAAAAAGAGTCAGACAGAATGGTCTATCTACCTTCATTTTCTATAATAACCTTGTTTGAAAGTCAATAAAGCTTTTAAACCAACAGAGTAAGGTATTATATTAATTGACAAAGACAAATTCTTTTTTCTTTAGACTTACAATAAAGTCCAAGAAACTCAGCCAGACAAAAGAGAAATTAACAACAATGTCCAGGACTTTCTCCTGCTCACTGTATCCTTGCAGGCACCTATTTGCCTTCAGTGAAATTAAGGATTTTCCAGGTGGTAGAACATTCCTGCCTTATTCACTCTTGTTCCATGGACAACCTTTACAGATTCACTGTTGATCAGCGAAACTGGATTCTCCCTTCATAAGCCAATCTCTGTCTCTCCTCTCTGTCTTCTCCAGGGAAGTTACTTGAATCTTCTTGCACCATGAGCGCTCAACTGAATCCCAGGTGAGCACAAACTCCGAGTTGCACTCTTTCTCCAGAGAATTTAATCCCATGCAGTCTTTTTCAAAGAACATAACTGATCAAAGTTAATAAATAAACACATTTATTACCAACACAATATATCCTCCAAGATCTCGAAGATCTGTTTCAAAAATAACATATATGACCACCCAGCTAAAACTTGAAGCATGATATGCTTTTTTAGATCTACATAAAAATTCAAGGATGTAACTCTCTAGACGTACACAGACAAAAAAGAAAGAGATAAAAATATTAATAGAATGTGATACTGCCCACTGTCCAAATTCAGGCTACACTTGTGTTACGACAGCAAAGCAGGCCACTGCTGAGTAAGGCTATTACCTCGAATAAAATATTTAGAACCTTAAACTCAGAAGACCTAGCACAACATCAGACTCTGCTGTACTCCATCATTTGTCTAATGCAGATGCTCGATGTGGGAAAGATGCTATACAATCTTTTGAATGAATATAGTGCTAAGACTTGAGCAGTGAGCATTAGGAGATGCATTAGAAGATTTTTTGAGATCAATCCAAATGTTTGAATGGACAGAGTGCTCAGGCAGAAGGCGGTTGCAAAGGCACTTTGCAACTGTAAGCAAACTAAAATCGCTAGTGTCTTCCAAGCTGGGACTACAGATTGCACCATAGTGTGTTCTTGACTTTGGAAAAATAGAGTTATGGTAGAAGAACACAAGAAGAACATAATGAATGCAACAGGAGCACTTACAGATAATTTCCACTGGCTACTGCCAGTTCCAAGAAAACAGAGTTCAAGTTATGTGCTCATGTACCTAATTCTTCATTTCCTCATCAAGCATTTGCTGAACTCATTATCCTGGGAGATTACATGATATTAACCCATAGCCTTAAATGTTTTTCATTAAAGTAAGATTGTCATTAAATTTATAGCTAGTAAGTGTACATGTTCAGAAAAAAAGGTGCCTTTTCATCAAGAATCAGATATTTGCTTAGGACATTTTTTTGCCATGTAGACTGCAGTGTGTCAAGGAAAACAGATGGCAGAATTTCACTGAAAAGGTAAAGTATGTGTATATTTACAGTGTTTTAAGTAAGCAATTAGGCAAACAAGAAAAGTATATCATTTCTTTTGATAAATGTCTTCTTCATAAAGAGTAGTATTAAAATTGATTTTTGCTATTTAAACTACTTTCACATAAAGGAATATAACCTTTGGAAATATCAGTGAAAATACTTCCAATTCTAAATGTTAAAAAAGTGATGCTTGTTTTTCATACACATGCAATATCTTGCATAAGATAGTGCTTTAAATCTTAGTTTTTCTGACAGTTACTGACAGAGATGACATATGCAGCTGGTAACATAGGAGAAATGATTCCAGAAAAACAACCTGTAAATGTTTTACTATGAAATGCTGCTGTATACCTTTTCTTTACTCTTGTATATTTACCATACATTTATGTAAGGTTCACATTAAATTAGATCAAGGACAACACTCTCTAATGCTTTTCATTGTGCATACATGCTCTATAGCGGCCAACCTTATTGTATTAAGGCCCCTTCTGAAAGTACCATTTCCAAACATGTGTACATCGTTATTCCTATTCAATCTCATTTAAAATAGCTTCTCATATCAACAGTAATTCTTCCTCTTCTCGTGGAATGTAAGTTCAATGACAGCTTTTTTTTTTTTTTTTCAGTTTTAGTTAGCTAGTGTTTGTACTTTAGTATTTTTAAGTTAGAAATTTCCTTTGCCTGGAAATTTCAATGCTTAAGAAGTGAAGCTGATGAGTGAGCATGCCATCTTCTGCTTTTACTTATTTGCAGAAGAACACTCATCATCCAGCTGCAGAGGGTAAATACCATTTTCCACAGTGAGACAGTTAGTTTGCCAACAAATTCTTCTCTAGGTTCACTAAGAATTATATGCCCTCTGAGACTTTAATTCCTCCCATTTCTATATGCTAGAGATGGTTCATGTAGCAGTTCTGAAAACAAGACTCTCTTACTTTGGACTATGTATTTTTGCTTAAGTTGACTTGATACAATTTGTATGTAAGAAGGTATATATTGTTCTCGCATTTCAGTTACATTTGGACGTGACTCAAATTTCAGGGGCTTTTAATATATAACTTTGGAATAAAATCTGATTAACTTACACACATAGCCCAGACTTGAAAACACACAGATATAGGTCCAAGAGGGCATCTTTGCAGGATTAACTAGCAAAGAGAGAGGGACAAGGCTACATTTGTCTGCCTTTATTTTTGATAAAATAGTGATAACATTCTTAGACTTTTTCATTTGTGATTGCATTTATACAATATACTTCTGCATTAAGAGATTAAGAGTTAGCCACATCAACTCCTTTATTTCCTTTCCTTAGACAGACTTAGTATATGGTAAAACAACTCAGACCTATCGCAAATCAACAGGAAAACCTATCTTGGAACGTAAGTACTGTCACAGGAGAGCTCGTTCCTCAGCTCCTTGATATCATAGAATCACAGAATCACAGAATGCCTAAGGTTGGAAGGGACCTCTAGAGATCATCTAGTCCAACCCCCCTGCACACACAGGGTCACCCAGAGCACGTGGCACAGGGCTGCATCCAAGCGGGTCTTGAAGATCTCCAGAGAAGGAGACTCCACAGCCTCTCTGGGCAGCCTGTTCCAGTGCTCTGTCACCCTCACTGTCATATGAAAGTTTTTTTTTCCTTAGTCCGTTCCCCGACAAAGACACACACAAATACACACAAGGAAAAGAAATCGTTCTTGTTCTGTCAGGTACACATCCAATTCTATAAACAAACACACTTTCCACAGAGAATGATACAAACAGAATTAAGAAATAGATCTATTAGTAGGATATAGGAAAACAGTGTCGAGGTGAGTTCCCTGAAGTATATGTGAGAAGGATGAAAAGATATTCTCCCAAGTTTCTCCTCTGAAAGATCTTTCTGTGGTTGGCAAAATTCACATATTTCCTAATTCTTATGAACGGTTTTGATGACCATATCATAACACTATTATAAAAATTACATTAAGACACAGATACAGCTGCTAGCATAGTACCCAGTTCAAGTTATTGCTCTGTAATAAATACCTTTATTACTTATCTTATTCTCTCTCTTTATTTATCTCTTTCTTTCTCAGAATAGAAAGAATGCAAATGAGAGAAAGTGTCTGATTTTAGTACACAGCTTCTATTTTTTTTCAAGAAAACACATCTGGAACAAAACATTTGCATCCACATGCAAAGTCATATACATTCTTACATACAAATTGTATCAAGCCGTTATTAAGGTACTTAAGCATTACTGATCAAGAACTGACATTTTCAGTGACTTCTCCTTCTTCACATAAAAAGTTTTAAAAATAAATTTGTTTTCTGAAATATATTTTCATTAATCAGTTAAGCACATTTACTTCTTGGAGCAGGACAATTTTACTCTGAGTATGAAGAAATCTAGCTACTGCCTTTAATGGCAGAAGTTTAAAAAGTTTTTCAGAAGTCTACTCACATACTCCACATTGGATCAATGAGGACCATGCAATGAGACTCCAAACATTCTTTCAAATTAACTTAGACCTCAGTATTTTAGGACTGCAGACTAGAAGGAAGCTTTGCTACCGTCAAGTGTAAACAAATCCATAACCGTACAACTACCATACTGTGAGGAACTATGGTAAGGTCAGAAGGATGTCACAGATTTGTACATTATAGCATACTCCAAGAGGATATGTCATGAAAGGATTAAATATGAAATGCATCAAAGTTTCACAATTAAACATTTATTCAGGAATTTCTTTAACTTAAGCAGGCACTGAAAAAAAAGTCAGTATTAATTCAATGGGCCAAGCTTTGCCTGGGTACCGTCAAAAACTTATCAGGAAAGATCCCATCCCATCTATACCATACAGTATAGTTAAAATTATTAAACAAATTACACATAACCTCACAGAAGAACAATAGTCATAAGATATAATGGATTTGAATGGTCACTTGCATATTAAATTAGCCACAAATCTCATCAGGCTGTGATACAAATGCTGAACGAAAATTATTTCCTTAGCTTATAAAGGAACTATCTAGTGTATTTCCAATTTTCTCTTATAGTCTTCATGACTATTGATCTAGAGAAATAAAATTTTTCACTTCAAACAGTGCATATCATTTAAGATAAATAAATGCCAGATCTCGGTCTCACCTTAAACCTTTATCAAAATTTAAATTGCATCTCGCAATAATGAAGAGCTGTAAGTAAAAAAAATATATATTTTTAAATGATACTCTACATACACATACTTGACCTAATGGACAAAGTTTTCAAGTCAAAATATCTTCCTTGAACATTTTTATTTAATTTCCTTGCAATATAATAGAAGATGCACATGTTTATGTGAAACCAATTACATACTTAACAACCAGGGTGTAAAAAGACATTGTTTTAACCTTTTAAGAAAATATGGGGTATTTATCCATATCTGTCATGTTATTTTCACATAATCATGTCATATCTAGAACTCTCACATTCTTGCTATTTTGAAAGGTTATCTGTTTAAAGTACTACTTAAGTAACATTACACAAAGACAGAAACTGCTGTCATTTAACAAATGATTGCCTTTCAGTTTTCACACAAAATCATGTAATGTTGCTTGTTACATGCTGACATTTTCCATATCATAAAGTGATGTGGTCAAGAAATGCTACACCACAAAGACTTTCAAATCTGTCCATGCCAATTGGTGACTGACCAGGCAAATTACACAGTCAGATAGGCAGACCTTAAGTTCCTCTAAGATACTTTTTCTTTCTTCAAATAATATATTCATTTCAGTGGCATGATTATATGCCTTTATTTCATAATAAGTCCTTGAGGATTTGTAAAGCTTGAGGTAGCATATCTAGAAAACATTTTGGTTTCATATTCACGAGTTTTGTTTGCATCAGCAAATCAGAAGATTTTGGCCTTGCCTTCCAAGTTACTTTGTCATTAGGAGGATTATGGGGTAGCGAATAACTTTTATCTTGGGATTTTTGTGGACTGTGCCATCAATTTTATTTCGAGAAAGTGAAACACAGACTCAGATACAAACTTAGTTGAAAGGATTTTGTTCACTAGTTTATAGATATTACATGTGTGATTTTCCTACTATGAATGTAATTTGTTGTTAAATAGGTTTTATGCATATAGATGTATTTTCTTTTCCATTATGAAAGCACCAGGAACATCAAATCAATAAACCCTACTGGAAGATGTCATAAAAGATTAGAGAAGCTTGCTGTTATATTAGAGCACAACTAGAGCATTGATAGGTTAAACTAATTAGCACTGTTTTAGTGTGACTATAAATGCCTACACAACTGTCAATAATAGCTCTCAACAGAAAAATAAATTCATCCAACAACTAGCACCAAGAAGCAAGAGCTAACCAACTTTAAAATGAAAATTTCCCGATTACACATTTTAGAGACCTGTATAATTCTAACCACTTACTACACTTTATTACATAAGAACTTAGTGAAAAAAAAAAATGAAAGATTATTTTGAGGTGGTTACCACTTTTTATCGCTACTACTTCAAATTATTTCATTTCATTTTGGGTAAGTTAAATTTTTAAGCCTTTGTAAAGTTATTTTTAACATTCCAAGACACAAGGCAATTTTAAGTCACAGCTTTCATATTTGTTCTGAAAATGCTGACATATACTATTAATGTGATCAAAAAATTAATAGAAACTGAGGTTTTACTGTTTCAGTTTGATGAATCTGCCTTTTCCAGCTGAAAAACACATATATTGTTCAAGAATTCCCAACTGGCTATAATCATGATCACCTCCATGCCAGAAAAGAGAATGCTTCCTTTGGATCAGCATCTAAAAAGTTATTCAGGAACAACAGTTCTATTTTCTTTCCTATAAGCCATGCAGCAGTCATAAGCCTAAGGCATTGGGTCAGCAGTGATACCTCTGGCTGGGCAACACCTCTGAACTCTACAGTGCCTGGAATATGTGAGAACATCTTCCAGGTGGTGGAAGCACCACAGTACACTCACGCATGCTTTCCAGCAGGACTACACTCCAGATCTGAAAGGTTTTGTCCATCAAAGCATACCACACATGACAAACTTTGATTTTGTCATTTTTCATCCAACAGAGTGAGGTATGCATTTACCATACTCTGTTTTCCTCATCTGTTTTCCTTTCTCTCTCACAGTGATTACAAAATTAATGGAAATTGAATTGCCTTGGGTGACTGATAACTCCAACAGCAAAAGCTAACCCTCTGCCTTGAGCAATGCCTGTTCTTTGAGCTGAAGAAAGATTTGTTCCACAGATAAATATTCACAGGAACTTTAATTTAGCTAACCAAGCTGAAAGAGATAAAAAGACTTCTGAAAAGACTTCAACATGGTGCCTAGGTCTCTACTGCAAATTCTGAGTACTGTTGCTCAATATCTGTTTCATGCAAAAAAAAAAAAAAAAAAAAAATCCCATGCCTATGCTAGGTGTTAGCCTTGCTGCCTATTAGAAGTGATTTGCCTACACGTAGCTTCCAGCATAATTTAGCATAATTTTACACACAGAAAGATCTGTTATGCTTCACAAAAAGGTTAGCAAAAGACTGCCATCCAATTTCCAATGTAGCCAGACACAACAAACGAGAACTCAGTATTAGGCATCCCCAGCCCTCCAAAATTACATTCTAGATCTTCAGGAATGATGAGGTAAAATTAATACAGATTGTTTTTTATTGGTATCCCTTCCATAAAACCACAGTGGTTCACATGTTTAGCACTCTCTCCACAATCATGACAACTGAAAACTTTTTTTTGGTGGAAGATTAGAATTCACATTCACCCAGCTCCACAAGGGGGAGCTTAGGAAAAAAAAAGTCAAAGAAAGAAAAAAAAAAGTAAAGGAAAGAAAACATCCAGAGAACTGTGATAAAATTTATGATAACTGGCAGCATTGCTATATTTTCAGGAAGATGATTTAACAACTTGTTCCTTGCAATTTAATGACTACACATAGTTAAACAGATTTTACTATCCACCCAAAAGGCAGGTGATACATCTCTCATATGAAAAGAGGAAGAAAAATTCCAAAGTTTATGAATGTACGCGTTTATTCTGCTGTTGAAGTCATTAAAGGAACATGGGGACAAATATACACATAGCATAAGAACAAACTAGAATGCAGAGTTTTACAGAGAGAAACACATTCTATGAAATTCATTTTCTAAGAAATATGTCATAAATAACAACAAGTCTTTTTACTAATGCTGCATTATCACTGACAGATGAAGTAATCATTAATTCCTCCTTCCTCTCCAAATGCCTTGCACTGAGGTCATTATCACTTTTTTAAACCATGAGCTTGTTTTATTTTCTTTCTTGAGAGGACTGCATGGAGACTACAAGAGATCCATCTATCCCACGTGAAACAAACTATATATATGTAATGAGCATTAAAATTCAAGCTGTCAAGCTTTCAAAAGTCAGGGCGTACTGAAGGAATGACTCAGCCTACAACATTAATTATGTTTCCTAACATATGTATATTTATATATAAAATACAGCAATATAGTCTTTACCTTTATACCTTTAACTTATGCTTTCAAGTATAGGATCATACACGACCATGCATTGTCACATATATGCCAAATAACACTTCCATAGAAGATATGCAGGAAATGCTATTTACACAAAAGTCTCTCTATAAGCTGAGGTTTCTTATTCTGCAACTTCAGAGCGCTTCCAAAAAAGCTGACAAAGATTTATGTCAACTCCATTTCTGCATCTGTGCTGAGACCCAACTGGAATTGCCAGGTCTACTGTAAGGCTTCCTATTTTGAACTATTTCCTGTTAAGACATCCAGTCCAACCCAGGTCTGCACTGCAAGCCATGGTGGAATGGCTGCACCTGGACACTGGGCAGCTCTTCAGCAGTAGTTTTACTCTCATTGATGTGGAGAAAAATGTGTTAACATGCCTTTGATACCAATGTTATCAATGCTGATCAGATGTCAGTTAAGTGTGGATGTGCTTACCTGTTCTGCAATTTTGAAGTATAACTATAAACTAATGGGACTTACATAAAAAATAACATCTGAAGGAGCAGCCATAAAACTGTATGAAGACTTAAGAAAAAGTAATTTTCCATGCTAAATATTAGGTTGGCATGGCATTATAATCTTCAGTGTTAGTCATACACCCAAGAATCCCTCTTCTTTCAAGGTCTTCCTCCACCTCTGTGAGTATGGTCATTTACCATTGTCACCACCAAAATTTGCAGGGCAAAGTAGGCAAAAAGATTTAAGTTAACCAAATTCAGAAGGAGACCATGCTTTTCAGAAGAAAATCATATTTCATTCCTGGTGTAACTGTGTGAGGAAAGACTATGGCTGCCTTTTTTTTCCTTTAGTCTTTAATAGCTGCAAATGTCCATGATTTTCTTAAAAAAATTATTCATGGAATAAACTGTTAACACATGAACAGTCAGTACATGAATGGCCACGTGAATTTTTGGTTGATTGGTTGGTTGGTTTATCCAGTGTAGGCCACACACTGTCACATGTAAGCTTCTCTATGAGTCTATGAGTCCAGGTTTGGGGATGTCTTACATTTGTTGTTTTTTTGGATTTTTGTTTGTTTTGTTTTGTTTCTGAAGTTTAACAAGGAAGGAAAACAATTGAAGGTTGAAAGAACAATTGTAATATTTTTATACCACATCTTGGAAACTTAGAAGATCACACTAAAAACTGAGTATTGCTTTTCTTTAATCTCAAAGAACATATATATGCGTGTGTGTATAAGTGCTTTGTTTTTCTTAATTCATGTTTAATTAAAAATGCCTACTATTGCCTCTACATAGGTTCTTTAGAAGGAGATAGATTTAAAGAATTATTAATCACAATGATGCAATAATTCACCATTAAGAAATATGGAGACTGCTAGACATCTCATGTGGGAAAAATATTTATGTTTTCACTGAATACCTGAATTATCATGGCATTTACCATTGTCTATTTTGAAATACCAAGATTCTGGGCTTGCTGGATTGTTTCTTCATCCAATATTGTGATTTCTTTGTCCTAAAAAGAAGGTATATTGGGTGAAATTCTGTATTTAAAGTGACAGTGACTTTGTAATAAGCATTCATGGGACAGGGATATCACAGAAATTATTCAGTCAAGAACAATACAGGAAAAGGAAAATCCCAAATGTATTTCTGGGGAAAATATACATCTTTTACGAGTTTTTTGTTAAGCCTGTAATTCAGTTTTATGTGTGATTCATCATTTCTGCATGAATTCTTCTCAGTTACAATATTTTTAACAGTTTCCAGTCTCATTCCAGTACATTACACCATGACAGCACTGACTCCAAGTGTCTTTCAATATCAGTTTATGTATTTCAATATGCTTTCACATCCCCTATTCAGTTCAGACTGCTTATACTTCCTCAGAAAAATATTTGCCTTTTTTCTTCAAAAATAGTTTTAAAAAATGCATAGCTGATGATAATATATACAAAGAACTCAGTAATGTTCCTACAGAATAAAACTAAAAACAAATAATAGTACTACCATTCCAATATTTTAAATGTATATAGCACCGAATTCGTGCAAGTGACTATGATCACAAAGTATATTGCTTCAAGGATAACATCGAGTTTATCAAGCTTACAATTTAAAAGAATATTATTCTGCCACCATAAAAACTCGTCCATATTCTTGAAAGTCAAGATGCTGGTTCATAAGTTCAATTTTGTCTTTCATGGTGCTCTCAACTCTCCTGACCTGACCATGAAACCTGAGACTGCTCAAGAGCTTAGAAGAGTATCACATCATTTTTGTTTAGTTTACTTAGCTTTAAACACTAAAGTGTGACATTGTGGACCTGGGAGCACTACAACTATAAAACTTTCTAACGCTTCTGCAGCAGCAGAACACAAGCTAGGTTGCAAAAAAAAAAAAAAAAGGAAGACTAAACCTACTTATTAGGGTAATTCCCTCTGCTTAAACACTTCAGAACTACTTGGATGAACAAGACATTAAAATAACATTAATCTAAAAATTAAATCCTTACAAACATTTTCCAGAAATAGGATGTTGAAAAATAAAAAAACAATACAATGTCATTTACAACTCCATCTTAGAAGTTCATCTTACTAACTGTTGCTAAACATAAAGCAAGGCCCTATATGAAAGAGAAACTTTTACTGAGGAGCCAGTGCTGCTGCTGGAACTCTTAAAAAGCCTCATTCTCAAGTACCTGAATACTTCTTTTTGTTTTTGTACATGCCTGATAAGCAAAGCAGCCATGGCATAGCAAGCTAACTATACCTGCCTATGAAGCCACTTTGTTCATTAACATCTGCTACTAATAAAACCACTTGAGCAGGTTACTACCCAACAGGTGTTCTTAATCTACCAGCTATATAAGCAGAGTGACAGCTATCATTAACAATGCTACCCTCTTCTATTTCTCTGCACTTTACATGTATAGCATGTTAAGTATGAGGACAGTATGTGCATACAATGGTTGGACTTTGACCACCTCATGACATCTCACATAATGGAGCAAAAAATATTCCAGTTGAGGTAATTGAGTATACTCTCACTTTACTGGCAGATGCTGTCACACACATTATTTACTGCTGTATCATCACAGCACAAAGAAGGCTTAGATTAACTCTGGATTAATGCTTGTCAATGACAGCTTAATTCTTTTCATCTGCTGTATACTACCCATTACTACTAATTTTAGATGGTATTGATATTTACACTGGGAGTTGACAGTGAGTCTCTACCTTAGTGGTGATTATCCAAAAATAAAATCAAGATGTTTAAATTGTAGTGGAAATGACAGATGATTATTTTGACTATGCTGTTTCCACAGATGAAGTATCTCAAGATATAATTAATATTTTTCATTTAGACCACCTCTGGGCTAAGTTTTTCCTGCAAGCGCTCTAAATCCAGAAAGCTGTGCACAGGAAATTACCTGGTTATAAGATGAGACCCTGCACAGACTATGTACTTTCCTGTGAAGCAGGCAGTCATGTCACTCAAATCAGAATTGCACCCTCAGCCATTTGATTTTTGTAAGAATTTATCAAGAAGCAATCTTTAGCTTGATCACATCCACAGGCACCTGACTCATTCTCCATGCTGAATACAGTCCTTGCAGGAACTTCTGTCTACAGACTTAGGTATCAAATGAGAACACCACTGTGAACTTAGAAGACTGTGGACACTATCAGGGTGTTGCTATTGCTCTACCTACAGAAGAATACAAATTCTCTGCTCACAGAATGAAGCTAAAAATGATCAGAATAACTCTGGATGACACTAACATATCATTAAACTTGTACCTTTTCTTAATCACTTTCCTGAGATAATAATGAAAGAGTACCTGACATGCTCAAGACATGCAAATAACTCTGACTTTGGGAAATGAGTGAGGGCAAGAGAAAAGTTCAAACCTTTAGTCTTACCTATTTTCACTAAGGTGCAAAGTTTTCCTACTCACTGAACTTACAGGAGACCCAATACTGAGTAGCAAAACAGTTGGGCTAATAGGGAACTGCATTCCAGCATGTGAGTTACCAAGTCTGTTCTTAATTGCCACATGTGCTATCCATTATCACCTAGCTGTTCATATGCTTATATTCACTGCAAGCTCAGTTTTCTCAAAACCAGTAATTGTTTGCAGTCAAATATATTTGAAATAGTATGCAAACTTTACAGAATTAGATATAAATTACTAAAATTAATCTTTCAATAGCTTTGTCTGAAAGAGGGAAGATGCCTGTGAAACTGCTTAAAGAGCATTTTGAGAAGTACATCTGATGAACATAACTACACTAGAAAACAAGATGATGGTTGGTCAACTTCTTTCTAAAAGACAAGTATGATAGTTGTAAATGAACTGCTCTGGTAGCAGACCTGGTGAAATTATCAGTTTCAAATATATAACACTGTGACTTTTCCCTGCTGTATCATGGCATGGCTGTCATGTATTTCACCATCGACGTTCAGAACATTTCAGACTAACTTTGCTTCTTTTATGATAGAAAAACAAGGCAGAGGAGGGGCTTTCTATATGATCCAGCTTTGTAATACAGGAGAAAAAGAGGTCAGTGAAACTCAGCTGTGCTATCGGGGTGTCCTGAACAGTATCAGTGTCAGTCATGCTACAAACGATAGTGGTAGTATAGACAAAAATAGAAGGAGGTAATTTTGTATGTCAGTTTGATTACTCTCTCTGGTTAGGGCTTCCTTTTTCACTTAAATGTCAGCTTTGTTTGACATATTACTGAGAAAACAAATTCAAACTTTCAAATTAGTAGGTGAAAAGAAATCAGAGGTTAGAGCTCAAAAGAAGGAAGATAACTGAAAAATCACCCTTTTAAGCCAAAGAAAACAAATCTTACTTGAAATATATGTTTTTTTTTAATGCATGAGCTTAAGCAGAAGCGTTTATAGATATAATTGACACAGCAGACAGACAAAGCCTGCTGCAGTATGGTAAGCAAATACAGAATTTCTGACAGGAAGAAAGTGTCCCTATAACACACTTTATATGATGATATAGTTGTTTATCACAGATAAAGGGCTTTCTAATAGAGTCCCTTCAGTGATTCATATGCCTTGAAATCTGGCTGTTGTTCTTCAGTGGTACCTTTAAAGTTAAGAAAACGCTCTCTTTCTTGTGGTTGCAGTGAAACACCAGTAGATTTTATGAGCCATTTATTCTGCCTCCCTCTGTATCACAGAATGCTATAATTTTATGACTAGCGGAGCAACCAGTACATCACTTTTCCCTCATACTCCCTCAGCACTTATGGTCTGACCTTTCCACCCCGTCTAGCCCATCCCAGTGATGCTGGAGGGGGTCCCAGCAGCGCTCCAACTCCCGTCCTGAGCCCAGGGTCACATCCAGGGCCAGGCTCTGTTCCATGGAGGTGCCTCAGAGGTCTGCAGGCTCAGCTGCAACTTCAGTAGCATTTTAGCAGTGCTGAGATAGGGCATCCTGCTAAAAAGTGGGCGCAAGTCTGCTGCCAGCCTCATGTGGTAAAACCTCGTTCACATTTCTTTTCAAACTGTATTTTCAGAGATAACAAGGTAAGACCTCCGGCTTCAGTGATGGTGGCTATCCAGACTGCACTGAGCTACACTGTACCTCTTCATGTAGCGACATCCTTTTCCATAGTCTGCTTCAGCTCCCTTGCTCATCCACTGAAAGACTGTTAGTTTCTGACAGGAAAAAATATGAAACTTCTTTTTTAAAGTCTTTCCGCATTAGGCACTGTGTTGCCACTTCAATGTTTTTGGAACCATCTTATTCTTTTGCCACTTTAATGTTTTTGGAACCATCTTATACTTTATACTATTACCCCTCCAAAAATACACGAGGGAAAAATTCTGGGATATGAATCCCAGAACGCAGTAACGTCGCTGTCCAGTAAAATGAGAAATTCAGAAAAGAAACTGCTCACCTTTATTCTTCTGGGTTAAAAGGTTTTTCTAAAAAGTTCTAGCATAAAGTGGCACCTGAGCGCTAACACAGTACTTATAATGATATATCATAAAAATATTTTTGTAAGCTATAATGAAGTCATTTGTTCTGTTAGCTTTTCTTAAAAACTTATGATTACAAAGGAGAAGACATATTTTAGTTTGCAATTTATTTCTAAAGAACCAAGGTTATTTCAACATAGGTATGCGTCAGTTCAAAGAATAATCCTTAAAATAATTATATGTATATTTAAGCCCTTTAAATATACATACTCAGACATGTACAGGAAGAGTAATTGACTGCAAAAGGCTTTTCTTCATGTTTTTTTTTTCTACTTACGTAATTCAGAAGTAGCCCCAATACTAGTACTTAGAGTACAGGCAATTTAACACTAGATAGTGTATTTAGTGTATTTATATGGTTACTTCACTGGAGATCGAAAACGTCAAAAATTACAGCATTCAGTTTGTGTATACCTCTAGCATAAATTTACCACTTTTCCCTCAATTATTGATGTATAAAATATAAGAAAATATTTACTGTATTAGGGAGGTTTACTTCTTTTTGAGTACAGGATCCATTAATGGGTGCACAAAGAGAAGATCAGTTCTAAAATGGGTCCGCATGGAGGGGGAATATGGTTTCAAACTGATATCAGTAGATTAGAAATCAGTGAACCTGGACTCAGCTCCTGAATTAATATATTTTCCTCTGCTTCACATTTACTTTACAGATGAGGAATCAATACACAGCAACCAGTTAAACATATTAAAACAGTTTATACAGAGCAGCCTGCCTTCCTTCCTTCCTTCCCTCCTTTTACTTTTATTTTATTTATTTTTATTTATTTAATTTATTTCTATTTTATTTATTTATTTAATTTATTTTACTTTTATGTTTTTATTTTACTAATCATTAGAAGATTTTTTTTTGCATACATACTTTTCAATTAATCTTGCCAAGCTCAGTTGTAATTGCATTGCTAAGTGTATAATTTTGTAATTTATTTTTAGTTAACTAGAAAAACATAACACATTTTTTCTGGTGATTTTGAAGACGAAAAAAATATGTTTTTACTACCAGATATCCATTGCTACGTTTTTAATAGTTATAAAGATCTAAACGTACACAGTATATTAAAGAGCTGATCAGAACTGTGCTCTACATTTAATGCTTAATCAAAGGTGAAATGTATTCATTTTAGCCACTGAAATATTTTTTTTTCAGGTATTGATACTTTTATCAAGTCCAACATGATTTTTGAATTTTGACTTTAATCCAGTCAGCAAACAAAATACCACTAGGACAGCTCTCTAGCAGAACTTATCTGCTTATCTGCTTGATAAGGAAAGGTCAGATTTAGACTTTTGCTTCAATATTTGCACCCCTCTTGCTGCAGGTATACACCTTGAACTAGTGAGTATAATGGGGAAGAGGTAGTGCCGGTAGAGCTTCCACATGTTTTACTCAATATCAACCTCCTTACTAGATTTCTGGAACCAGTGGTAGTCAGTTCACCCCACAGTAGCTTGCTGTGACTTTTACTGTGACTCCCTTGCTTGTGAGTGACAGAATCACAGAATGGTTGAGGTTAGAAAGGACCTGTAGAAATCATCTAGTCCAACATACTACCCAAGCAGGGAGGGACACCCAGAGCACGGGGCACAGGGTGGCATCCAGGTGGGTTTGGGAGATCTGCAGAGGAGACTCCACAGCCTCTCTGGGCAGCCCTGGCCCCCTGACAGTAAAGAAGTTCCTCCTCATACGGAGATTAAACCTTCTATGTTTCAACTTACATCCATTACCATTTGTCCTGTCATCGGCCACCACTGAGAAGAACCTGGTCCCATCCTCCCTACATTCACCCCTCAGGTACTTGAGTATATTGATCAAATCTCTTCTCAGTCTTCTCTTTTCCAGACTAAACAAGCCCAGCTCACTTAGTCTTTCCTCATAAGATTGAGAAAAGCTCAGTAAGCTTGAGCCCCTTAATCATCGTGGCTCTACACTGCACCCCCTTTAGAAGCTCAACGTCCTTCCCGTCCTGGTGAGCCCAGGCCTACACCCAGTACTCCAGGTGCGGCCCCACCAGAGCTGAGCAGAAGGGGAGGATCCCCTCCCTTGAACTGCTGGCAACGCTCCTCCTCATGCAGGCCAAAATGAATTCAGACCTGATAAAATAGAGTCACTGCCCACCAGCTCAGTTCTCCCAGGACTGCTTGGTAATCCACAAAGATGTGATCCAATGTACGGTGTATTCCATCATGAAAGAAAGCTTTTTAAAAACATGAGTGTATGTGATTCTCTTGATGATCAAGAAAGGTGAAAGTTTATTATCAATGCATAACCATATCATTCTGTATTGTGATTTACCAACATGGCATGTGATAAATTTTAAAACTGTAACAGAACAGAGAAAAATAAGAAACAGGAACTGTTTTTAATATGGAAACTTACCTTCCATTTGCCTTAAGTTTTCATGTTAGTCCTATTGCACAGTGTATCCATGGTATTTTAGACTATATATTATTCACCTTTTCTAAGAAAAATCTTTGAAGGATATTTTATAATACATTTCCTAGTTGCTGAATTAGCCATTCTTTGCAATATTCATAATTGAGATAGGTAATCAAGCAAAGTCCATTTTTAGTAGACACTTCAGACATGGACTTTCTCAATCCTCATGAAGGGAATTAGCCTACAGAATTTATCAGATGTAGAGTGCAATCTGTCATTATCATTACATAGAAAAAAGAATTACAGCAAATTTACGAAGTTTGAAATGTTTCAGCAAACTATGTGCATTTCTTCCAGATTATCTCATTCTGGAGAGTTTTCTGCATATTTTATCAAAGGAAAGGTCTGAAGAATGCTGAATTTATACAGTGCATGCTATGTCCTCCAACTTTTGACAGATAGCCCATCCCACTGATCTGTGTCCCAAGGGGAAGGAGAAGGAAAAGGGAGAGAGAGGAGATATCCCCAATCCACCCACGCCCATCTGACTGCTAAAAAGACTTTGCTTTCAGTAATGCCTTCCCACTCCTCTTTAGAGTAAGTTTTCGTTCTTATTCCATTCTCACAAATACTTTTGCAAAATATAAGGAAATCCAATTGTAGAACAGAGATACAGAAATCAAAGTCTTCTTTTACTGTGGTTGGTAGCTTTTTTACGTTACCTGCAATTCTGTAATATTTACACCTGCAAGTCTGTAAAATCCACAGCAGTTCCATACTATAACATGAATAATGTTCCTGATGGATGGAGAAAATGCTAGTCTGCTGACATATCTAGATAAAAATGAACATTTGAAAATGAAAGGAAAATGCACACATGAGATCAAAACGACAGTAACTCATACTGGGACTTGTTCTGCAAACCACACTAATGTAACTATACCTTTCCTTTTGAACATCTCAGCTCCAAAGCCTGAGAATACTACATGAGGCATTTAGCCTAAGAATTGAAATGGAGTGCTCAGGCTATGTGGAGAGAGACAAAACTTCCATGAGGCTCAGTCAGTCAAAGGAAATTAATTAGAAGCTTCCTTTTGGCAGGCCAGAATGTTTTAAAAATACATATATTCCTGTTTTCCAAATCTATTTGAGTTTGGGGTACAGTCTAAACTAACAGGGACAAATTCAGTGCCATGAAGCACTCTTTAATGGCACTTGTGGAATGCAGTAATGTGCTGGGAACTTCACTATCAATAGCTCCAAGTTAGACAAGCTACCTGCAGATATGTAAGTCCATATGTTAGAAGAAGCAAAACAGTCAATATACAATTTCTGATTAGCTATTAAACCAACAGGGACATGATGGGCAGAGTATAAAGAAGGAGAACAATGGTTTGTGAAGGACTCTGGTGTGATGACATAGAATAACTCTCTAAAGAAAAAGAAAAGTGAGGTTACACTGAAAAATAAATCTGGATTATGTAAGATTTCAACTGCATTAACAACCTTAACCAAAATATTGTCTGGTAAAATGTTTATGTACACCTGTATTCCCACAAATTTGATACCTGTGGTTTTTTTAATCATTTCAGAGTTATTGTCATATCCATTTTTTGCAAGTTCACTCTGACTCATCCTGTTGCTTGTACAGGGCACAAGCTTAGTTTTGCAAAAATAAATTCTACAATAGTGGCCCAGTTCTATTTACATCTTCAAAACCGTCAGATTTCTTCTTGTGTGGATTAGGCTCCTGTGTAACGATACATTGTTGTTTTGTTATCTCAGAATGTTAAAAAGTTTTAGCTAAAAAAAAAAAGGTCTGTGCATAGTGTAGATATTACTTCCATTTTCTGCAACAGACATGTACATATCAAATTGATCTGTTTTTCAGGCCTTGGTTTGCACTTGCAGTGAATTACACAGATGCTTCATTCATATTTTACCTAAAAGCTAATTGCTGGTAGAAAGCTGAAGGTACAATTACACAGATATGTTCACACCTTTGATCATAAAAATATCTTGCTTTTTGAATTTTTGCTAAAAAGTACATTTTTGGAGAAGCTTATTCTTAAGGTTCTCACATCCATTTTTACATTTTGTCTTATAATAAAGTAATTTTATCTACAGCATTTACTATTAGTAAATGTAATCAAAAAGTAGCCATAAGAATCCTAAGAGGTAAGGTTATAGCACTTGATTTGACTGAACCATCTCTACCATCCCTTGTAGAGGTAGTTGCCCAAAAATTTGAAGTCAAAATCTAAACTCCAGCTATAGCCAAGTGCTCTGAAGAACAATTTTAATGAAACTATCCCAGATTAATCAAGCACTGATGAAACCAGTAACAAAACTGAGGGAACCACACTCTCAGAAAAGCATGAACTAGCCCCTCAATGCCTCACTCAAGAAATGGCATTTGAGTCAATAACACCAAACTAAGCAGTAACTAGAGTTACTAAAATGTATTGTGTTCTGCCAAGCCCTGGAAAGGTATGATAGTTATTTAATTTACTTATGATCTGTCTTTATCAAGATTGTGCTGTCCTCCAATTCTTGCCAAAGTTAGCTGACTTGCTAATTAAGAGAAAAGTGTCTTCATACATTCATACACACAAAGCAATTTCCACATTAAGAAGTACTTGGTCAGTAACTCAGTACACAAGCTCAGTCATACATCAAGTTGCCCAAAAGAGCATGGACCATGGAAAGGTGCTTTTATTGGGGGAATTATAATTACACAGCTGTAAGTATCTATGCTATGGTCACAGGAGGCAATAAACCACTTCAGCTATTGCTAACCTGAATATAAATAAGATCTTAAGAAAATAATAATTAATATTCTTTTTCTCCTGAGATTGAAACACAGATTTTCATTTTTCACCCATAGTTGAATACCTATGTTCTTACAGATATATTTGTTTTTCAGCCATTTGTTTTTACACAAATATGTTCTTAACACAGATATCCATCTCAGGAAAGTGACTTCTAATGGGGTCAGTCCCCTGACAATAATCACAAAACTGGTTTCTCTTCTGAAATAGATGGTTCAGAATGCAGACAGGGTAGGGAAAAGGGAAAGTTCTGTACTTCTTTTTAATATAACTTTAACAGAGGCTACACAATGTCTGACAAATTCAACCAAACAATCCTAAAGAGGTGGGTTTTAATACTGAATGATGAAAACCTCCTTTATGTAGTCATCTCCCATTGGTGGTTACAAGACGAGTACAAAAATAATAGAATTTGAAACATCAGGATTGTCTTGAATCATTTCTTTAACATTGAGTTACAGGCCATACTCCACAAAGATGATCTTTCTTTGATCATACACCATCACTGACAAATGCATTAGCAGTGCCTGGGTAATTGCACACACATGAAGGCACCTGACTTTTGAGGCTTTAGCAGTCCTTGCTCCACAAAACAGCAGCTGTAACTATGGGTTCTGCTTACCCACTCTTCAAGCTATAGCAAGCAAATCTTAAGTGAAATCCAACATATCACTATTGCCCAAAGCGAAGAAGCAAAATGGCTATATTTTTGAGACAGATACATGAAGTATTAGTCATCCTGATGTTAATTTTAACAGCTAAAAGTATCATCTTAATGAGCATTAATAAGGATGGATTATTCACAATATAGAAATAGTAATTTTTTTATCACTAGGCCTAATTTGGGACTACAGTGAGAGTGAGTGTAAGAACCTTTCACTTTTGAGAAACTAAGAAGATATGATATATTGGTAGTTACAGCTGTGAGGCAACAGTTATCTCAAAAAAATGAGTTTTCTTCCTGGTTTATGTCATCAAGAAACAAACATCATCATTATCTGAAATTGAAGCACAACAAGTTGAGATAAAGCATATGGGAATAGTACTCAGATTTATGTTCCTACAACTTTTATAAATCAACTCAATACCCTCACCATCAAGATACATTATTAATCTGCCATGGGGCTGCAATTTTGGTGGTTTAATTACAATAAGTTGGCCTTCATTTGCAAATCTGGACAGACTGTCTTCCTAAACTTACCTGAAGAGAGAAAAATAGGCCTTTTGAGAAAAAAGTTCACAGTTTCTCAGAAGGGGAATTAACTCGGGTGCTTTTGACTGACAAAAGAGATAACTAAAATATATATCCCATGTTTAAGAATAAAGGGGAGTGAATGAACTTTCCATTCCAAGAAATGGTTTCCTCTAAGAAACGGTTTTCTTCCTCAACACCAAGAAGTCAAAAAGTTAGTCGGTTATGAGCACAAAATTACATGGGGTGCTTGAGGGGAGCAGGGGCAAACCTGTCGCTGCTGCCATGCCTCCTCCTCATCTCACTACTTGCTGTGGAAGGGAGGCTCTCCTTCCTCCTATTCTCACCATGAGAGAGCGGAAATGTTTGGGTTGAGAAAAATCCTCAGAACAAAAAGTTTCATGTGGTTTGCTATATTCAAGCATTTTTGACAAAGAAGCATTATGTAACAACTGAAAATATGCTTGACAACCATCTCCAACCAATTTAGTTGTAGGGAGAACATGTAAACAAAAATTTATGTTGTTTAAGTGACAAGATCTCCCAGCTATCTGCATTAATCTTTAAATGAGTGACATATCCATCTCAACAGAAGAAAATTCATTGTACACATAGATAAAACACGGAAATCTAAGGTGTCCACACATGAAGACTTTCTTTGCCCTCAATAGAAGAAAATAGTATTTGTGTTTACTTTATACACCATGAGGCAAAAGACAGTGTTGACTAAGTTAATGAGATTAATTCCTTTGGAAATTGATTTTCGTTTTAAAAGTGCACACACACTGATGCACACCTAGTATGTCTTATCGCCTTCCTCAGAGCTTCATATAGCCAGTTCTTGATCTAAATGCCCTAGAATTATAACCAAAGGCATTGGTTTCTCATATCTATCAAGAATATGAGAAAATAAGAATAACTCTCAAGTATATCACATGTTTGCAAAAGCTATGAGTTATCATGAGTCTTCTTTCTATCCATTTTTGCCCATTCTGATTTTCTCATTTTAATGCTATCTGGACTCCAACCATTGTTCAACATTTTATAGGTAAGCAATTAAAGCATAATATATATTATGCATATATAAACAGAAAAGGGGAATTTGTTTTTCTATAAACTGACAATACCCTTTCACTGGGGTCTGAGAGTGGTAATACCCTTTTATTGATGTCAATAAAAAAGGAAAATTAAATCATTAATAGAGGTAAAAAATCAATTTCACTACTTCTGTCAAGTGAAATCAGATATTACAAAAATTATGAATCTTTTGGCTCTTTCAATAAATTGATTTCATGAAATAAGGAGTGATAAGGGAGTTTTATAAACTATAAAGAGTATATATTATAAATAATAACACATGGCCCCAGATGAAATGTTCTTGTGATTGATCACATCATCAGAATCCCTCAGGTGCCTTACAGCATAATCACAGTGGGATCATCTGTTGTCCTGTCCATATGTTAACTAGATAACTGCCTACTGAGGCAAATTTATAAAACTAAGACTAATGAAACCAGTTTTGTTTGTTAGATTTATTTCTCACTGCAGAGATGATGTAAATGGATAGCAGCACATGGCATGTTTTCAAGGGAGCCAACGCTACCTAATTCAGAAATACAAGTCTCTATATTTAAAGAATAGTTCTGATTTCACCTTTAGAATATAATCTGCAGAAATAAAGTACAAGCCATAAAGCACTCACTTGCCAGCTCACAGTTACTTCAGTGTGGTTCCCAAAAGTGAACACTGACACATTTCAGAGCAGACGGATGTAATGTTTAACGTGGACTACACTGGTTCAAAGGTAAGGGAATATGCTCAACCAAGAGTTACCAATGGCCCAAAACAATCCATGCAGCCCATGCAATACAAAAGCACAATGCCAGATGCCCATATGGAAACACCAATAAAAGATAAACTCACAGGACCCTCCCAAAAATCAGGGTGGATATTTGTATCTAAACCTGTTATGAGAGCAACCTGGTTCCAACTCCCTGTGTCTGAGTCAGCACTTTGTTTTCACTTTTCAATAGTGAGTTTATGGATCTTGACTTTGCTGACATTTGTTTCAGAGAGGAAAAGGAAAACTGGTCCATAAAGTTCCCAACGGCCAAAAAGTAAAACCGGGAATGCTTGTGAGAAAATTAAAAGCAGATTGCTGGGTGGAATAACCGACCAGGGATCCTGTAACTGATAGACCCCCTTCTTGCCAGGTGTTGTTACAAAAATTATTTTAATAGTAGCTCATTCTTAGGCTCATTAAGCCTAAGAAAACAGGAAAAGAGCTGCTAGTACGCAGGTATGCAAAAGGATAGCATGTCCACCTGTTAACCCCTCTCAAGCATGATAAGACCATCATCATATATAATCTTATCACATCATCAGATACTCAATCATTACATATAAATAAATTGTTATTTGACTCAACAGAGATATAAAGACATACCTTATCCTGCAAACATCACCTGTTTCCATGCACAAACTGTAAACTAAGATACACTCTGGACAAACTATGAGTTTGGCATGGAGCAAATAATATTGAATTAGTCATTCCTTTTCATATTTTAATACATCCCCATTTTCTTTTACAATCTTTCCAATTTTTCTGGTGCCAAGTATGTTATGAGGTAATGTTTGCCCCAGAGAAGTCTTCAATTCCAGTCATCTGTCAAAGGACAAGTCAAACTCTGGTACTGCTTTCACACCTGGTGCTTAAACATTGTGGTGTATCTTTATGCCAACCTACAAATGAATTATCATTTGCTTGCATTGGAAAAGCAATGTAGGAGATCTCTTTGAAAAGACTTCTATTTGTCTCTGTCATGAGACAGACCTGAACACAAATTTTAAGATATTAGTATAGCTCTTCTACACTACTCTATTTAAACCAACGGCATTCCTCATCAAACTATCTCATGGTTCACCAAACTCTCCACAAATATGTGGAAAGAATTTACATGTGGTCTCTTGGCATCATTATACCTCTTCACATTATGCCTCTTCTCTTCACATTCAGTTAGAAAGTGTTTTTCAATTATTCTCTTGCAGTTTTTAACCACTATTCCTTCTTTACCCAATTCTACCCACAAGTCCTGCATATTCTATGACTTATCATCTCCACTATAAAAACACTTTCTATTTTAGATTTAGTAATTTATATTTAGGTCATTTGAGAATTAGGAACCACTTTCAGATTCTTCAAAATAAGTAGTCTAGAACAAATTCAGAAAAATCTCGTGCTGCTAGACTTTTCCTTTATTACTTTACCACCCTTATCATTTTGAAAAGATATACAAAAATTAAATAGCTTTGATGTATCTCATTATAAACTGCCCCTTTAATTTTCTTCCAAAGAAAAAACTACCAGAATCACACATTCCTGTTCCTAAGTGGAAAACAAACGCACTGCTTACATGTTTTAAAATAAGAAATAAGCTGGAGATCACCTGGTCCAATCCTCTGCTCAAGCTGGGTCAGCTACAGTAGGCTGTCCTGGACCATCACAGTTGGGTTTTGAATATTTTCAAATATAGAGACTCTCTGGGTAGCCTATTCTAGCATTCAACCATTTTTTATGGTAAAAATAAATAAATAAATAAATACAATTCTTATAATTATGTGGATTTTCCTGAGTTTCAGTTTGTGCACACGGACTCCCACTGATATTGGGCACCACTGAGAAGTGTTTGGCCCTGTTCTCTGTATATCTTCCTATCAGATATTTACATATATATATACATATATACATATAAATATATATATATATAAGATAGGTCCACTGAGCCTTCTCTAGGCTAAACACTCTGACCTCTTTCAGCCTCTCATAACAGATTTTCTAGTCTTTTCCTCATCTTAGTGGTCTTTTGTTGGACTTATTCCAGTAGCTCTGTATCAATCTTGCACTGGGATGTGCAGAACTAGACCCAGCACTCCAGGTATTACCTCGCATGAGGTCATATCTCACTAGTAGTGACCAGGGAGAAAGGATCACCTCTATTGACTTTCTTTACATTGTTCTCTCTAATGCAGGCCAAGATACTACTGACCACCTTTGTCACAAGGGCCCACTGCTGGCTCTTGTTCAGTTTGTTGTCCACCAGGACCTCCAAATGCTTCTTTACAGAGTTACTCTAGCCTCCAGCCTGTACTAGTGCATGGAGTTATCCCTCTCTGGTGCAAGAATCTGCATTTGGCTTTGTTGAACTTCATGTGGCTCCTTTATGCCCATTCCTCTAGCCTGTCAAGGTCCTCCTGGCTGGCAGCACAACCCTCTGGCATTATCAGCTGCTTTCAGATCAATATTATCTGAAAAATCTGCTGAAAGTGCACTCTACCCTATCATGTAGGTCATCAGTGAAGGTGTTAAACAGTATTTGTCCTGATATCAAAACCCGGGGGGTACAACATTTACAGGCAAATGGCCTCCAACTGTACTTTATGCCACTAATCACCCTCCAACACCAGCTCAGCAGTTTAGACAGTTTTCAGGCTACCTCGCAGTCCATTTATCTAGCCCGAACTCCATCAGCCTGTGTATGAGGATGTTACGGAAGCCAGGGTCAAAAGCTGTCAGGTTTTTAATCACGGTAAAACTGGTTTACTCCTTTGTGAACCCAGACTGAACTCTCACAACCATTCTCTTGTCCTTAATGTGACTGAAGGAAATATGAAAGACCTTCACCTTCCCATGGATCAAGACAAGGCTGACAGGTCTGTAGTTTCCCAAACCTTTCTTCCTACCATTCTTAAAGATAAGGGTGATATTTCCCTCTCATAGTCCTCAGGAACCTCCCTAGATTGCAATGACCTTCTGAAGATAACTGAGAGTGCCTTCTCAGTGACATTGTACAGCTCCCTAAGCACTCTCAAGTGTATCCTATCAGGTCTCAGGGACTTGTGTATGTCCCATTTGTTTAAATGTTCTCTAGCTTGATCCTCCTTAACCAAGGTTAAATCTTCCTGATGTAGACTTTCCCTCTGATCCCAAGGGCTTGGGACTCCTGAAGAGCGGTCTTATGGCCACTGAGCTGAAGAAGGCATTCAGTACCCTCGCCTCTTCTGTGTTCTTTGTCACCAAGGCCTGCCCCCCATTAAGTAGAGGACTCACACATTCCCTAGCCTTCCTTGGGCTGCTGCTTCCTTCCAGGTGCCTTTCACAACTCTTGCCAGAATCAACCTCTCCTAATCCCACCAATGCAGGGGCATTAGTATCAAGTTATTTTTGACAGAAAAAAAAAGAAAATAAAAAAGAGTAGTTCTCTCTAAATATGCACATAGGATATATAAATGTATGATTCTTAAGACTCACCCCATCCTTATCTGCCTTTCAAGTATACATATATGCACATAAGCACAGAAAAACATATTCTTATATAAATATACATGTACATTGCTTTAAAATACCTTATGAGGGATTCATAGATCTTTTTATTTGAAAAATACATCTGTACAAAATCCCACCACAGTCACACCACAGAACATACAGTACATACTACTCAGAAGCCGAACATACCCACCATACCATGCATGGTGACACTGACATGCTGTCCAGTCAATGACTAAAAAAGCAAAGACTAATGGTTGTTGCTCACAGTTAATACAACATTCCAATAAACAGAAGATCTTTTCATAGCAAACTAGAATTACACATATGCAAAGCATTCTTGAAAAAATAAAAAATTAAAATAATTAATTGATATATAGGGCTTGCATTCACTCTAGATCTCTTCTATACTATTCAATCTACACAGCATAGTGTCAACTAAAAATAACAGTAGTGCTGTAACAAAAATTACTGTTTCCTTGAATGAAGAGATGACTAAGTATTATTATATTCTAGGCTATTTTATCTAAACAATATTCCTTATACATGGCAGGATGGGTCCCAAGCAAAAGTAACATGTGCAAACCTGCTTTTCTGCTTTCCCACCTACTTAAAATGGAATTACATACTTTGCAGAGTCAAAAAATGCATCTTTGGCTTATTGCCCGCCTTCTGGAATGTATGCTTCATTAGTTCTATCAAATTTATCCTTTTGTGGCTAAATTTATTTCCTGCTGATACACGCCATCACACAAATGACATTACAGAATTCCTTGTACACTTACATATTTAATAAGTACACAATCGACAAGTACATAATCACAAGCACAAAATTTTTAGGCCTACATCTTCTGAGCAGTTCTGTGGGCAGCTCCCAGCTAATTCCCAAGCTGCTCAGCACCTCAGTTAGTTGACTGGGGGACTCACCTGCACCCTCTTGTCTCTAAACTTAGCTCATCATGTTGAGCCGCTCAGATGCAAGAAGATTTTGATATTACCAAAGTTAGTGAGGTTGCCACTTCCCTTTGAGGATTCGGATAAGTTCCTCGGTAATCTTCCTGTGCAATGAAATCCACTGCTTTTACCTGGTTCAAAAGTTATACTTTAAATAAGGGGTAGACAGTACTAGCTTTTGCACTGGTGTTGGTATATTGGTATGTTGTATGGCTAATGCATAGTTAATATTCACCACAATTTGCTGCATACCTACAGATCCTTCAGGTTAAGTACTCATCTAGATAAAGCAGATGATGAGAATAAAATAATTGCAACACTGGTGTGTTTAGTCCAAGTTATTTGTAGCAGTTGCCTACAAAGGGATGCTAAGTTTTGACCAGTGTTAATAAGCTGCTTATTTATTTTTCCTCAAAAGAGCAAAAGCAATAAACAGAACTGTCCACACATTCTTTTTCCCTTATCTCTTTTTTTTTTCTGTCAGGTTTTCTTTTGCTCTGTTTTTCACTGCCTACATCTCACTTCTGCAGTGCTCTGTTGTACCTGCTTTACCCTACTCTCAGATTTTGCTCTTTGCTCCTTTCCCATATACACAAGCGGTTTTCCTCTCACCTTCTTTTGATACTGTATAGAAGCTGGTGGTTTAGATCCACAACATGGATTCTTTGCCTCTTCTAGACACAAATTTTCAGAGATAGACAAACTGTGATCTTTTAACTTTCAGGTCTCCAAGTCTGACTTTTTTTTTTTTTTTTTGAAAAAGGGTAGATATCAAAAGCCTTAGAAGCCTTCTCTAATGTCTGTGAAATGATTCCTCTGTGTTTGTGTGTGTGCGTGTGTGTGTGCGTGCACAGGATTTATGATGAGGGTGGGGATGGTAAGAATGGGAAAAATGTAAGGAGAGAAAATAATGGCAGTATTACATAGTTTGAGGTTTGAGGTTTTAACTCAATAGAGGCATTGCTCTATTCATTATCTATTCATCATGGCATTCAAATACCAGTTCATTCACACTTGAATACTTGAATAAATGATGGATAAATGTGGTGTCTAGTTCTTCAGTGTCAATTAATTTACCCCAAGAATCAAGTTGTTTTAAGATATTTCATATTTTCTATCTCTTATCTTAGACAAAAAACACTGAAATCTTTAAATGTTACTATAAATTTGTGCACTGGAAACCAGCTTTGATAAGAAAACAGCAGTTTTATTCAAGAGATTTAGAAAAGACTATTTTTGGCATATACAATTTTTTTCATGTTTGCTTCTACTGGGAAAAAATGCAGCTATTGAGAACAGAGATCTAATTATCTGAATAAAAACAATGAATAGAAAATACTGCTTAACAGAGTTAAGCATAATGTGAAACATTACTACCATGTTAATCAACATCATAGGCAATTTGTAGAGCCCATGACAAAAGGTAATACAAAAGCTGGTAACTAAATATACAAAATATATAAAATATATATAAATAATAAAATATATATAATATATATATAAGTATATAAAAGCAATTGCCTTAAAGAAAGAAAGAAGAAACCCTAACACTTGAGAGCATCTTTTGTGTAGAATAATAGAGGTCTGTTCCAGAAAGGTCTATAGTGTGCTTACCACACACATACAACCAAAATGACAGTCACATGTCATTGTTGTTGTTGTTGTTATTATTGTTTTGTACCAAACAGGTCTCATGAAACAGTGCCCTTTGTGAAGAAAGGAGAAAAGGAGAAATGACATATATCACTTGTACTCCTGCAACAGACAAATGAAACTTCCCAGTCACCATCTTCCTGACCTAAAAATTCGGCAAGTGGTTTAAGAGTGAGCAAGATGCCACAGATAAGCACAAGCGGACTCTCAAGTAAATCGGAACACTTGCACATGCAGCTCAGCATCTTTTGAGCCTTGGCAAATGTCCAGGGCTTCAGAGGAATGTGGGAGAGGGAAAAGGGGATGGAAGCAGCAAATATCTCCATCAGGGAAGTATGTAAATAATTCTTCATGGACTCTAGAGATGACTAGCATAGGATCTTCAGAGTTCTGAAGGAACCAAGCAATGTTTCTATTATCAATGTTTATCAATGTTTATCAATTAATTTCATTAAATCTTTGCATCAAACTTTGCTATCAAGAAGCAACTGCAGATTGTTGTGGGGGTTACTGCTACTATTTTTGCTAGAATGGTAGGGGAGGGAAAAGAGAGAAAAACATGAGAAAGATATAATTTGCAGTGCAATCAGTCCAAGGCAAAAACCTGCAAGAGTTTAGGCACATTCCACTTCAAAAAGGAAATACCTGTCCCAAACACTGAAGTGCACTACTTATGGGATTGTATTGCCCTTATTATAATGAAGTTCTAGTCAGCTTATTGGTTGACTACTCCTGTCCATACTTTCCTCTGTACTCCATCTTCTGTAGCCCTTCCAGTGTGTTGTTGCATGTTAGTTTTCAAAACATCCCTAGTAATGTTCCTGTGATCTGGCTCTGTTCCCTTCCACACCTTCCTCTGGATCTTCTCCTTTCTCATATTACCAAGAATACACTCCTTTCTGAAGTAGGCTAGTCTGAGGATAACTTCTCTAGATCTCATAATTGGTAGAGGTAAGACAAAAATCATGGTATATCATAAGGACAACACTACATCCAATGAAATACTTTCAGAGCAGTATGCATACACTCCAATCAAGAAATTTTATAACTGTTTTGCTTCCTTTTCTTTCTTTGTTCTCACTATACTTAAAAAAGGAAACAATACAATTTTGGTTTGGTTAAGTAATTTACTACTACACCTAATAATTAACACATCAACTATGATAATTGTATAGTTAGTCATTATAATCAGACCACTCTATTGAAAGGTCCATACCTGCTTCTCAGCCAACTCATCAACTTTAATTCTTACAACCAGTAATAAAAAGCCAGTCATTGGAAACCCTCCGCTTTAAAAGTCCTATGATGACTTCCTATCGTCCACATTATTTTCAAGAGATGAAAGACATGTTCCTTCAGCTCACTTATGAGAGGGTTAAAGAAAATTTTGTATGCATTGTTGACCTCACTAAGAAGATCTACCTGCTCATCTAAACTGTTGAGACACAGCGGGAAAAGGAAGGTTACCAGCACTTTAGCTCTGAGCCTCTGTGGACTGCTGCTCCCCTTTCCTTGAAAAACAAACCTTGATATGAGCAAAATTCTTGCTGCTGTCCTCAGTGACATGAAACCAGTTGATATGATTTTAAGCTACAGATAAATAATTTCCATCTCTCCCTAACCCTGTAGTGGAGAATTCTCAGAATGTCCAAATCTAATGATATCTAAGAAACAATTTCTACCAAGAGCATAAGGCAAAGGCTCAGCCCTGAAACACATCCTAGAAAAAACTGTAGGTTATGCTCTCAGCTTTAAAAGGCTCCTTCAAATGTTTGTCACCGATTCTTTAATAATTTGGAAAGCAACTGTCAAGTTAAGAAGGTGGCAGTTCTCAAATGCCAGAAGAAATAATTTCAGAATGATCACCTTCTACTCAATCTACTAAATATTTAAAATGAGTTTACAACGACTTAATTTTATAAATGTAGTGTCAGTTACTTTTTCCTCTCAAAGACATAAGCACACACCTCAGTGCTTTTAAGAAATGAGAATTTCTGTAAGATTAAATTAAGTCCCATCCAAATATTTGTAATTTAGGCTATTATACTGATTCAGTCTTCCACATGGACTTTCTAGAAGTTTTAGAATAAATAAACAGAATTGATAGTCCTTTAAAAAAAACAACAAACAATGGAAAAGAAGAAGTGCTTCCAAAGCACTCCCAAAAAGTAAGACGAAAAAGCCTCTTTCAATAAAACGTGTTGCGTAATGGACAACAATGAGAGCTGTACATATTACTGTCATCCTAGGTTATCTGATATTCTGTACTTTTCATGCAACCAGGAATGTACTCTAAATTCCTCATTCATGTTAAGTGCCACTGTTCAGACAAACATTGCCTACTGCAAGAATTGCAAGTGTGCCAAAAGCTCGTGTTCACAAAATTAGGTACAGCTGTTAAGTCCAAAAGCTATGCTGCCAACTTCTGTTACTATCAGATTTCTGTATTACAAAGATGGTCAGAGTATGGCTGCTGCAAAAAGAATTCCTCATGCACACACACACAAAAAAAAAAAAAAATAGAAGCTTTTATCTGTTTTAAATTGCCTTTACTTTACTTTCTCTCTGGAAGAATAATCTAATTGAAGCTAGTGTAGTCTAATAGACTTCATAGCTTCATACCGTATATAACTAAGACCAGATAAGGAAAGGCCATCTGGGCTGTACTTGATTACCCAAGAATATAAAGTCTATAGGACCAGTCCAGGACACCACTATACTTAAACAACTCTGAATCACTGTCAGTCTTAAAAGCTGCCAACAGTTACGGTTTTCTCAGGGCATCACTGACAATCTCCCAAACAGTGTTAAAATATCTTATCTTACAAAGGCAGAGAGAGAGGTCAGAGCAGCTAACCAGTTTCATGGTAAACTGCACCCCCTTGGCAAACGCAGCCTGTCCACGTACATGCCAGCCAGGAGGAGAGGGCACAAGAATAAAGATAAATAAAAACGCCAATATGCGGAACTTTTTACTGAATATTCTTATGAAGATGATATGTCCAGAAAAAGAGATGTACTGTCAGTTCTTTGGCTTTGGTCTTCTTCATTTCAGCCATGCTAAAAAGAGTTGACAAAAGCACTGTATACATAAAGGAAAGATTCTTCCTTATTCTTTTGTTAAAAATATGTTTTCCATATAATGATTTTACACAGTGCTAACAAGGAACTCCCAAAATGTAGTCCTTCCAAAAAGCATATAACATGATTTAGGCAGGTATAGCAATGGATATACTATTGTGAAAGCATCATATACGTCCCTGACTGATTCAGTCCACACTTTGGGGAAGAGACAAGTAATATTCTATTTACAAAGAAGAAAAACACACACAGCAGATCCCAAATTGAATATCAGGACTGAAGTGTGCAAAAATCTAATTATTTTAATCAGCAGTTTTGAGTGTTAATCCTGTACTCCAAAAATGAGGCATAAAAGTACTGAAGAGACTGAGACCTAAGAGCGCCCCTGTGGAAGGATCTATGAGGAGAGTGTCACCTTATGGGCACATAGCTGTTTGGGTCAGGAAGGGAACTGTGGAGGTGAAAGGTTTCCAAGAGAATCCAGTTCATCAGTGAGCTGCAGGAGCAGCTCTGCTCCTTGCGCTCCCCTGCTCCTCCACACACTTGTGTTTAGTGGTCGGGACAAAAATCTGCAAATACTTCTGCCCCTCTGGCTGTCAGAAAAGTTTACTCAGCTTGACACGTTAAGGGCAATTCCTGAACACTAGCTTGTTCGTCAGAGAGAGTTTTAAACTGAGGGGAAAGTCTTAAACATGATAGCAGTGTTTATGAAAACATCTCCAGCCTATTCTTTGAGATGTAAATACAAGTTCTCTCTTTTTTTTTTTTTTCCTATATTTCCATTATTATTTCCTTGTTCCAAGGTAAAACAATACCATTTCCTTTTTTCAGCTACCTTCAACTTGCTTTGATAGTAGTATCTTTTTCTAAATAGTCTGTATCAATCCTGTCTCCTTGTTGCAGGATATGGCACTCAGGGAAGGGAACCTCTCCCTTCTATCCCATGGTCTAAAAAACCAGGGAGTGAGATTTTTCTGCAGGCAACTATCTTTTCTCATTCTCAAAAAAAATCAGCTCAAATGGAGGAATCAACCTTGCCTACCAGATATTATACATAATTGTGTGGCCTTTTAAACCCTCTTTTTTGGCACACATATGCATGCAAATCGTTGAAGCCTGCTCTTTCAGGAATACATCTTACAGTGGTATCTTTCTAATATATTTATGCAATTCAAACGGAAGTTTTCCTTAAATTGGAAACTTTCTGGGTTTTTTGTTTTGTTTTGTTTGTATATTGCATAACAGTAAGTCTATTCTGTTGCTTTACAGTACTTCAGATCAATTTTTTTCTGTCCCTTTTTATCACTTATATTGCTGTTTTTCAAAATATTTTGCTTATATTCCAGCAATACTACCAATATGCATACCAATTTGAAAATTCAGTGCTGTCTTTACAGACAATTCTTAAATTTTGTTAGAAGAAATATCTAAGTACTTACATGCTTCCAGGACATTTTTTTTTTTCTAGAGGGAAAAGCAAGTACTGAGTTGCATCTGCTCCATTACAATTGATTAGAAGCAAAACAGCTTGATTATATGAACAGACTGGGATTTCTGCCTCTCCAAGTAACTGCAGCATAAGCTGCTTTCATTACATCCTTTTTTTATTAAAATAAAAACACCGTCTGACAAAATGTAAATCATCTGAAAGAAGTTCTGTTTGAAACACTGGCAGTACCAATCTCTCATTTCAGTTCCTGCAAACTCTTATCTCCATACATTGCTTAATCACTGACATTTCTGTGATAAAATAATCTCTCAGATGCTGGTGTGGCCTTCAAAAATGCCCCATAGAGTTTTTTACTTTTACTTCTAACAACAAAAGGATATAGACACAAATGACAACTCATTTTCAAGATGATTTACAAATTCGTATCTCCTCCATCTGAGGTATAAACACCTTAAAACAGTCACATAATATAAATAAATATAATATTTTGCCAGTGGTCATGGAAGTTTAGTGGTGAAGATGGCATTAAATCCAAGCTTCTCTTTCCAGTCCTCTAATGTGTTACTAACCAGAATTCCATCTCTCCCTCTCCGTATTAGTTTGTGAGCTGCGCTCAGACTTTCAGTTTCAAATATAAGTCCTTCTTTCCTTCCTGTGTAACACATGCCCATTCACTACACAGACTCACCTACTGTTTAATTTTAGTGGATCATTTCCCAGTGCACACTTCTCAGTGCAAGCAATCAGATTTCCACCACAACAACTTACCCTGCAGAAGAGGGTATCCTTCCTTTAAAGCTGTCTGTGGCAGCTTAACATTCTCTGAATGTACATTGGTCTTAATTGCAATGAAGACAAAGTCTACAACTAAAACATTGCCTATTAAAAACAACTTAGATGTCATCACTAGTAGATACACCACCTAGAAACTTTTGTGTGGGTTCCAGTGAGTGAAACTGAACTGGCTGAAAATACGCACCAAAATATGCCTTGTCAAGAGCAGATGGGAAGATGCAGTGTGCGTTGAAGACAAGTTATTTGCACTCCAGTACATGCTGACCAAAAGTTACAGGATGTGCTATATGCTGATCTGAGTCACAGGACAAACTTGTAATATGACAACCTTCAGAACAAATCCCTTTATAGTTCATGCATTTACACATTCCCCTGTATTACCTACCCACAGCTGATTTCAGTTTACCTCGGACTTGGCAAAACATACTCCTACTCATGAAGCAACACAGTCAGGCTGTAATGTTATCTCATAGCATATCTTCAGAGATGTAGAAGAAAGGAAAGTATCCCTCATAAACTTAAACATAAACAAAAGAAGCATGTCAGTTAATTAAAAACTTAAAGAGAGAAACATTTCTATTCTCACTCTCAGAAAACAATGCAGCATATTTAGTTTTTTAACTTCTGAAATCTTTTTACTTCTTAAAACTTTGTTTCTAGATTCTTTTATTATTATTATTATTATTATTATTATTATGAAGGTTGAGGGAATCTTTCAGTTTCTAATATTATTTTCTGAGAGTGAGAAGGAAATGTTTCTCTCTTCTACCGTTTCACTGAAGATGAACTGCTTGCAGTGACTATTTCAGAACTGTTTTTCAGATCTGACATGCAGACTTTACTACCAGCAGCAGCACAAACTGCTTATTGCTGTCGTTCACTTAGTCTTGTACGTATTGTGGTTGCATAATAACCCCTGCCACTGTCTGCCAAATTATATTTACACGAGCTCACCTCATGGTGCTTGAGTACTCTCTTCAAAATACATAGAGATTAAATAACTTCTGCACACATCTATCTTACTCAGAGGTGCAGTTTGAAGAAATGTATATTGTTGGTCATCTCAAGAGGTGTTTGTCTGTCCTCCTTCAAGCACTTCTGTTTGCACTGTGCTAGCAACTCGACATGTGTTGAACACTTGTAACAAGAGTTACTTGTACAGGAAAGGTAATTTTGTGCATCAAGCATGCCCATCCTGTAGCCTGTGCCCAAATCCATAGCCAACCATCATTTGTATAAGACCCCAAAGGCAAAAAAATGCCGGTTGGTGATTCTACCTGTATAAAAATATATTGCTTCCTTCCTAAGAAACTACATTCCTTCCAGCAATGTACTGAATTCATCATGACAAATGCTGACAGCACTCACAAAATCGGCCCTTTTTACCTGCCTGCTCCAGACCCAGCTCTAGTCTGCTCTGGCTGCTGCTGATTCCTAAGCAGGAATCTCCCACCCAGCGCAGCTCCCAGCCCTGCCCGCAGTCTGGCATCATCTCTTCCCCAGCGCACTGCAGCTCCGGGTGCTGGACGCATTCACACAGCACCAAAAGAGCCCTTGCTTCAACTCTAAGGTGCAGAGATCAACTCATAAAATTGAAGAAACTGATGAACGGATAAAACTGAGGTTTTTTTTATTTTAGTGGTGGAAGAGGGAACTGTCAGGCAATATTCCCTTACAATACAAGATACACAGAAAAGACTCAGTTAAGTTACATTTGATGGGATGGAGTGCAAAATTTTGTTAAAGGATAACCAAAAAAAAAAAAAAAATCTAAGCTCTATCTGTTCCACAAGCATAAAGAAAATCAAGTAAGTGTATAGAGGATATTCAAAAGATTAGCTTTTGAGTTTTGTAGCTGGGTAAGACTTTCTGACCAGATCTATAATTGCCTTCTTGCATGACAATCTGAAATACATCATTCAAACATTTAAGAATAGGCTTACTCCAACCCAATAAACTTACCTGAAGTCACATTTTTGCTTATAGGCTTTGCTGTTTCATGTTTTTGCATGAATATTTAAAAATACTACGTATTTTTACTACTTAAATACACAGCTTTCTAAGATCTGCAGGAAACAGATTTCTATCTAAAGACCTATGGAAATTTGGAAAATATCTATTCATGCACATAGAAGTCTGATGCAATAAGTAAGACCTATGTACTCATACGTAAGTTTGCACTCATACACCAAATGGCCAGATATTAAAAGTTTTTCAGTACAGTCAAATGTATGCTAGATATTCAAAAATCTATTCAGCATAAGTTTTAGTACATTTCACCATAAGCAAAAATTGTGATTGTACTTCATGCTCTGGGCTAAGAGCTGCAGTTAAATTGGAGTATTGGGAGGGTGGAAGGGAGCCACACCTCTTTGCTCAGCACTACGGGGAGCAAGGCCAACTTTCCAAGCTGCTGAGGTAAACACTTACCAGAAGATAAAATCCAAGGAAAAGGCAAGTAGCACCTGGCTTAAGGTTTTCTGGAATTCCTCACCTTTCCTACCAGCAAATAAAGCAACAACTGTATCCTGTGAGGAGAAGCGGGGCATCAGGACTTTGGTTTTGTGCATTTCTTATACTGTTCAGAAGCAGCCAGAGAAAGAGAAAAAAAAAAAGTGTCAGGTTGGTTTCTAGGAGATGCATTTAAGCAGTTTGTCCATGCAAAGTGGGTTTTGCATTATTACATTTGCTATATATCTTGACACATACAACACCCTTTTTAGAAGCCTCAAAAATCTTACGAAACTGAAGATGTTGAACCGAGTATTTGCAGTCTCCTCTTTTAACTATGATTTGTATCAATATAGCACTTCCACGCAGATTAAATACAATGCCTACTATTTTTACAAGAGGAGAGGGAGCACCAAGGAAGGACTAGATGCTGCAAACAGAGATTTACTTGAATGGTAGATAAGGGCTTCATTAGGTGGCACTATCTACTACTCCTGTCATCATAGGACCAGATACAGCTTATCTTCCTCACACAGCAACAGCAAAAATCCATGTAAGGTATCTGGAGACAAAAAGCTGTAAGTTACAAGCTCATTACTATTGTTCACTACAGGCAAAAATTAGGGCATATTCAACCTCCTGTCCATTTAATACATTGTATGGGAAGAACACACAGTTCCCCTGCTGTTGTCCCTACCAGTCAGGAGTCAAATGAGTTTTTCACAAAGCAGGGCACAATCCTGAGGGTGAACAGTGGAATTTACTTTTGATAAGAAATGAGAGGGTAAAAATTCAGGAAGTTCACAAGTGACCACATCAAATTTGATTGCTGTTTTGCTTTCTTACCTAAAAATGTCCTAAAATACCATGTGTATCTCCAGAAAGACTTTGATTTGCACAGAGCTGGGTGGCCAGAAAACTAAACGAGCAAAAATTTTTTAAGGAATTGAGTACACAATCTGCAACCCAAAATTAAAAAAAGAACATTCAGTGGGATTCAAGGCACTTTATTAAGACATTTCTATTTGAGTTACAAATGGCAAAGCAAAATACAACAGCCTTCATTTCGTAAGTGATCTCATATAACACAGGAGTATGCTGCCCACACGGGTGCCAAATTTATATGCAGCAATTTGAAGGAATGAAAAATACAACCCTCTATTTCTAGCTACATGATGTTATTTTTAGGGACATTGTCATAAAGCAGCACAAAGTATTAGTATTTTGAAGTATTTGAAAAATTAGATTTCTGTATAATTGCTATCCTCTTTTTCAGCAGGTCGTATTAAAACCTTTCAGAGATTATAATATAACTAACTAAATGCATAGATATGTAGACCTCTTTTAGCCCTTTCCTTTAATGGCAATTAATTTGTTGAATATTTAATTTTACCATTTTACTAAAGGAAAAGAAATATACTAACGTTCCTTTCATCAAATGAAAAAATATTTTAAATTATGTACTAACCCCAGGAAGTAAATAACTATGCTGGTAGTTTTCTTTTATTGATATTAAACACCAATGTCAGATAATCATATGCACTGCAATGCTAAAACAGTCATTTCAATCATCTGGTATATTTTTGGATAGTATGAATTCTTCATTAACATCCCACTTTTTTTTTTTTTTTTAAATAGCTTGATAAACTATTGCATTTTATCATAATGCTCATCCAGAGAAGCCAGAGAAAGTGATGTGTTAATTTTCTTCTGTAGCTATGGTCACTATTTCAAAACATGTTCTATTAAAGTTAAAATTCCACAAGGATATTACAGGGCCCTGACAAGGCTCTAAATATACTTTTTAAAAAAGCTTAGTAAGCTGCTTTATACTTAGCCTTCTTCCATATTTTATCTTGGTTTGAGTTTTTAAGGGGGGCCTTGGAAAATAAAAAAGCCTATTTTTTTCCTCAAAATCAGACAGAGTCAAAGCTGAGTCTTCTGATCACTCGGAGTTTCACGTGTAAGCATGCTGCTTTGGCTTTCTGTCTACTAGGAGAGATGTTTTCAAAAAAGCAAGGGCATACAACAGTCCAACACAGAAAGGAATGAACTCCAAAGCACCAACACGGAGCACAGTATGTGGACGTGCCTGTAGAGGATTTTACTTTAAAATAAATTTGTTTTCCTTCTAGGGTTGACGTGGTCTCAGGATAGTGACCTGTTATATTAAGGATACAGCTACAGAGGTATTATTCCTTTTAAAACACCACCACCTCATCCTTCACTGCACAATCTCTCGTATGTGTGGTTCACATACAAAACTTTGAAATTCTTTTAACATACTCTTATGTTTTCCTCGATATTCTTACCTTGTTGTAGCCCTGATGTCACACAAATGGCATAGTTTAAAATGCAATATTTTTGCTGGTAGAAAACACTTTGAACAGGGCACAGTAAATATTTTAACTGTGCTCCAACATTCAGAGTTCTTTAGGGGTGATCTGCATGGAAATGTGTACATCTGCAGTCTCCAAGATCAGAAAAAGGGCTGTGCCGCAACACAGAATATTTCAAGGATCCTGTTAAAATATCAGCTCTCATTCCTTCCAGTCAGCAGCCAATTAAAAGCGAAATGACAGGTCTGAACATGTGGCAAGATTCTGGAATTAAGACCATTACTTAAGGCTGAAGATAGTTTTGATGCTATTATAAGCCATTTTTCATTTTCCCCAGACTATCACTTTACAAATAACATATTGAGTACTCACTCCAAATTAAAATTATTACTAAAAGTTGAGGGTAAAGGTCAGCAGAAGAAAAATTAAAAATAATAGATCCTTCAATGATTCCTTGAAAACTGGTGCAGACTCCCTGCAAAAACTTAAATTTACATCGGCAAAATCAAAGGCCATTCCATCACATTATGTACAGGAGAGAGGAGAATAAGGATATGAGGCAAATGAATGTTACCATTTTAAACCTGGGCAGAAATCCTATCTCTGACATAAACTTTAGGTATCACAAGGTTTTTGCTAACATTTCAGAAGGGAAAAAAAAAAGTAATTTAAAATATGCAAAACAATACTATTCCTTACTACAATAAATTGTAAATAAAAATAAAATTATAAAGTAAATAATAATAGTTATTAAAGAAAAAAAATCTCTGGTCAATCTGCAAGTTTTGCTAAGTAATTCCGAAATGATTCACTTTTTGACCAGGTACGAATTCATGTAATTATAGAAACAAAATAATTTACAGCCTGACAGTCAGAATTTTTCACTCTAAACATAATTAAAATATTTACAAAATACTAAGCCCATCAGCTTGCCATCAGTCAGTCAAGGGATGTGCTGAAAATACTGCCTGCCAGATGAATTTTGCTGTATTTCTCCCACTGAAGACATACCAAGCATCCAGTTTTACAGTTTCTTTTACTTATGTGTCCTTTTTAGCAGATAAAAACATTTAACATTTATTTACCATTCAGTGTCTGATGGGATTCCTCAGTTATCAAAATAAGCAGATTAAGTTAGGTTTCCAAACCATGTTAAAGATCAATAGCAGTTTGGTAAACGCCATGGTTTTCTTTGAAAAAGCCAGCCATCAAACAATAAATCCTTTCTACACTACAAACTCTATAATTAGCTCAGGAAAGATATGTTTTATATTTGCCATTGAGGATATGTACCTTCTATAACCACATAGTTTCAAGTTAGGAAAACAAAATAAATGAAAATATATAAAATGATGAAAAGATGAAGAAACTTCATTTTATCTTTAAAAAAAAATCTTTCAGTCAAAAAAGTGTGTTGTCCTCTCTATTTAAAAGAACATATGCCCTCCTTCTACCTTAAGAAATAATAGTAAATAAAAAAAAAAAAATGGGTACATTCATTTACTCCAAAACACATGTAATTATATAAATGTCATAGAACAGTAGACAAAAGTATCAGACAACAAATACAGAGAAGGGAGGACAGAAACTTTTCTTCTCATAAAAGTTTTAATATAGCACAAGCATGTAGATTAAAAGAAAAAAAAAACAAAACAAAAAACAATTGTGTATGGGAAACTAGTATGTTTGTTTCATATTTTAGTTTTGCTTATTTCAGATAAAGGATATTTCATCTGTGTGTTATTCACTCACATTATACATCTTCTCTGTAGCTTCTGCAGTTAAACGGAATGGTAGAGCAAACAATTTTCAGGTGTACAAGGCTTATTTTTAATGGCTTTTACCTTTGATTCGTCCCACTAATGTACATACAAGTATTTATGTGCAAGATAGTAATAATAGCAGACTGTTTTAAGACATAATAGGATAAGAGTATATTTTGTTAGTAAATGAAAATGCTTAAGCATTTATGAATTATGAAGCACAGGAATGAGGAACTTCTTAAAAAAGCAAGCCCACAGCTCACACTCTTATGAAATGACCTTCACTATGGACCTAAATACCAGAAGTTTAAGCCAAACATTCTGACCCATCTGACAACCTCCCTTTAACCTTCTGAAATAACGTCCTCAGAAAGACTCAGTGGAGTTGGGCAGGACCTCACAGAATTTAACCCTAGACGGGGCAGTTAAAAACATTTCTGTAGCAAATTCATTAAAAACAATGCTGACCAGCATCTGAAAAGTATCTGTTAAATAAAAAAAAAAAAAAAAGTTAAATCCAAAGTTTGAAGGCAAACACTCCTCTCCTAAATAAATATTGCCTCCAGTTGGTCATTGCAGTGCTGTCCAGAAAAAACTAGGCACTTCATTTAACCGCGAGTGGATTTCAAGAGTTAACCTCTTGACAACAGTCTTCAGCTGAGCAGAATTTGAAAATCCACTGTGCAAATCACAGGTGAAGCATTATTCTTCAATGACGTGGCTCATTATAAGCCTTCGCAGGCAATATCCGGGTGCCATTATCTGCAAGTTAAGGGTTGGAAGTAAAAGCCAATGGGGAGGGACACACCAAGCATGGAGGAGGGGGACACACCAAGCATGGAGGGGGGTCTTGTTTCATTTCTAAGGACAGTTCAGG
Organism: Crypturellus undulatus; assembly: GCA_013389825.1. Taxonomy (NCBI): domain Eukaryota; kingdom Metazoa; phylum Chordata; class Aves; order Tinamiformes; family Tinamidae; genus Crypturellus; species Crypturellus undulatus. The sequence goes on along the minus strand of VWPW01011264.1, from coordinate 168,682 downwards.
CACAGATGACTTTAATGCATTCACCACACAAATGCACACTTTTTAGTAGGGGCAAACCATAGCAAGGGGATTTCAAAAGGCTAGAGAGAAAAAAAGTGGGGTAGGGGAGACAGAAAAATACTTCAAAATCAATTCCTGACTTTTATAGAGGCCCACTTTTTTTTTTCTGTGAATCAGGATTTTCTCACTGAAACATAGAGACATTTAAAATTTTTGATACTTCCATTGCTAAAAAGAACAATCTTCTAATGAAATTTCAGAGAAGTATTGAGTTATTTTCACTCCAAAATGGGACCATCATTCTATCACAGTAAGTAGCCATTAGTTTTATGACACTGATTATTACTGGAAACAGTTTTTCTTTTTCTGGATTAAAAAAAAAGTTTAGAAATGTGTAATTTTTCCAAAACTACTTAAGCATGGTGTTCATTTAGTGTCATTCTGTTTCATCATTACTATCTCCTCAACTCTCCAGCCAACTGCAAAATTTCAAAGCCTTAAACTTTCAAGCGTTATGAAACTGAAATAAACTCTTAAGATACTATTCATCTCTCTAAAAATTCTTCTCTCCTTAGTTTCCCCTTCCCTGCTATGACATGAGACATCCAAGCATATTGCAAAGCAGGAGGGGTGCTTTTCATGGCTAAGAAACATGACGCAGAGCAGCTGGCGGCTCGTTGCTTTGGGAGTTAATGTAAGTCAGGATAAGTCTGCCTCCTCTGTACTCCCTTAATACTGAGAAATAAGAACATAAAACAAGCAGCCATAGAAGATGAAGTTTTGGCTTTTGCAGTGGTGAAACTCTTACGAAAGAAGTCTTTGCCTGACGATGTAAACACCTGTGCAACCCAAAGAAACTGGTTCCTACCTGTCATCTGGGCTATACACAGCAGAGATGTACTAACTACATCAAAATCCACCAGAAGGTCTTTCAGTTCCGCACTATGCGTATGCCCACTCAATCCATAGGTCAAAACTAAGCAAAACTATTACTTACCATTTTCCATTAATGTACTAATGCATTATTAAATGCCTCATTAATGATCTGACCTATCAGGGGTCTATTTAAATATATATATTTTTATATATGATTATATATATATTTGTACAGATGAAAATTCTGGAAACATTCTGTTGAGTTAAAAGTAATAGTATCAAAAAACACTCTGCAGTCCATATCTAGGATTGATGTAATGCAATCATTATTTATGGCACCTGGCCATAAAGGACTGTGAACAAATCGAGGCATAGACCGCAGGAATAGGTGTTGTTTAATTCCTCCAGTGGGTATTACTGGCAGGGATGAGAAGGTCCTGCTAGGTCACCCACTCTGGTCCCACATCAGCCCAGAGCTGTTCCAAGCAATACATGAAACACCGTTTTCCACCACTCAGAAGAATAATGTGTTTAAAGAGCTCTGTTTTCTGCTGTCCAACAAAACACACTATTATAATCTGTTTTCTACTAATATTAATTCAAACTGTACAGAATATTTTTTTCTCCTTTCTTTTCTTGCTCCTATCTTTGGAACATATGACTCCTGTCAGATAACGTGAGTAACCTATTTGCCCCACAGTTTATTCCAAAGCACCTAATGTATCTCTGCCTGGTGTATTTTCCAAGGGCCACAGACCATCTCTCCATTTCTCTCCTCAGTACCTTTCCTTGAACATACACGTTCAACAGTTATGCTGATGCACATTTCTCTCAAAAGGCACATAAAATACATACCCTGAAGATTGAGAAGAGCCTAAAGAGCTTAATTTAACTTAACAGGGTAATGACTGAGTTACATACGGCATTATTCACCAGCTCTGTAAACCTGACATGCAACATTGCTATTACACTGTACACTACAAAAGAAATTTCTTCTTTGCAGCCTGGACCCAACTGTATATCTAGATGCAAACTGCCTCAAAGTACACAGTACTCACCTACCTGACCCTTATGGGAAGATAAAACACAATAACAGAAGCACAGAGGGAATTCTTTGGTTACTGAATCGAGCTAATGACCTCACAGTACAGGTCACTGTGCATCATCCTATTGACAAACTTTATCAACCTTGATCATCTCTTTGATCAAGGACAATTCATGCTTTATTATATTTTGTTGAAAAAGATATTTTAATAGCAGAAAATGGCAATGAAAAAGCATTGAAGTGTGGACTTGCAGTGGGAAAGAATGAAAAAGACACCTGCATCCTCCTCTGTTGCTTTTGCATTCAAGCTACAAGGAAAAGATCAGCTTTCAGCTAAGACTGTCAACCTCTCAAAAAAAACCTTTTTTTAACCATTGAGCTCATCTAGAAACAATCAATATACAATGCTACATATTGTTTTGAAGGATGGTTTTGAAGGAAAGTTTTGAAGATCTCCAGAGAAGGAGACTCCACAACCATTCTGGGCAGCCTGTTGCAGGGCTCTGTTATCCTCACAGGAAAGAAGCTCTTCCTCACATGGAGGTGGAACTTCCTATCTTTCAACTTGCACCCATTACCCCTCGTCCTGTCACTGGCCACCACTGAGAAAGGTTTGGCCCCATCCTCTTTACATTCTCTCCTCATGTTGAACAGATCCTCTCTCAATCTTCTCTTCTCCAGGCTAACCAGGCCCAGATCGCTTAGTCTTTCCTCAGATAATGGAGGTTGCAGGCCCTTAATCATCTTTGTGGCTCTCCATTGGATCCTCTCTAGAAGTCTTGTCCTGGGGAGCCCAGAGTTGCCCCCAGTACTCCAGCTGCGGCCTCACCAGAGCTGAGCAGAGGGGCAGGATCCCCTCCCTCCACCTGCTGGCAACGCTCCTCCTCATGCAGCCAGGAGCCCATGGGCCTTCTTGGCCACGAGGGCACACTGCTGCCTCATGGGTAACTTGTTGTCAACCAGGACTCCCAAATCCCTCTCCCTGGAGCTGCTTTCCAGCAGGTCAACGCCTAATCTGTCCTGGTCCCTAGGGTTATTCCTCCCCAGGGCAGGACCCTGCCCTTGTCCTTGTTGAAGCTCATGAGGTTCCTCTCTGCCCAACTCTCCATCCTGTCCAGGTCCCTCTGAATGGCACCGCAGCCCTCAGGAGTATCGGCCACTCCATCCAGTTTGGTGTCATCTGCAAACTTGCTGAGGGTGCACTCTATGCCCTCATCCATTTATCTTATCTTTAGGGAAAATTTCTACATAGAAAGAGTGGTGAAGCATTGGAACGGGCTGCCCAAGGAAGTGGTGGTGTCATCATCTCTGGCAGTGTTCAAGAAACATGTAGATGGGGCACTTAGACTTAAGGACAAGATTTAACAGGCATGTTGGAAGTCTTATAGTTGGACTCAATGATCTTGAAGGTCTTTTCTTGCCATAATGATTCTATAACTCTATAATTCTAGGTGATACCACTGTTGGTGGCCATTGGGCTTGGGCTGCTTGGCACAAGACAGAGATACCTGCAGGATTACCATGATGGTGAGCACTGGAGCCCCAGGAACAGCAGGAGAGGTGGGCTGGCAGGAGCAGGAGAGACCGCTCCTGCCTGATGGGAGGGCACAGAGAAGACCAGTGAAACTTTTCTCAGAGGTTCATGGCAATAGGACAAGATACAATGAGCAGCGGTCAGAATATGGGAAATCACAGCAGATAAAAAGAAAAAACTCTTACTCTGAAGACTGTCATATACTGGAACAGGGATCAAAAAGGCTATAAAGTCTCTCAGAAGTATTCAGGACTCACCTGGACGCATCCTGAGCAACTCATCTAAGCAAGTCTGCTTAGAGCAGGGCATTGGGTTAGATTACCTCTGGATGTTCCTAAATTATTCTGTAGTTATGCTGTGCTGTATACTCACTAATTAGTAACACATGGAGATCAACCATGGTCATCACCAGACAATCTTATCCAACTCTTTAACTTGACAAGCACCTGGTTGCTTGGGCCATTTTCTTAGCCTTTCTTCCAAGTAGTAAGGTAGCTAACAAAACCAGTGAAAATAACACTAATAATTTTTGTTTACTTAAAAAAGCAACTGTTTTAATACATGACATTGCTAAATCTGCAACCAGTATCTAGGAATCAAAATGACCAGTTATCAAAAAGGAAGCAATCTATTTATACTAAAGGCACAGTATTAGAAGAAGTTTGAGAGGTTTAGGAAATAACAGAATCTGCTTTCTAAGTGAAGTACTCCCCCTTATGTTTCTACATTTTAGTATACCTCTTATTTATATATTGTATGGATATATTTTTCCACCTACCAGACCATGCCTTATTCTCCATACAAGTGAGGCGGTGTCACTCCCCAAAGTAAGGCAAGTCATCTGCATCTGTTCACCATTCCACTTTATCACACCCTGTTTGCTGCACACCATTCAAAATTACAATTGTAAAAATTCTTTTTTTTTCAGTAAGCTTTTGCATGCAGACGAGCAATATAAAATGCAGGTGCTTCACAAAAGTTAATTTGCCCAATTGTGCATGGGAACACAAGTGATTTCTGTTTACAAGTGGATAAGAAAGAAAGAGATTGACCAGAGATACCAAGTATTCTAAAAGCCCAAATTGTTAGGAGCAAATTATTTTTTTTGCCTTTTTTTTTTGTCAGAGTACTAAGCATTAGGCAGCAGTTACTCAAATAATAACATCCTCTGACTCAAGTTACTTCAGCAAGAAATTGGTACTACTCAAAATCACCTTCAGCTCTCAAATGAAGTATTCAGAAAATAAGGAATAAAGGAACAATAAGGAACATTTATGTACATTTTGATCTTAAATGATTCCACCAACATCACAGATAGATAAATTCTGATTCTTCCAGGCAGCGTTTGGATGCGTCATCCATTTCATTCATATCACACTTTCCAATTTCTCTAAAAAGTATCAATCAGTATCTGCTCTCTTCATATAGCCTTATTCACTCCGATGATGGCCTATCCCATTTATTGAGATTGGGAAGGGCGACATCTGACATATAGTCTAATTAAAACCTGCTTTAAACTGCCTATTCGCAAAGGAGCTAGACTGAGAGTGCAAAACCAATCTTAAGTGAGGAACTTAATTTTTAAGCATTTGACTTCAGAGTCCTAATATATCTTCTTAATTTCATCTGCTATGCTAAAACATACCAACATGACAAAACTGAAAGAAACCAACTTTTTTTTTTTTTTTTTTTTTTTTGCTGACACCCATATCTTTCAGCAGCAGGGCTGGAGCCTATATATATTCTGCCTGGACTTCTGCCATTTGAGCTAACAGGACCTGACAGAAGTAATAAGTTGTCATCCTCCACCATCGCAGTGGAGAGTAATACAGCTCCTTTGCTAGTGGATTTCCCTGATGGCAGAGGATCAGCAAAATAATCCCTACTTTCATGTGTTTTGTCTTCTTTTCCCACCTCTCTTAGGCAACCCTCAACTGTGAACACACGAGTTCACCACCACAGCTCTTCATCTGGACTCTCTCTCCTCCATCCTTTTAGACACCCCCTTGGTCTCCTTCCCTGTGGTCCTCAGGGAGTCTCCTTAACATGCCTTCTCCACCTGACTTCAGTGTCTGCGTGTCCACTCAGGAAGTCCCATGCCTTCTCCACTCAGCTCACTGGCACTACCCCATGAGCTCCCTACATACCCAGACTGCTTCAGGCTTCCTCTTTTCCTCAAAGTAAAAGCAAAAACCACTGCAAAAAGAATCACTCCAAGAATTTAAGAGAGAGACATTCTATTGAAACCCAGTAGAGTGGATTGCAGACGCAGCAGGAGACAGAGCTATCAAACATGGAAGTGGCCATTTCTAGACAAAACTGAGGAAGGAGGGGAAACAGAAATTCCACGAGAAACTGAACCAAGCATGTGGCGGGAAGGCAGGTCATCACCAGCAACCTAACACTGGAAACAGTTCCTTGCTGTCTAGAATTATTATACATATATAATACCTTCTTGAATACCTTATTTATTAGTATTAAAAAAAAATCCAATCAAGTTCCTGATGGATGTATAAAATGGTAATAACAACAACACCCAATCTTAAGGCGCATTTTGCTTCTTCCAAAGAAAAAAAAAAAAAAAAGGGTTTTACATGCTCCCTTTCACCATAATATCTGCATCATTTAATTCTATGTTCATGATTATATTTAGTTCATATGATTATTCATTTTTGACTTAATTTTATGTAACATTGGTATTATGCAATATTAAGGAATTACAACAATTCCAAAGGCAGGAATATCTTCTCTATGTGTACACATATACACATACCTGTGAGTGCTTAGCAAAACATAGCTTTAGTCCCCACTTACACTACTACCTCACATTACTAATACTAGTACAACAGCGAGAGGCTTGCTGGGTCTCCTTCCCTGGATTAAGTTCTTGGCCCTAAGAAATGCTGTCTATGAGGACAACTGATTTAATTCAGACTATCACTGTGTAAATTTGAGACTAGACGCAAGAGGCAGTGCCAAACTCTGCTATTTCACGAGTAACTCTATCTCAGTAACTGTAAAATAAAATTCATGTAACTAAGTATCTAACATAAAAGCCAAAAGAAACTCCACTGCATTTTGTTCCAGCTCTCAGACCACAGCACTGCATCTCACTCTACCCATACTTAAAGTAAACCTAAATATTCTGTAATTGCATATATATATAAAAAAAAAAAATAAGGAGTTATTTTAATTCCCCACAAAGAGGAGCTGCTTGCAAGAAAGAGGGTAGGCAGGTGCATGAGGCCAGGATAAGCAAAGGCAGAGCCGAGCGCCAGAGGAGATCAGCTCCATCTCAGTCCTGACGGGGGCAAAGAGAAGGGTCACGGCAGATGCGGTTTCCATTGCAGAAGCACAACTACTGTGGCTCTAGTGGCACCCAGCAGAAACAAGTACCAGGTTTAAATGCTGATGTAAATCTATCCTCTAGCAATATCTGCAGTCCTGAACACCTCAGGCCTGCGTGCTCCTGTCACAAACCGCTTCTACGAGCAGCTTGGCAGGTTTTTGGCTGGTGACAAAGTCATGATCCTGCTCAGACTCCCCGTTTGCTGATGTGATGTTAAGTGGTGAGGCTGCACCTGTCCTCTTCTACCGCATCCAAAACAAGGGCTGCTGAAGCGATGCAGAAGCAGGAACCTGTTTAGCAAACTAATCCAACAGGAAACTAATAACTATCCTCAGGTTCACTTAGATAAGCTACTGATGGTTGTACAGCCGTACAGCTACAGAGGATGCAGGCGAAACAAAAACACATGGTCAGGAGCAGAGGAAGTGACCAATATCTCCTTTAGTGGCACTGTGAAGTTATATACTGCATACATATGTTTTTCATGTGATCCCTCTTTTTTTTTTTAATTTAATTCTTCAGTAATCTTTTTTCCCGGGAGGTTTAAATTCAGTCAAGTGCCCTAAACATGGGAACATCATCTCCACTGCGAAACCATACCATTCCATAGGTAAAAAGCGTTTTAAAACTTTTAGAGAAGAAGCAAGCGGGAGCGACCGAGGAGAGCCTAGCTCGCACTTTCTTTTCTCCGGGGCACACGTAAAGCTGTGAGCTCATTTAATGTCCCCAGCGGGCTGGATGGGGCATCACCAGCGGGGCTTCGCCCCCACACTCTTGGCTAGGGCGAACACAGCGAAAGCGGAGCTAGGGAGGGCTGGCGACCGTGGGCTACCTGCGCTGCCCGCAAAGGACACCGCGGGCAAGCGCGGAGCCGCAGCCCGGCCCCGCACCGCGAAACCTCCCCCGAGGAGCCAAGTTGCCCCGAAGTGGCACCGCGGCAGAGCGGCGCAGGTGCCGCGTGGAGCCGTCCGCCTCGCGCAGCGCCGCTCCCCGCGCAGCCCCGTTCCCCGCGCAGCGCCGCTCCCCGCGCAGTCCCAGTCTCCGCGCAGCGCCGCTCCCCGCGCAGCCCCGGTCTCCGCGCAGTGCCGCTCCCCGCGCAGCGCTGCCCCGGCGCA